>JAIEZT010000007.1:15938314-16193314 GCA_019594935.1 Periophthalmus modestus | reverse complement strand
TGAGTATTTTTGTTCAGCTTCTTCAGATTTGACAGTGGGGGAAGGTTGAACCCAGCATGGAGTCCAGTCTTTGGGGGATAGAACCACTAACAAAACACCACCTGCCAGCTCCCATTACCAACAGCATAACATCCCAGGGAATTGGCAAAAACTGACATGCCTATGTTAGTGCTGCTAAGAAATGCCTCGCTTGCATGAAATACCCAGCCAAGTGTATGGGAGAAAATTATCCCAGGCTCTTCAAGCAACCGGTGACAAGAATCAGATGTAAACAAAATAATTGAATTCCACGCAGTGCGCCATGAAGGTTTGATATGCATGAAATGTAAGATGGCGTCACCTGTGCCCAATAAGCATCTAGAGTGAAGTGGCAAAGTACAAAGAGAGCACAAGATTTACTTTTATGAGCAGGGCTGTCTGTTCTCCGATGTAGTCGATTAGCTGCAGCTGT
Source organism: Periophthalmus modestus (assembly GCA_019594935.1). Classification (NCBI taxonomy): domain Eukaryota; kingdom Metazoa; phylum Chordata; class Actinopteri; order Gobiiformes; family Gobiidae; genus Periophthalmus; species Periophthalmus modestus. The sequence goes on along the minus strand of JAIEZT010000007.1, from coordinate 16,192,863 downwards.
GCTAAAGCCTGGAGAGTGAGAAGGCAACATTAAACACTGATTATACAAATAATACAACAATTCACATTTATATTTAAAAACATAATTCATAACATAATGTTATGGACATAGTAGGCCCAAGCATACTGTATATTTACAATTGAGGCAAACCTTATACATCTGTACTTTTGTGCATATGGCAGGTTAGACTACTCTTTTTACTCAAATGTGGTTAATATTTTGCTACATTATTGTCTTGTGGGCTTTAGTTTAACAATTGTGTTCAAGGTTTTAATTTTACTTTCTGGTTGGACTTGAGTAGCAGATGTGACAAACAGAGAAGTAATTCCATAATTCCATAACTGTTATCTATCATCTAAAGGACCAAGGCTAATTTACATAATTCTTATTATTTGATAAAGAAAAGCTAGAGACATTACTTTATTTTGTTAATTGAATGTTTTAACAGTCAGAAAACATATATTTACTAATGGTCATTATCACCAAACAAGTAGTAATTAGGAAAACATAAAAATGTGTCAAATGTACTTTAAACATGTGGGATTTTGAGAATTACTTGATATTATTTAAAAATCTTTTGTTCATTTGTAAAATCTTTTGTTTATTGAACTTTGAACACTGAAGTAACTAATCTTTCTAAACAGAAGAATATATATTCTGTGAATAACATGCAGAAATGCATTACCTCCATTAAAACAAACAAGCCTGCGAAGAACAGTAATGTAGCCCACTCCACTCGGTGAAGGATGATCTCAAAATCTTGAATATCAGCCAGTACTAAGAGCCACAGAGCCCCTAAGACAGCAATCCACCCTGAAGAGGACAAAACCATGTCTTTGCATGTACAAAACAAAAACTCAACTCATATCCCGCAGAAAATTTAGGACAGTCTGGCTTTCAATTTAAGAAGGAAATGAGAAAACAAAGAAATGGTATCTGTTTGGTACTGATGTAGTCATAAGACAAACATCATTATTCCATTAGGTGGACCATGAAGCTGGACTTAGATCCCCACTGAAATAAAATATAACCACATGTTGACTTTGTGCGTGACATGGCACTCTCTTCCTGATACTAATTATTGTATTAAAGTGTCATTTGTAAAAAAAAAAACTACAAGAATGTATAATAAATAAAATATGTTAGGATAATATGACAAAATAACAATATAGCTCCTTATAATGAATCAATTATTTCCTCATCCAAGACTGATCTCCGTAAGTATATTCCCAAACTTGTTCCACCCATCTATCAGGTTCAATTTAAATCAGTTTGTAGTTAATGACATTTTAATAAGAGTACATTATAAACACAGGTCAATGTAGACAATACTGTGTGAGGCTATGGTGTGGACAGCACCACCCCCTCTCCACTGGGACTAAATAAGACTGTTGAAGGGTTATTTCCATTTAATAAGTGTCTGAGTGTGCTAACCCCACTCTAATTAACTGTACATGTTTAGCACTGAGTGGACTCTGTGGCAGCAGCAGAAGAGACAGAACCACTGTGACGTTGGCCATCTTGAAATCAAGCTCTTATGTTAGTGTTAATGAGATTGTGTCCAGGTCATTCACCTGATACACTCGACATGACAAGAGAAAAGCAAGAAGGTAATTGTAATGTAATAGCAAATCTTCAAACATGTTCAAAAATATTATATAGAACTCATTTTAAAATGTCTGAAGACCTACAATTCTCAGTTGTATCGTCAAATGTTATTGCCAAGCATAAACATTTTTAAAAATCTATAAATAACAAATAGTGATAATTAATTTATCATGAATTATTTCAAAAAATAAATATATACATTGAAAATGACAATTATTTGCTAAATTCATTCAGTGGGAATTGTCAAAGTCTTTTTTCTTTTTCTTTAGATCATTAACCATGTTTCTTGATACAGAAAAAACATTTTAAAATATGCTTGTCCAACATTATTGTCAAGTCACGTGTAATTTAATAAACATTAAAACATGTGTTGGCATGTGCATCAGAATTTGTAACATTTCAATGTTCATAATTTTTCCCAAAGAAGAAGAAGAACTGAGTTATTATCCACTGAAACCACATGAATGGACGTGACGTGTCTAAATGTCGTCTCCATGTAATTTGCGAATGGCCTTTGCTACTGAGCCCATTATTTGGTCCCATTCAGACACAAAGACAGAGGAAGCAATTCTCATAATTACACGACAGAAGCTATAACCGCCAGAGGACTGTGTCAAAATAATAGCAGTAATGAGAGACCACAGGGAAACATTCCTGAAATAATGTGTTTTAGCATTTAGAAGTATTGTTACATGGCCAAATAAAATTACATTGGTCACAAAAAAAACCCAAAAAACCCAAGTATTTTTATATATTTGTTGATATATATTTCAGTGATTAAAACTAATAACACATGTCTGTACTCGCAACTGAGCTGTTTTTTATGAGGGACTGAAACAAAAACTAAACTTATCAACAGGCATTAAAGAAATCTTAGGCTTACCCAGATCCAGATGAATGCTGGGGACAAAGGAGTTGAGGAAAAACACAAAGATGACCACACTCAGAACAGAGATGCACTTCACCAGCAGCACTTTGTCTGTGATTTTGTGCTGAAACAGATTTGTATTTCATTTAAGAGGGAGCGGGAAGAATGATGTTATCATTGCATTTGTCTTAAGTGAACTTTCAAAGAATTTCATTATTGTGATAAGATCTGGACCGGTGGCAGAGGGGGCTGGGGTGAGGGATGGATGTACCTTCTTTTGCAGCTCCTGTATGTTCTGCTCCCAGTTTTTATCCTCCTGAGAAATTTGTCTGTCAAAAAGACATTTTGTGTGTATATTTTGATTATATAATGGAACAAAAAAAAAACATGTTGATACAAGTTTTGGCCTTGAGAAGTTTGACTTTGAGTTTCTAAATGGTTTGATAAAAACATACCAGAAAAAAAATGAGGGACTGCAGATGAAAACTAGTTAATAAGATCATCTGTTTTTTATGAGCGTGTCTAAAACCTAATCTAAACCATACTAAAATGAAGTGCCAATGAACCACGCCTTTGCTCATTCCTATGTGAGTATTATCATTGTCCTGTTTAAGAAATAATATATAATGCATATATTCATACAATTATTACATAAACACGGGGATACATTTTAGGAGTTTAAGTTTTAGGATTTTTAGAGGGTCTACACATTCTTAAAATGGCTGCTTTGCCTTGTGGAAGTTCTGTAAAATGAGTAGTTTGCATAACAGCACTGAGGACTATATAAAAGGTAAAAGCACTCTCCTTGTCACTAAGCAGTTATTTCTTTCTTCTGCTCACCTCTGAAAAGTTTTCATCAGTTTGCGAAGTAGACTTTCCAGATTGAGGACTTTTTGCATCAGGAGACATTTAACAGCGGTCTCCTCTCGACTTGCAGGGTTAATGCGCTGGGCAGTCTGTCTCCAAACCAGGATCTCATGCTTTAGTTCTGTAGGCAGAAGGCACATTAACAAACATGAAATTTTAAACAATGCAGCTTAAGTGAATGTACATACAGTAGATTAAACAGCAAGAAAATACAAAGCTTTGACAAGCGTATTAAAATAGAGGAGGATGAGTACGACAAAACAAAACTGGAGTGGGCTCCTGGCTTGTTGTGGCCTAGTCATGTGTAAATCTGCTCCAAATTCCAAAACCACCACCAAAACCACTTCATAGTTTGTAATTGTTGCATCTGATGGCACATCTTGAGAACAATAATGCTTTTTGTTTAGTTTTTGGTTCATATGCTTTATTAGACAGAAGGGTAGTTCACTTTGTCAGGCAGCTGGCGCTCACTCTAAGGTTAATCTTTTCTCAGTCCATATCACTGTAAACCTCATGCAGGGAATAATACAGCCAAATGAGGAGAGCACTGACCAAGAAAAAACAAGCTCAGAAACACTGTGAGGAAAAATAAATGCCTGAAGATACTTTCTTTTGCCATAGAGGTTCCTAGGTGACACTTAGTAATAGGAAAAAACATCTTGTGAATGAACGTCCACAATTACGCCAACCAAGATTGAGCTGATAGAGGGAGTTCAGTGTGGAGAGCTGGTAGGGAGTCCCCATGAATGGGCTTAGATCAAGGATATCAGCCCCCGAAGCAGGGTCTACAGTGGCCTGCTGTGGACAAACATCTGGGAGGAAGGCCTCAGATTGAATGATTACTCTCATGTGGGTCATGCCGGTATGATCAATGATTTTTAATAATTTTACATTGTTCAAATGCTTGGTTTAAAAAGGTTGATTGAGTCAATATATAGTCACTTGTTTTTTTTTTCTTGTATTCACTATATTGGTTGTACGTTGATTTTTGCTATAAAAAAACAAAACATGAATAATCTTTCATTTAAAAAGGTAACTCAAATATGACACACCTGTACATCATACATTCATAGGATGCAAAAATACAAAAGTTGATGCATGAGTTAATTAGATTTGAATAAGGTCATGAGATCAAGCAGGAAGAGAACAGCTGGTATGAGGGCATTGAGGTTTGTTATGGTAAAAAAGGATATGTCAGGCAGGAGCATAGTGAGAATGTCTTACATAGACAGTGAGAAGTAGTTGTCTTCACTTGAGCACTATATTTACAGATATCTTATTGTGGAAAATCAAAGTGTCATCACTTCTATTTTCTTTGTCTTCAAGTACTAACTAGTCACACTTTATAGTACAGTAATAGCATAGTAAGTGGGCTAATGAAAGAAATAGGCATCTTGCATTTGTGTTAAAATACAACAAAGAAAATATGATCAATTTTTTTCAGATCATTTCTAGTCTAAATATTAGGTTGGGGTTAAGGTTAGGGTAGGATTAATTATACAGCCATGTAATAAAGAAGCTTGATAGACTGTAAAGTTCCACCCTGATTTAAAGAGAAATGATTGAAAAGGTAGGAGGCTCTGGTTAATGTATCTACTTTTACTCCCCATCCCTCAGTACTTCCAATTCAAGCTTCTCACCACTGTGTACACGTCATTCCCCACCTACCTCTCTGAGCTCCTCCACGACCACACACCCACCTGTTCTCTCCGATTAGCTGACGCCAACCTCCAGTCTACCCCCATCAGGACTAAACATAAGACCTGGGGGGACAGGGCCTACTCTGCTGCTATGCCCCCCACCCTCTGTAACTCCCTGCCCAAACACATCAGAGACTCATCCACACTCACCATCTTCAAAACAGCCCTGAAAACTCACCTGTTCAAAACTGCCTTCAAATAACCTTTTTTTTTTTTTTTTTTTTTTAATCAATTTCTTTCATTTGTGTTTTTCTGTCTCAAATTGTGTGGAGCGTCTTTGGGTGTCATGAAAATTGCTATACAAGTGTTATGATGATGATGATGATGATGATTATTATTATTATTATTATCATCACTATTATTATTATTATTTTGTAGTCTTTATATCAATATCTATGTATTAGTAGATAATACTTCATTACTGTGATCACTACATGCATATAAAATGTTGATTCAGGTGCATTTCTGAAATGTTGTGAAGTTGTGTGTCCAAGTGAATGACACCTCTTCTCTAGACATAATTCACTGTTGTGTAAAAGTAATAGCTTTGGCCTGTGATTCACAGACTCTTGACACACTCACCGACTATTTCAATAGACTCCTTGTTGTAGAGCTTTTTGTTCCAGTAGAGCATCCTTAGAAATGGGAATGAGGTCAACAGGACCAGGCAGATTCCCAGAAACATGTAGCCAGTGAAACTTGCAAAATCTATCCCCTACAAAAGAGAAAAATATATGTTATAGCCTACAATATATACATTTAGTCTTCAGTGAAAGAATGAGGATGATAAATTACTTTCATTTACATTACTTTAAGAATATAATATATAAAAGATTTATTTAAAAAAAAAAAAAAAAATGATACCCCCAAATTTTCTACTGTACTATACTGTATTGCACTGACAGGTCAAGTTCATGAGTAACAAACTTTATATTTGTCTACTGAAATATATGTCTGTTCATTAATTGTGATTCTGGTCTTTGTTCGAAGCCAATATCAGTGGGTCTTTGTAAAACATTCAGTTGTCAGAACAGAAACCATACCAACCAGGAGAGATGATTTATGCACCAGAAAGTCTTCCACAAATCACATTTTATTACAAGGACACAGAGATAAGGGCCAGCACTGTTAATTAAAAAAACACTTAGTGTAGTATAAAATGACTCAAGTAGAAGTAAAGAGGACTGAAAAAGTATTCAAGAGTTTAGAGTGAAACCATTAAAGCATTAAAATGGCAAAGAAAACTGCTCAATGGTATGCTCAGTATTACAGTTTTAAACAGGAGATTAAAAAAATATGTTTGATATGTTTGAGTGCTTTCTAGTAATCTTACTATTCTAAATGATGGCAATATAAAACAAAAACATTTTAACCAATAAACGTGTGTATATTTGGGACAGATAATCTAGAGTTATAGAAGCGATAAAATGAATTGCAAGTTTTATTAAAAATTATGTAAGAATATGTAAATATGTGTTAAACATATGTTATTTTTTCCATTGTTGATTTTCTAATTCTGTTGGTTAATCAGCTCTCATGTTCAGCCCTAAGAGGCGACTGCTGTCGTGATTTTGGGCTCTACAAAAATAAATTGAATTGAATTGAATTGAATTTATATAAATTAGTATGCATGGGACAAGATCTCGTGAGACAAAACTGCCACAAGACTGTAAACATATGGGAAAAATTATCTTATCTGGATTTTTTTCCCCCATGTGTTCACATTTGGATTTGACCAAAAAAAAGAGTACTAGACAGTTACACCTATTTGAGAAGATGTATTTCAAAAACAGAGCACTATAATGACAACAATGTCATTGTATTAAATACAAAATAAATAATAAATTGTACGACCAAAATTGTGAACTGGATTGCGCAATTTATTTTTTACAAATTGTGTCAAAATTTCATCCCAATCTCATGTCTCATCATCTCATAGTAATTGTGTCTCGTCCCACCCCTATAAATTAGCTCTACATTGATGCTCTATTTACTCTGTGAATTTCACCTCAAAATCCCCCTGACACAAACAACTGAGTATGCAAATGGACAAATGGGCCAAGCTAGTCATGCATGCTCTCACAGGCTGTCCTTATCAGACGCCAGACATGAGTGAACGAGCTCTGGGTCCCCTGTGGCTCTGTCACTGAGGAACAGAGCCAAGCCAAACGGGACAGCGGGACACCGAGAGACTGCAGACTGAACTAGAGGAGACTACTGCTGCTGAGGGCCAAATGTCACTGTGAAAACTCCACACTCAACTGTGAGGGGAAGGTCAAGTGTGTTATGGGGATGCAGCAACATTATGGCCATCTGAATTGAAGGACTTAATTAGATATGGCCAATACGGATTTAAGGACTGACAAGTTCTACCCGTAACACTGTACTGAAAAAGCCAGCACGTTGTAAATTCAAATTATAATCTAATCAATCTAATTGGATACAATGATTAAAAGTTACCCCAAGTGCAGTGAAGAACCCGAGCGGTGTTCTGTTATTGGACTTTTGTGCTAGCTTGAGTTTGTCCATAACGAACACCATGTTCGAGCACAAGGGTGTCCATCAGTGCACGTGGCACCAGGGGACATGGGGAGGCTGGGGACACTGATTCCGAGTGGGCCATGTTCTCCGCCTCCATTGTCGATGCAGCTGCTTGTAACTGTGGTTGTAAGGTCTGTGGTGCTTGTCACGGAGACAATCCCCAAACCCAATGATGAACACCGGAAGTAAGAGATGCTGTCAGGCTGAAGAAAGAGCCCTATCAAGCCTTGTTGGCTTGTGGGATGAGTACCGGGGAGGCCAATGTTGTCGGGCGGTGGAAGGGACACTTTGAGGATCTCCTCAATCCCACTGTCACGTCTTCTAAGGAGGAAGCAGAGACTGGGGACCTGGAGGTGGACTCACCCATCACCCTGGCTGAAGTCACTGAGGTGGTTGGCAAGCCCCAGAAGGTGGATAAGATCCATCCTGACTACCTTAAGTCTCTAGATGTTATGGGGCTGCCTTGGCTAACATGTCTCTGCAACGTCACGTAGTGGTCGGAGACAGTGGTTGTGGAGTGGGAGACGGGGTGGGAAACGGGTCCTCAAGAGTTCATGGTTTGCCCAACCAGTCCACATGTGGTTGGTGGATTTGGAGAAGGCATTCAACCGTGTCCCTTATCGTGTCCTTTGGGAATTGCTCCAGGTGTATGGGGTCCGAGGCCCTTCACTAAGGACTGTATGGTCCCTGTATGACTGGAGCAGGAGATGTGGTCGTATTGCCAACAGTAAGTCTGACCTGTTCCCAGTGCTTGTTGGACTCCGCCAGGGCTGCCCATTGTCACCGGTTCTGGACTGTTGTGGTAAAGAAGGAGCTGAGTCGAAAGGCAAAGCTATTTACCCGTCAATCTAAGTTACTACTCTCACCTATGGTCATGAGCTTTGGGTAATGACCGAATGAGTTTCCTCCGCAGTGTGGCTGGGCACTCCCTTAAAGATAGGGTGAGGAGCTCGGTCTAATGAGAGGAGCTTGGAGTAGAGCTGCTGCTCCTCCATGTCAAGAGGAGCCAGCTGAGGTGGCTTGGGCATCTGTTCAGGATGCGTCAGGATCCCCCCTAGGGAGGTGTTCCAGGCATGTCCCACCGGGAGGAGGCTCTGGGGAAAACCCAGGACACTCTAGAGGGAGTATGTCTTTCGGCTGGCCAGGGAACGCCTTGGAGTCCCACCAGAGAAGCTAGACGACATCTAGGGTGAGGGAGGTCTGGGAGTTCCTGCTAAAACTGCTACCCCCGCAACCCAGCCCCGGATAAGCAGAAGAAAATGGATGGATTAAAGTTCTCTCTCTTAGTTAGCTGCTTGATCTCACTATGTAACTGTAGAATGTCAGTGGCTTAGACAATCTCTAGTTCTTGTACATAGGAGAGTAGATTCTGAAACTACATAATAATGATAGGATGACAAATTAAAGTAAAACTGACCCCTAGAGCTCCTACTAGAAAGAACGCTAACAAGCTAGTTTGACAATAGATATATTCTGATCCAAATAACACTCAAATACTAAAGATTCATTAGTGACTAAGGTGTAGCTCCAGTAGTTGGAGAGCTAGATAAAGAGTGCACACTGTGTTGTCAGTTCTGTGATTTATGATTATTTAAAGCAGGAAGATAAATCTGTTCTTTGCCACTATGTCCTCATTCATTTATCACTTTGCACAAACATCAATAATATCATAAAATATGGTATGCTTCTAAATATGCAACTGAGCACACACATACTACACTATGTACCCACATATGAATATATTAATTACTTACAGCAGACAAACCATTTAATTTCCAACTTACAATGTGCTATAATGGTAAATTACGGGAACCACGGCTAGTCCTCATTAAAGAGCATTTTGAACATGTGAAATGTAGAAATCTAACATGCTTCTACAGAGTGGAACTTGGGAATACAAAATAATTGTTGAGTCATTAATTGTGTCTTTGAGGGGCAAAGGGGATACAACATAAATAACAGCATCATTGTCCTCCATAGTCCTTCATTAATTTTGCTTGTACTTGAAAATCATTGCGTTAACTGTTGAACTGCTATACTGCTAACTTATCTTGAATTATTAGTGAACATCTGTATGTTAAAAATGCTAGTGGAATGGCTATATATATATTTCTATAGTATATATTTAGTAGGATTTAGTATTTAGTAGGACCCTCCTTTTTTCAACTTAAAACTTGGGTATATAATAGCTCTCATTAGCCCATCCTGGTAAAATCTTTGAACATACTGCATTATTCCTGGCGTTTAAGCACTAATAAAATTAGCTAATTTCACAGTTAAAACCCAATTAAGTGCTCAATTGTTCTAGTAGTGCGTACTTGTCTGCGCAGGTCCTGATTGGATACAATGATGACATTGGGTGGATCTCCGACAGCTGTGGCCGCTCCTCCAATGTTGGTGAAGATTACCTCTGCAATCAGGACATGCCTAGGGTCTAGATTAAGCACCTCACACAACCTGCAATATCAGACCACAGATCACATCACAAACACACACAGCAAAGCCCTTTAGCTCTTTTTTGGAGGATTAGAGGTAACAGGTGGCAGGATAAATACATGGGCAAACAGGATATTGGAAAATAGAGGACTGTAGCTAACTAATAACATTTTTGTATTCAAGAGATGTTATACTATTTTGAGGGTATGTTAGGAAACTACTTTTTGTTGAGGGCTGCACAATTTTGGGTGTAAATGTAACATTTCCTGATAGCTGGCAAGTATTGCAGTTGTGATTAAGTTTCCAAATGTATTTTTGTTTCAAATTTGTTCAAATGAGGAATCAGTTCATAGTGCACATTTTAAAATATTCAGGAGCATTAACTTTGGGATAAGGCTGAAATATGAAATACTATAATAATTCAAATATCCAAAATGCTTTGGATATTTGAATTATTGTAGTAATTCAAATATCCAAAGCAATTAAGTTTGTAAAGGTGTAGCTTTTTTCCTTTGCTGGTGTTTGCAGAGGACAATCTAGTACTTACTGCTAATGTTGCTTTTATAATTTAACAATTGCATTAAGTAAAAGTGCAATTTAGTTGCATAAAATTGGGAAACCACAAAAAAATCTATTACAGAAAAATGTTTGTCTTTGAACAATTACAGCGTTTTGGGTTAAGGGTGGAAATACCCTGTGTTACTAGTAAATTGTGGTAGCCGAAGTAACAGTAAAAGTACTACAGCTTGAGCAACATCATCTTGAAGTAACAGTTTTACACATAGATTTCCATTAGTCCATTAACAGGGCACATGTCTTATTTTTTAGAAGGCCAAATGTCATGCATGTTGTGACCACTGACAGAGATAAAGTGTTTTGAGATGTTAATAATGGCTTAAGCTGTGCAATTAAATCAAAGGGGCAGAAATAAAGAGGCAGCAGAGCACACGGTTCATTTGAAAAACACAATAGTTAATTGTAGATTCTCTAAAGACACGTTTTGGGGCTGCAATAATGTAGGTTTGCCAAGGACACACAGTACTTTCATGTGAGCACATTTGTTCCAAAATATACAAAATTGCACCAAAATGGCACCTGTTATTTAAAGAATTATTGCAAAGTTAGTTTTTCTGCTTTTTACATGTTTTAAAATAGGCCCCCTTAAAGAAAAGAATGACAACACCACAACCAGTATTTGATTACATACATGTTTTTATAATGTTTACTTGCGTTTTAATGCAGCTATAGTGAAATTCATATTTTGAGAAAAGACCAAATGTTTTAAGTCAATCACAATACTATGTCTGCAGTGTATTTGTTGTGTATTAGTATATATTATTTCCATATATATAGTGACATCTGCCCCACACCTGCTCTGTAGCCTGGAAATACACAACAGACTGTACCTGATGGTGACTGGAGTAAAAAGCATCATGGTGGTCACATTGTCCAGAAATGCAGAGAGAATGGCAGCAATGAGACACAGAATCATAATCATGGGCCAAACTCTTCCTCGGGATAACTGGTAGGCCTGAGGAGACGGCAACAGGAGAGGAGGGAAATGACAATCCCGAGTTAATAAGGAAATTCAAGGACAATTGCAAGACAGGTATAACCAGGCCAGCTGCCGCAGTAGAGTAAGAACAAACAAAGAAGAGGAGTTACAGGTGCATTAAAATTATACAGTAAGTCTTGGTACAAAATAGAACATGATGTGATTAATACCAACTGATATCAATAAATAAGATAAGTTAAGAATTACAGATTTTATTTATTCAGGGTTACTGTGGTGGTTGCAGATCTGTATACTAGATGGCCTTGTGGCAATCATCCAAATACAATGAATTGGGACCATGCAAAATGTGTGTACCATGTTTATATTATTTTTAATGATGTTTACATAAGTTTAAACTGTTCTGGTACTTTCATTACCACTAACATTACACTGCTAATTCTTTAATTACTAAAAATTGAAAGCGTTTTCTCCCTTTCATCCTTAGATTAAATTGAATGAAAAGTCTGCTTTATCCTGCTGCTATTCATGTGAGTGTGAACAAAATACAAAGTTGCAAAATTAAGAAAAGGTTTTATCTGTAGCTGTAGTTCAATGCCATGCCAAAATCACTTTTATACATGTAAAGAGAAAGCAATGACCTACTTATCTGTCCTGCCCTTGTACAATAATGACATGTTCTCAGGGTGATACAGTATATTTTGAGCACAATGCAAACAAAAGCATCAAAGATTTTAGGTCACTTTTTCAGCACAAAAAAGTAATGTCAGCCCTTGAGAAAAAAAGACTACTCTTATTTATTCTCTTGCTCAATCTGTCTGAAAAGCAGAGAGCACAAAATAACTCAAAGGCTGTCATCTCAGAACAAGGTGAACAGTCAAGGGGGCTTCATAAAAACATCCTAAATAGAATTAGGCATTAGACAAATCTTCAATCTTTTATCACTTTTGTTTAAAGATCATTGTCTTGAATCACAACAACCTCACCTTCACGGCACAGTAGTCAAAGAATCCAGTCTCAGAGAAAATGGCAACAAGAATCATCTGAAAGGAAGAAAATAAAAGTGGATTTGGCTGTATATTATTTGGAAAGCAGACGCAGGGTCAGGCACCAAATTGAACTAAGAAATTAGACTCAACATGAAGGATAAGATAAGGGTATGGACCACCTTTTTTTTTAATGGACCCAGGGGTCAAGTATACATTAACTTAAAAAAAAATATATATATTAATAAAGCAGTCAATATGAGCATTTTCCTAAAGGGCATATAGGTTTCACCAGCTCACAGGGACTTAACCACGGCATTTTGAGCATTCCTGACACAGTTTTACATTTTAGAGGTGGCACTCTAAAGTTAAAAACTGTTAATGGGGGTTATTTATGCATGCTCTGTCCAAATTGGGTAGAATGATAAGAATAAGAATTAATAATAATAATTTTATTGATCTCACAGTGGAGAAATTCACTTGTCAAGATGGGTAGGTAGCAAGTAAACAAAATGCAATCAAAAGCAACATATTTATAAAGAATAATAACTTAAACAATGTAAGAAAAAATAGAAAATAGACAAAAAATAAAAATCCCAGAAGACAGTGTACATTTTGCTACACAAACAAACTAATAATAACAGTTAATAAACTGGTAAAAAATCTGAGATGTACCATGCCAAACAGCAGAGCCAGAGTCTCATAGTCGATCCACTCCACCACGGTGACAAGACTTGGCCTCTGTGGAAAGACAAAGAAGATATAGAATTTAATCCTAAAACAGAAATTGTAGAATGGTCAAATTGAGCTATTTCTGTATCCACAAACACTCTCCATTGAATGCAATAGTACCTAGTATCTAGTAGAACTGAGAGCTCAAACTGTATATTAGTATCCCACACATATACTTACATCGCCGATTACAGCCAGAGCTGCTAATGCTGCCAGAGATCCTAATAAGGCGGCCAAGGTCCGGTGAACTATCTGAAAACGTAATATTAAACAAAATGTCACAGTATGACAACATGTGCTTAATTTTAAATGCTGAGGGTAAAATATATTGCAATATTAATGGATGTGTATCTATCTATGGCACTGGATGAGAGAAAGTGGTTCAGGTGAAGTTGGGTGAACCTGTCAGTCAAGAGGATAACAGAATGTGACTGATGCATATTGACCTGACACAACTGCTTAACTCAAAAATGCTGATCTTACAAGCAGGACTTTTTGGCTGATTTCAGTGGTTCAAATATTGCCAAGACAACACCAATATAACTAGGTATTTTTTGCTTCTAGTATTTTTAGTAGTTTAGTATACTGCCTTTTTTGTAGGCCTAGGATTTGCAATAAGGAAGTCAATTGGTAAAAAAAAAAAAAAAATCACAAAAAAATCAAAAAATAGTTTACACAATAATTAACATGACACTAAGGCAAATATATTAAAGAATTTTTGGACATGATTCACAGCAGCAGCTGGAGTGGCAAGTGTTAAGTGGAGTGTCAAGCATATACCCACAAATCAGAAGGTTGCCAGTTCAAACCTTGCTCGAGTATATGTCCTTGGGCAAGAAACTTCATTTAGTTTACTTTAAGTTGTCACATCTTACTGTTTTGAGACCGTAAGGGTATCAGGCATAAAAATCTACCATGACTGAATTAAGAAATAATCCAAAAAAATACCAAAAAGAAGACAATCATAAAATAATCTAGCAATAGGGTGAACCAGTATGAATAGATAAGTGGTCTTCTGAATACATCTGATCATTAGATCATTACTGTCCCTGTCACCTTTCTGCTGTTTTGAATGGTATTGTCTGGTTCAGTTTGTTCACACCTTGTCAAGCTCAAAAGATAAGTCTGGCTAATTAAACCCGACTCAAATGAATGAATTCTGCACATGAGGAAGTGAGTGTGAACACACTAATGTAGGCTACAGTGCACCAGTTTAATGAATGTAATAATGGCTACTGCATGTTGAATATAAATGACCACGACAGACCAGAATTTGTGGACTTAATTAATCATTGCATATCCCTCTTTACATTGATGGTGATAAAGGCCTATTAATATCACTATCAATCATGTTAATGGTTATAGTATGAGGCAAGATATTTAAGATGATGTTAGGAATATGACACATATTTTGAAGAGTAGAAAAATTACTTGTCTGAAATGACCTTATTAGACACAGCAGTGACTTAGCAAATTAAATTGGCATTTGGTCGACTTTTGGCACTATTAACGTAATAAGTGCAATGTGCAAAAAAGTAGACTTGGTATAATTCCATTGTTTAATTGGGATTGTGCTTTGTTCTAATTTAAAACATAATTCATAACTTTATATAGGCCATCGTACATTATAGAATGAAAGACTTAATCTACTTTTTTGTTGGTTTATATTTCTGACTAGTACAACGTAAAAAATTTCCATAGAATAAAATCTTCAAATATCTATTACCTCAAAGATGATGAGAATATAGACCCCAGTGAGGATGATACCAGCGATAGCCACCTGTGTCTCCACAGTGACGTAGAGTGACTGGTGGGTCATGGACAGAGGCACCACCTCCTCCTCCTGCATGAAGGCCTGCACTGTGATGCTGATGGGGTCACTGACAGAGAAAAACACAGCTGAGATGTCTTTTTGCAATAACAAGTAGAAAGTGTCTTATGTTAATGAAAAGTGGTGAGAGACATTCAAAATTGTTGGAACTAGGTATCAATCCAATAACATTGTGGCAGTCAGTGTGCCACATTTTACTAATAACCAAACTAACTATTTATACTAACTTTGTATTTTATGTGTGGTGGCATTTTACATCTTGCCATAGGGACTGCAGTTGGAAACTAGCTGTATAGCTAATACTGGCGCAGAAACAGAAATGTTGATTAATGTGCATTGTCCCTATTCAAATGAACTAATAAATAAATAAATTAATAAATAAATAAAAAAATAAACATGCTCTGTCACCTAATCCACTGGTCATAATGTAGTGCAAATAAACAATATTTTGATATACAGTTTTGACAAGGTAAGTTCAGGATCATTAAAGTAGAATATACATAGAACTAAAACAGGGATACAATTTTGATGATGAAGTTGTCACATGAAAAACTCAAAGTATTACTATTTGTAGAAATAGTAAATGTCTGTTATTTTGTGAGATTACCCAAATATTCATTGCATCTTTTGATGGACTAATAGCCAGGGTATAGATATAAATATCAACATGTCTATATATTGATTGATATAGAGTGTATTGAGTGTACAGCTTTGAGACATCTTACATAAATTGTTTCTCATGTAGTGCATGTGATCTGAGGTCTCGGGATTATGTCTTCATTATGTAATGGTGTCTGAAAGTTACTAAAACTACCGCTTCAGGTCATAAAGCGCTGTCCTATAGGGGGTGCTGTAATCCACAAACCAGATCACATTTGCAGGCTTATTTCTAAGAATGGCTGTTTCTAGTCTCTTAAATTACATGGTCCTCTCACATGCACTGCCTAAGGCTTAAAGTAACTAGGGTAGTTTTCAGGACCCCATGACTAACTCCACAGACTATAAACCAACTGAATCAATGTCAAAGTTGAATTCATATTTCTCACTCACAGAGCTATTGTTAAGGCAGTCCCTTTGAACTTTTCCAGTGATGATAACAGTTAGTACTTTTAAGCTTCTCAACTTAATTCAAACATTTGAGTGCTGTAACCTACATTGGACAATATACTGAGCAGCCCCAGAATTGTACATGTTTCTAGTTTTAAAATAAATAAATACTTAATTAAAATGTATTGTGTTTCTGTTACCTGCTGAGCATCTCAAATGTCCTCGTTACAACAGTCTGGTCACTACGCTCTCCATGTAGAGGAATGGTCCAGTTGTGAATCACCTTCTCAATGACATATAAACAGGTTAACACTCCTGGTGCAGCAGTAGTGAACAAGGGAGGAGCAGTGGCTTCACCTGCTGGGCTCTCCTCCTCCTCTGGCTCGGCTCGTCTGTCTGCTCCACCTGGATCAAAATGTAGTCCTGATTAATCAGGTCCACCATCCCTCGAGAGAAAGGCCCAGCCACCTGTAGCTTCAGTAGAGCATTGTCACGGAAATCTGTTAAGTTCATGGCTGTGCAGTGTTGTCAAGGCAAACTGACCTGAACAATTAAAAATATTGTGTTGCCATTGCTGTAGCATTCATTTAATTCTTATGTGTGTGTGTATATAGACTGAATTAACTTCTTCAGCTGATTGTAGCTTATGTTGCTGCTTAAAAATATATTTGTAAATCTTGCATTAGAGAAGGATACAGAAACTGTCTGTGGGTGACACTGCCAACATCCTCCAGGGGTTGTCTCTGTCTGGATACATGCTGAAGAAAAGCTGAAAAAACAATCAATATATATAGGCACAAATAACAACGCTGCCATGTGTTTGAATTCCTACAACAATCAAATTGTTTTTTAAATTCCAAACAAGCATGTTTTGAAAAAGACCTCTATATTTCAATATATATATATGATATAGTAAAAGGATAGATGTACTTACACTGCAGAGGACTACTATTGTGAAAATACAGGCTGTTTTGGCAGCCTTCATGCAGCATCTGAAATGACATAATTGGAGGTATAATGATTATGGTACTTTAGCACAGGGTCTACTTATTTTTTTCAGATTGTAATGATCTGACATTTTGTGTTTAGTTCAAGATTAACACCTTTTACTGTTTTTATAACTGTTAGTGTGTTGTTGTTAATGTAACTGGTTTTGTACATGCCGATAAGTTGATGTGAAGATCAGTTACTGGTTGGAGAGTGGCTGCTGAATTGAGACTGCTGTTGCTTTGTGTTTTTTTGTGCTTATGTTGGCATGGGTTACAGCCTACAGTAAAATAAACAACCAAAAGAACTTTGGCGTGTTTCTTCATACCAGGACACTACATTGATTAAGCTAACCTCGACTCTGCTGAGCTACCAAGTTGAAGATGTTTGTCTGTTTGACCAAAGATTAAACTGGAGGAAGACACTGACATGCTAAGTCATTACAGCGCGGCTGCCTCATTGTCACCAAGAGATCACAGACAGTGGGTGAGAGACATGGCCAAATGACTCACAGCAGAACCTGGTCTGAGCCCATCACAGGACACACCCAGCCAGAGATGTTAACTTCACTCCACATCTTTAAATGGCTTCTGCTTGTGCCATTAAAACCCAGAGGTATGATGGAAAGGCTGAGCTGGGAAGCTTTTCGTGCACAGTTTGAACTTTTGGGTCAGGCTGCAAGATGGTTCATGGAAGAGAGAGCTCTCCAATCAGACATGTGTCTCACTGAGGCTGAGCTGGGAAGCTTTTCGTGCAGTTTGAACTGTTGACCCAGGCTGCAAGATGGTCTATGGAAGAGAGAGCTCTCCAATCAGACATGTGTCTCATTGGGGACGCTTGGTCTAGTCTGCTCCTCCTGAGTCCCGAAGACATTTGTGACTACGGAGTTTTAGTCATGGCTTTGAAGAGAAGGTTCAGGTCCTGCTCCACCTCTAGTATGCTCGGCTCAGCGATGTGTAGCCGCCATCACTACAGAGAGGGAGCTGCTGAGCACTCGACAGCTGCGTTAAGGGACAATGTGCAGGTGAATATGACAAGTGTTCCACAGGCTAACCCATCAGAAACCTCTGAGCTGAGTCAGTTTATTCACCTGGTGCGTGTCGTCATATTGAAGAAGAAACAAAGACTCAGACCACTATATCAACTGATCTGCTTTAGCTGTAGACCCAGGACTGCTCCAGGGCACTCTGTCCCAGAGGACTGTAAATGTGGCCTTGATACCCTGATGGCTCTGGACTCTCTTCGACATCAAACGAGGCATCTTAATCTTTCCAGACAACCACACCATTCAAATGCACAAAATACTCTCCCAAACTAGTTGCCCAGTGTATCACAAACCAAACCACAGTGCATTGTTAGAACCTGTTGTTGAAAGAAGGATGTCCCAGGAAAACCTGGAGCAACAGCAGGCAGTTAAGTGTGCAACTGATGTTTTGGATGAACTGTCCTATTATGGCTTAGTGGGTGTGAATACAACTGATTGGGCCCGTCAACAGGATCTGGACAATGATATTAGCCTGATACGCACATATATTGCAAACCACCAACGGCTCAATTGGACTGATATTGCTGCCCGCTCCAGAGCTACTAAGGGATGTTGGTGAAGGTGGGAGGCCTTATGCCTATGTGTCATTGAGTGTGAACACAGGACATTTTGGGGTGACAAAGATAGTAACTGATGGACTCATTGAAAGACTCAACTGCACCCTGGGCCAACAGTTGCTGTTGTCACAGCCAAGCACCAGTGAGGCTGGGACACACTTGTCCTCATGGCTTACAGATCTGCTTTCTTTCAAAAAGCAAAAATGTCCACCGGTGAAGTTTTTCTTGCATTTTTAAAGTGTTTAACACATTGTTAGAGCAAATTGAGAATGCTGTTGTTTTGTGCTTGTTTTGTGCTTGTTTTGTGCTTGTAGTGGCGTGGGTTATGGCCTACACTAACCCTTGTGTTCAGAAAATAAACAACCAGAAGAACTTTTGTGTGTTTCCTCACAAAAGAACGCTAGAATGTATTTGACAAAGATTACTGCAAAAACAAATTTCACAGGTCTACATAATACTTTGAATTATTCAAAAACTACTGAAAGAATAATATTTCTAATAAACTGGTGGCACCTCATGTTGTGTGTGAGCTTGAAGTTGAGATTGAGGTCGATAGAGTCATTCTTGTCTGAGGAGCTGGATCGGGAGAGGGACAAACTGGTCACCTCACTGCCCAGTCTGAACCTCCTCTCAAAATCCAGAGAACTGTGGCCCCAGTGTTCCTCCACTCCAGCAAATCCAGGGTCATGTACGGTCATGTAAGTGATACTGTGGACACAAACCAAACAACAGCCAATCATCATTCATCCTGGTATATGGTTTCACTGACAAATTGGCACTACAGTCTCACCGGGCATGCTTTAAATGAAAATATTAGCCCATATTTGTAAGAACCTGTCATTCAAATAGGACAATGATATTAGAAGAAATTCAAGCTTTAAATCACACCAATATCATGTTTTTTTTTTTTATTTTGTGACTGATGTAAAATCAAAAATATAATACTCTTTATAAAATGTGAGAGCTAGAGAGAGGTAGAAGAAAAGCAGTTTTAGAGCATCAATACTTTTGTTGTAATTATAATCAAATAAAAGTTTTGCCAGAAGTTAGAAGTACTACACCAGTAGAAGTACTAAACATAATCAACTTGAGCAATGCAAAGTAAACTACTTCAACTTCTGCAGCAACTCCTGCCACTACAATCTCCACTACTGCAATCACAATCACAACAACTACAGTGGCTACTCCTATTATACTTGTACTACTACTACCTACATTATTGCTGTTTAACTGTACTACTACTATACTAGTACAGAAAAAAAAAAAAAAACTTTCCCAGACCCAAAGACCTTGAGAAGGGAATACAATATTCACTTGAACATCTTTCCACCATTGTAATTAAATGTATGCATAACCAGCTCACCTGTCATCTTGTGGGAACCTCAATAAAGGAGATCTCTCTGTGATGTTGGCTGCATTGTTCTTTCCTCTGAGGATGTTAACAATGCTGAAATTGTGCCTGAACACAACACAAAAACATCAAAAGTACTTTTACATATGCTCACTCAATACACTTTTAATTGGACAGTTTTATATCTAGTGTGGGCGGTTGGAGCCATCAGTCACTTGTTACTGTCATGCCTGTTGTCACCTGCGGGGGGCGAGTTAGCAGCTGGGATGGATCATACAAGCTTCTAAAGAGGTGACTTTTACACCCCTGTAACTCTTGTATGTCCTTGAAGATCAGACTGAGGCCACAAAACAGCTGAGCTCAAGTCACTCAATAAATGCAATATTTATTAATATATAATAAGATTGTTATTTATCATTTTAGACAACAGGAGGACCATAATAATATTAACAACTGTATTCTTCAATAATTTATTTATGGGTGCTTTTACTTGCAGTACACATGAATTGACACATTTTAAGTAACTTAAAGTGGTGCAGAAGGAGCGGATATTGACTGGGGATGTCAAGATTATTTGGTTAACTGAGAGAAATGATTATTCACAATGTAATTGTAAAAATAAAAAATAAAAATACAATTTTAACAATTATATAAGCAGAAACATAATTTCAATTAAATCTATACCCCAAAAAAGATAGCCTAAATGTATCGGCTTGTTTTTGCCACGTTAACTTTATTTTACCATTCAGAAAGTTTATTTTTAATAAACTGGTGACGTAGCCTACTAGAATGGTAATGTATGAGACAGTGTGAATGAAAGGCCATTATGCTTTTCAGTGTTGTGTGGTCAAGATGTCTATATTCGTGAATATTTTTTTAAACATTTTACTTCCCACAATAAAATGTGTGCGAAATCCCTTGAATACAACTTCAGGACAACTCGGAGTAGTGGGAAGGGACCCATCTCCTGATTTAGAACCAGGATAAATCAGGATTACATGATGGGGAGATCTGCCTACTGTTCATGCTTTGGGTTCCTGTACTATGCTGTGCCCAAAACAGTGAAAGATGAATTTTGTAACCTGCCCACAGTAAGAACCCAGGCTGCAGGAACTCTCAAAAAATTAAAGGTCTCCTTAGCTAATCTCTTAATCTTACGGAATTTTACTTTCTACCTACTAATGTGAAAGAAATGCTAAATACAAAATATATTTCTTTAACACGTGTTTCTTATTTTGAAGATACACATTGTTTGTGCCTTAGTTCTGAGACTGGTTTGTTTTGTGTAACTGTAATTTCTATACTTTAGTTTTATTAGCTTTATTACTTTTAGTTCTAAATTTACCTACTCTGTTAAAAGCCTTTTTTTTTTGTTTTTTACTTTAACATTTCTTAAATAAATTATAACTTTAGTCTTACAATTTTCCATTATTGTTTGTTACTTCTCCTGTCCATAGCTGAGGTGGGTTGTAACAGGTCTAATAAGTAGTGACAGAGGATGTGATCTGTCTATGGTGTCTATGGTTCTACAAATGTTTGCTTTTCCAAATATAGACTCTACTATGTGATTTGACCGGAGGGTAAAGACATAGAGATAATCCAGCATCAATGACTCCTGGCCTGATATCGATTTTGTACAAAAGCCAAGGTGTCACCGTTTGGCTCTCAAACTTTTCACACCAAGTACCACTGTGTTAAATATTTGGCATACCAAAAAACACTATGGCGATTACAACAACAAAACTGTGCAGGTAAAAAAAAAAAAAAAAAAAAAAAAAATGGAGTAAAACATGCCTAAACTGAGTATACACAAGATCTAAACTTGTTAAAATTGATATTGAAAAAATAACTAAAGCATATATTAAATGCATTTTATTAAAGTAAATAAAGTCTAAAATGGCAGAGGGGCCTGAAGTGGCAAAAGGACCTGCTGGGACAGTTTAGTTTCACAGATGCAGAGTGACAGGTGCTTTCATTATAATGATGCACTTTGGAGTTTGTTTAGCACCTTAATACAACCAAGAGGGGCTCTGCAAGTAAAGCTTGCAGACATTAGTTTACGTCCCAGTTTTTTGCATTTTAGAATACTTGACTGTCAGAACAGCAAATATGTCTGTCTTAAACAATTTAATTATTATCAGTATGCCATCAGTGCTTTCAAATATTATTGTAACATGCATTTTTCCTTATATGGATGCCATTTTGAGGTCTTTTTACCTTTACAACAATATAGTATTTTGTTATAATATCACCCGATACTCATATTTTTTGTTTTTTTCTGTATTCTACCACCACAGATAACACCACCATAACAAATTAATAAAAATACACGAGACCCAACTGTATTCCACTTCATCATATGCCAACTCTAACTTTGTACACTGAGCAAAAGAAATCCCAGTTTAATCCTGATAACGTCATGACCACAAGTTTGAGATTAGCACCCTCCTAACTGAGACCAGCTCTTTCTGTGTGCTTCTCGAGAGCATTCCTCTCTGTCACATATGTTTATAAAGCAGATTTAGGCAGCAGCCCATGTGTAATGTGACTCTGCACGTGTGGCACAAACTCCATCAGCTGTTCAGTGACTCCAGTACTTAAAAAGAGGAACAGTGGGGGCTTGGTCATGTGACACTACTTAGAGCATCCAGAACTGCATAGTAAAACATTTATGAAGTAGGTGCCATAATGCCGTTCAATCAAAACAAAGTATGCTATAGGTTATGTTCACTATGTTGTAGAATCTCGCATTAAGGATAGGCACTTGTTTACCGCTAAGAACAATTCATGCTTTTTGAGAGAAAAAGGCCATTTAAAAAATGTTAAAATGTTTTTGGATTTATGTTGAAAGAGAACTTTCAGATATACCCCAGCGCAATGGTTGGTTTTATTTGCAACAGTAAGCTTTAGTGACATCAACTTGTATTGTCTATGTCATTGTATCAGCTGGTGGAAAGGCCACATAACCCTGCTCTGTTTTGGCTTTTGGCTTATGTTTGGTCTAGTCTTATGACATTCACTCCTTAATCCCCAGTCTTCATTAATGGGCTGTTTCACCCTGAAGGTAGAGGAGCCAGACTCACCCGTCCTCCTGCCTCACAGGCACAAAGCCTTCCGCATGGATCACACACTGTCCCGACTGCTGGAGCTTTTGGGTGTCCCTCCGTTCGGACATGCCCTGGAGTAGCCGCAGCTCCCCAAAGTTTTCCCCCTCTTGACCTCTCAGATTGCGGCCCTGTCCCTGTGCAGACGCTTGGGACATCTCTATCTCCAGGTTACTCTTATTCTCCAGATACATCCTGAAAAAGACATAAAGGTTTAGTTCTTAGAGTTTCTTAAAGCCTAGGTGACAATTGATGACCAAGAAGTTCATAGGACATCCCTCCCACTGTATACCTAGAGGCAAATAAATATAAAACTCAAAACATGTTAAAATAATTGTCTAATAATGTCATAACTATGGGCTTCAGATTCGTGAAAAGAGAGATGGGGACCCATATGAATGCACCAGAAATATTGTTATTCTAGGTGACATCAAATCATTATGGTTTGCAGTCATGGGACTTATACTATTATGAATGTCATTTTGAGGACTTGTGACCATTCAAAAGATAGAATATTTTAACAGAATTTTCATTTTATGTCATACATTTTGCAATTTCAAGGGTTTAATAAATTATATATATGATGAGGTTGTACTATTTCCTTTAAGATTTCTTAAAGGTGTACTATGCTATACTTTTCAGATGAATGGTTCGCCCCCTTTCCACATCGCTACAGCCAGATGCTGTGTCCGTGGACCGGGTCATTGAGACACCCGTCCTCAAGTGCTGCCCGGTCTTCTATGCACCCGACCCTTATGAGACCCTCTGTGGGTGGTGAGCCCACAGGAGGGCAGACCCACATCGTCCTTTCGGGCTGGGCCCCGTGGGCAAAGGCCCGGCCACCAGGGGCTCGCATTCGAGCCCCAACCCCAGGCCTGGCTCCAGGGTGGGCCCTGGCTGCGCCATACCGGGCGACGTCACGATCCTTGTTTTATTTTCCGTCATAGGGGTATTGGGAACTCCTCTTAGTCTGACCCGTCACCTCGGACCTGTTTGCCATGGGAGACCCTACCAGGGGCATAATGCCCCGGGCAACATAGCTCCTAGGATAATTCGGGTACTCAAACTCCCCCACCACGATAAGGTGGCAGTTCAAGAGGGAGACACCTTTTGGCCCCTGTGAGGCAAAAACTCGGGGCTGGGAGGAGTTCGGGGAGGCCATGGAGAAGGACTACCGAGGAAATTCTGGCAAACCGTCTGACGCCTCAAGAGGGGGAAGCAGTGCTTCACCAACACTGTTTACATGAAAATCAGCACCTCCAAATCCGAGGCCATGGTTCTCAACCGGAAAAAGGTGGCTTGCCCTCTTTGGGTGGGTGGAGAGTCCTTGCCTCAAGTGGAGGAGTTCAAGTATCTCGGGGTCTTATTTACGAGTGAGGGAAGGATGGAGCGTGAGATTGACAGGTGGATCAGTGCAGCGTCTGGAGTGATGCGGTCGCTGTATCGGACCGTTGTGGTAAAGAAAGAGTAGAAAGGCAATGCTCTCGATTTACCGGTCAATCTACGTTCCTACCCTCACTTATGGTCATGAGCTTTGGGTAATGACCGAAAGGCCCCGGGGAAGACCCAGGACACGCTGGAGGGACTATGTCTCTCGGCTGGCCAGGGAACACCTTGGGATCCTCCTGGAAGAGCTGGAGGAAGTGTGCGTGGAGAGGGAAGTCTGGGCCTCCCTGCTGAAACTGCTGCCTCCGCGACCTGGCCCCGGAAAAAGCGGAAGAAAATGGATGGATGCTTGTCTACAGATTATAACTTTGGCTGATATGTTCCACTGTATGGCATTAAACTTATTTATCTTGCTTTTTTTTTTCAATTAAATGTGTTTTTAATGCTAAAAAAACCCACATTGAACATGCATTCTTGAGGTGAGCAGGGTAGCCTTTCCACAGATCTGACCTGTAACTTGGGCTGATGGGATGACAAGCTTATCTCCATGGAGACAGACAAGCTTAATGCAATTCTGAGGTACCAATAGACTTACACAGCACATATTTAAAATCTGGTGCATCATCACATTGTATAATCTAAAAGAATGATTATATATCCAATTTGAATGAAGCCATAACAAAATAGCCAGTGTTCCCATGAGCCTTGTTAATTATGCCAATACACCTTTCCATACAAAACAGCTGGAAGGACATTGTATGTTTTTTTGTTTTTTTTTACATCACAAGCATTTCTTTCATATGGGCAAAACTCAAGAACAAGGCCCTCTGTTCCAACTCACGATTTTTAATGACCCGCGGGGTATGCAGATCACACTCATATAAGGCACACTGTAACTGGTGAGAACTAAGTGCACTTCACCTATACACCGCTTCAGTCTATGAATTAACATCAGAGTCCATTTGAAGTGCTGTCTGAATTGCAGGCTCTATTAACAGCAGGTCAGTGAAGGAGGTCAGACATGTGGTCCACACAAAAGGGACGTGATTTAGATAGGATTATTCCTCACATGAACTCATGTGTGACATTCAGCGCTCAGACGCATAGACTACAGTAGTGTCGGGGTAGGTTGGGGGAGCACTGCACTGTGGGTTGAAATTAACTTAACTGTTAATGGGTTTTTTGTTTTCTATAGATTGTGCAGGAAAGTTGTAGAGTGAAATGGTGTGAAGGATGGCTAGAGACATTCAGATAATAGTTGCAATCGGGGATTGACCTCCCATTTTCATATCCATCCCTTTTCCGGTCACAGAGGCAGTAGTTTCAACAGGGAGGCCCAGACTTTTCTCTCCACACACACTTCCTCCAACTCTCGTTCCCAGGCCAGCCCAGAGACATAGTGCCTCCAGCGTGTCCTGGGTCTTGCCCTTGGTGTCCTCCCGGTGGGACGTGCCCGGGACACCTCTTCATTGAGGCATCCAGGAGGCATATGGAAGAGATGACCAAGCCACAGCTGGCTCATCTCGACGTGGAGGAGCGGCAGCTCTACTCTGAGCTCCTCCCATGTGACTGAGCTCCTAACCCTATCTCAAAGCAATACAGCGATGGCGCCGTAGACAATCTCACGCTTCATCCTTCCCTCACTCGTGAACAAGACCCCGAGATACTTCCTCCTCTTGCGACAGGGATTCTCCACCCACCCGGAGAGGGCAAGCCACCTTTTTCTGTTCGAGAGCCATGGCCTCAGATTTGGAAGAGCTGATTTTCATCCCAGCTGCTTCACACTCAGCTGCAAACCGCCCCAGTGCAGGCTGCAGGTCCTGGTTCAATGAAGCCATCATGATAACATCATCTGCAAACAGCAGAGATGAGATCCTATGGTCCCCAAACCAGACCCCTTTCGGCCCTGGCTGCACATAGAAATTCTGTCCATAAAAACAGTGAACAGAACTGGTGACAAAGGGCAACGCTGGTGAAAACACAGACACAGCTCCCGCTTCAGTCATACAGGGACCAGACAGCCCTTAGCAAAGAGCCCCGGACAACGAACAGCACCCACCACAGGACACAATGAGGGACACAGTCGAATGCTTTCTCCCAATCACAAAACACATGTGGACTGACTGGGCAAACTCCCATTAACCCTCGAGCACCTGATGGAGAGTATAGAGCTGGTCCAGTGTTCCGTGACCGGGATGAAAACCACACTGCTCCCTTTTGATATAATAGTGTTAAAATGAAATAGTGGCAGGCAATATTAGTATGTTAATTTTGTGAAGTAGTTATATATGTTGCAGAATGATTGAGTCTACTATGATCTAAATCAACATCTGGAATTTAGAAGATATCAAATACTCAAGAGAGCATTATTAAAACAATCAACCTTATAAGTAGTACTTTACAGTCATTCACTGTTAAGATTCCATGTATCCACTGTGCGTCACTGATTGCATGAGATTTCACCTAACACCCCTGCAGCCGCTTGTGATGTCCTGAATAGAGACAGAAGAAAGGCCTGTCTGTATCCCATTATGTCTTGGGGCGCTTTGTGACGGCAAGGTTGATCAGCTTTCTCTAAATTTCCACCCTCATTCAGAGCGGTAAATCTAAACACTCAAACTCAACATCAACTGTGCAAATTACAATTACTATTAGAGTGATTTGGTGAATGGATTACATGCAACAAGTGCGAGGGTCCAGTGAAAGTTTCGGGCCAATAGTTTCGGATCTGTCATGTATTTTCTTCAATCCCAAACAGGAAAAAAAAAATCTTATTTAAATAAATATGAAAAGTTTGTACATTTTTGTGACACTGTAATTAAAATGCTAGTTTAAACAGTAATTATAAGAACGAAAAAACAGTACTATTTTAACACAATATAAATATGTGCTCAAGAATGCAGTATGTGAATGGATTTGTGGAGATTGCGGCAAAGTTTAGCTTAAATGTGGCAATGTGAGTCGTTAAAATCCGCTAAACCAAAGCTTCTTAGTGCTTATATGAAATTGGACACACAATGGAAGAACATAACTTAATTGAAATAAAATAATAAAAATACAATTAAATAACTTACCTTGAGACAATTGACTATGGTTACAAGTGAAAATAATGATGATGGAATGATGAAAGGTGGTGATGATAATAATATCCAAAAATGTCCCAGAATTGTACAGTAGTTAAATAGCTGGTGTTTTTTGACAGTGGGAGGCAGAGAGAGGTTGAGCAGTTGTTCTTCTGTGCTCCCCAGAGAAGGAGGGAGATGGTCAGGGCACTGTGAGCTGTGTAGTGGAGGTGGGAGGGGCACCATCAGCCCAGCGCAGTCTGCAGATTAGGAACTTTCCCACTCCTTCACACACCTAAGAGGCGACCTATGGAGCAACAAGATTAGCTCTGTTTCAATAATGGTGTATTTCAGACAAACCAATGTGAAATATTAAATAATAATAGTTCATTCTGGTGACAGAGATGTCCAAAACCTTTCTCAAGAGTTATATTATAATAACAACAATTACAATATTCCTGTGTAGGGATGGGCGATAGGACAAAAACAATCAATCATTTTTTTTCCTCATAATTTTCAATTTTTTTCCCCCTCTTAAGTCTAAACTCTGCTCCATATACCATCCTTTTACTGACAGAGGATTGGCTATAGAGCTCTCATTTAAAATTACAAAAAAATATTATTACACAACCCTATTTTGGAGTTATATGCTGTAATTATTAAAGGAAATTGAAGCTTTTCCTAACACCATGTCCCATGCCATACACATGAGTACAGTGTGCTTGATCAGGACCTGAAACATAAGGTATTGGATGATGTGGTTGAATGTTAAAGATGGTCTTTCCCAGGATTTCCCAGGCACAGCTGTCTTCTGTGAAGCAATGAGCCTGACACGCTTTCACAGGGTAAGTTAACTCCACAGATTTAAGGTGCGGAAAGGTCAGACAGGTCACAGACTGTCTTTTTAGGACATGCTCTGACCACATTTAGAAACTATGACTTCTTAAGCACCTTAAAATAACACAAAGTCGTTTGAAATATGATAAATCGAAGGAGTATTTTAGATTAACATGTTTTTAGAAAGATATTGTAATTCTAAATTTGGGGATAAGGGGGAGATTGCATGTACTCAGAGGATATAGGTGAGTGGGGGAGTTGGTTAATCCAGATTTAATAAAATAAAGGTCAAAGGATTAGAGCAAAAAGATTTAGGGGAAAATGCCTAATTGATGTTTCTACTTGTGTTAACAACATACTGTGAACTTGAAGTGTGAAGAAGCAAATCACCTAGCATGAGGACTTGTTTGCCACAAACCTTTATTTTTTAATGGTCTAAGACCCAAAAAGGCAATCGCCCTGGTCTCTCCCTCCTTCAGAGTGGTATTTTTTGCACAGAGATGGGATGAGGAGCTCAGTAACTCAGTCACACAGGAACAGCTTGGAGTAGAGCCGCTGCTCCTCCATGTCTGAGGAGCCAGCCATAATAGATGGACCAACTGCATGCTAACTGCGGGCAGCAAATATGAGATCTCAGTTATCAATAATACACTGGATCAGTCCACCAAGAACAAGATGGGAACTGAATGTTGCACGCCAAAGTCAAGTATATGCCAAA
Organism: Periophthalmus modestus; assembly: GCA_019594935.1. Taxonomy (NCBI): domain Eukaryota; kingdom Metazoa; phylum Chordata; class Actinopteri; order Gobiiformes; family Gobiidae; genus Periophthalmus; species Periophthalmus modestus. The sequence goes on along the minus strand of JAIEZT010000007.1, from coordinate 16,163,687 downwards.
CCCTCACCAGGATCAGCTCACTGTTACAGTGCTACATTTGCAATGGTGATAATCAGTTTCAGTCTCATTTAATACCATAGGTAACTAATGAACTAACAGCCTACATCTTTAGCGCAGACAGTTAACATTGACTCATGGACTTGAGTCGCTTATTTCTCTGTGCATAGATGAGTTTATGACCTTGGCTCTATCAAGATGTACACATTATTTTCCTATATATATATATATATGAGTAATTATCATACATATATAGCTACATTACCTAGCAGGAATTAACAAGCATAGACAATTTGTTGCTTAAGTAACCTACGTGTAGTCTACAAAACACGTCTAGTTTAGGCTATATTGTAGTAACAGGGACCTATAACAGAGTCCTAAATTAGCATTCTTTCTTTCCTAGAATTCTGTAAGCACAAAGTTGTCCATTGAGAGCGGAGTCACCTGGTGCTCACGATCTGAGAGCGCGGAAGAAGATGCCCGCGAGGGGGGCGCACTTCGGTCTTGTGGGCGGCTGCTGATGTGAGATTCCGTGGCTGTAACAGAGCATCACATGGACCGAGGTCAAGGAGACCCGTGCCTCTGCAGACGAGCTAAAAACCGAGTGCTAAAAAAAAAAAAAAAAAAAAAAAAAAAAAAAAAATCACACGTCACTTGCACAAGCAGTTCAGTGCAGCCCTGAGTTTTCCCTGGGTCTGAAGTTAAAAGGGTATAATTACATTTTATAAATTAGAACAAATTATCTCAGTTTCAGAAATGAAGATAGTGCCGCTGTTGGAGTGCAATTAGAAAACATTTAAAAATACTGAGACTATAGCAGTAGATGGGGCTTGTGACAGGTTGCCCCAGCAGCATAGAAGAAGGGTGAGCAAACTGATGTCACTGTTGAGGCAATAATACATGCTACTGCCTAAATACATATGAAACAAAGGTGTAAAAGTAATTATTGAGTTACATTTTTACAAGGCAAAGGCACAATGAAAATAGTTTAGTAACCAGGGCAGCTCATTCCTCGTGCATTTTCTCCTTCAACTGTAGTGGATCACCTGATTCCTTCAGCATAGAGTACTGTGTGACTATTACTGAGCTAAGTCTCCAAAGAATGCTAATGATTTTTAAGCCAAATCAACCCTTCATAAAACTTTTTTTTTTCCTTCTCAGAAATACTTTGAAGTAGACCAAAGTATGCATGAAGGCAAAGAGGTGGTCAAAACCAACCCACCCCAAAATGAGTGCTCCGGTCAAACACACAGGAATGTGGGCAGCAGAGGTCTAGGGGGCTGGTCTGGACCACAGCCCTGCCCATTTTCCAGCAAGTAAGAAATTGTTAAGGCTTACTCATAGTTCCAGAGTTAGGCATACTATTTGCAAGTCTAAAAGATTGTTCTTTTGACCATTGCAATAATTTAATACATTTTTATTTGGGTTGAGGGGAGTTAGTTGTTAGACATCTACATTTAGTCGAGTCATCTTTTCACTCTACATAAAAACATTATTCTGCAATAAAACATACATTATATTGCACAAAGTTTTGCCCATTATATTGAGAAGATAAAGGAGAAAAAGTTTGGGATCATTGTGCCTAAGGTTCATGAGAAGCATGGTTGTTTATGTTCAATGTGGTTTTGAAGTTGGTATAATTTTTTCCTCCCCAATTATATTATTGATTACCAGGCCATTTACAACATTGGTAAATCATGAAAGACGACAGATTTTTATTTGTATTAACAGAAATTTATTAACATTAATATGCAGGAATGAGACCTGTGTATACATGGCACAATCATCTTATGTACATTCTTTTGGAGACAGTGCACAACTTGGTGGAAGGGGGGGGGGGGGGGGGGGGGGGAATCGTAAAACGACCCTCTTTTAGGCTCCAGCTGAGGGGAGCCAATGAGAAATGCTATTAAGTTAAAAAGGCTTTTCTTTATTAACAAATAAACATGGCTATTTCCAAATAAACAAAAAAATAATACTACGCTTTAGTCACACAATGATTTCTATGTACAATCTAAGAACAAGTATTTCACACAAACCAGAGGGTAAATCTACCACAGTGCTAGGCTGGGGCCATTTCATCTGTAATATTATAAAGACAATTCCCATGTAAGACAATAGCAACAAGTAGTATTAGGGGTCAGAGATTGCTGAACGCTTAACTCAATGCAATGACGTCATCTACACAATGTTCGGAAATTAACATAACAATTTGAACATGAATTAATTTCAACTAAGGGCACCAAATAATCTTGAATCCATGTATTGGGTAATAATAATTTCTTAAGATTCATATAATCTGAATCCTATTATAATCTTTGTCCCCTTAATGCAAGTGTTACCAAGACAACAATCAAATGTGCGGCCAACAACCGTACTTCAATGCAAACCTGTCCGCTCTTTAGCTTATAACGCATTTAAAGCTCATTGCACCACCCCACAGACAGACTTTGTGTCTTAAGTTTATATTGGGTTATTTATATCTGTGTGGCAGCTCACTTCCTGATTTGTCTTCTTTGTCAGTTTCAGTGTCCCGTTAAGTAGTCCTGGGTTGAATCCGAAGCAAAAGAGTCTGCATCTTCATTGTCCGAGTCTTCACTGCTATCATCTGCGGCTGGCTCTCCCGACAGAGCGATCCGGGCATAGTCGTCAGTGTCGATGGACTTACAAAAGTGGATGGCGTACTTGAGTTTCTCCTCCAGGACCTGTTTGCATGAGTACCTCGGCAGCTTCAGCAGGAAGAAGCATGTGTAGGACTCAGGGAGGAAGTGATCAGGAGGGTTGTACTTGTCCAGCACCTGAACATACACAGAAGTGAGTATTTACAGAGTGGACCCTTTTTTTTAGCTTTAGTTATCTGCCTTCGTCAACCTTGTAAAACATGTACAATAGGGTCCATTCTGGGGCTTTTCCTTATTAAATAAATATCAAATAAAATTCAAAGACAGATCAAATTAGATAATATTGATTAAAAGAAAAAATACACTTGGTATATGCCATTCTATATTTTGTTTTGTAAAAATAAACCCCTCAAAGTATCTCTGTATCTAATGTATACACAATCCAGTGACTCCATTAATAAACAAGCATTTGCTGTGGTTCTCACCTGTACAACAAAGTCCCGTCCTCTGAAGTCTGCGATGGTGCGGGGCAGACGAGTCCGGCCCCAGACAAACCGGAGGAACAGGGACCTCTCGGTGTTTGAGAAGGACTCCATGACATCCCAGAACCACTGGATCAGAGGTGCAGTGGGCTCCACCCCTTTGTAAGTGGCCACAGACTTGAGCAGATGCAGAGGAATGTCTGGGCTGCCACACACCTGTGGAGAGGGTTAGAGTCAACAAACAGGCAGCAAAGGCGCTACTTATCTTCTATAAAGATCACCATACTTACTATACAACACAAATTTAATGAGTGAGTACCTTCTATCATGCCACTTGAGAAAGTGGTATGATAGAAGGTGGTTGTTTTGTGAATTGAGTGGTGTACAGTCTTATTATTTGTTATTTTTTACAGTCAATGTATTTGTTGCTATGAAACAAATAGTTCCCACCTGGAGGGAAAATCATAATTATTTGGATCATAATTAAAATCACAATAATAAAAATATGTATGTATTGTCAAGTACACTGAAGTAACCAAAGAAAAGATTAGAGGATGGATGTGCATTAGATGAGTGGCTTTGCTCCAGGTATTGAGTAGGCCAGTGAGTGCCCATATCACTGATAATAAAATTGCATTATTTTGGTAAAATTACCCAATTTTTGATTAGAGTAACAAGAGTATAACTAAATGATTACACAGTTCTAAGAATGCTATGACCTACCATAGTCTCCAGCTCATAACCTGTAAACAGTGAAAGTAGTGGGACAGGAACCACTCGAGCCATGCCCTCTCGAACTGCAGAGACCTGCTCATCAAACTCATGAAGCCTGGGAAGAAAAAGAAAAAATAAATCAATATCGAGCAAACAAACTTCCACAGCAGATTTAGACTGAGCTAGTTTCTTCACCTGTAGTTAATAGCGAGGCGGACGTATTCAGCGCGGTTCTCCAGAGTGATGTGGGAGTATTTAGAGCTGAGCTGTATGTCCTGGCCGCTCGCGTTGGGCACGGTGAAGGGCAGGGTCATTGCCTCAAACTCCTCAGCTGTGGCCTCATTGTCCCGAATATACATCAGGCCAGGAATAAAGTCTTTATCAACCTGTGGAAGTGTGAGATTAACATTAACACAGGCCATTAGAAACCATGCAGGACTATTTGTCTTAGTTTGTGCTTATGCAGAAGGTATGAAAGTGCACCCATTAATGTTCCCGTGAACAGCACTTGTAAATACCACTCTTGTCTTATGGTGGGGTTAGTCTCCATTTTAACCTTTTTAATATCTCAAGGGCAGCAACACAAAACAAGACATGCTCTGTGAGTGAAAGGCCTTTTTCACTGCAATTTCCTTGACATTTCAGAAGCTCATGATCAGAGCGTGAGGCACAAGTGGAGGCCAACTCAAGCAGAAAGCCAAGGTTAAAACATACAACATATAGGTCTCTGTACTGTATTTGAGGTTTGAGGAGTTTAATCTATGCAAGAATGTATGCATGTGTATGTGTGCTCATTACACCCTCTAATACAGCTTATGGGGTCTGAAATGTTATATAATGTACAACAAAGCATTCATGTGTTGCTTCATAACAAACTGTAGTTCCCATAAAGTTTGTAGTAGTTCCAACACATTTCCACTTGTGACAGGACACAGTCCATACCTCACTGAGGTCAGCGATGGTCAGGTTCATGCCTGCCAGCTGTTTCCACACCGGCTCAGCCAGGTTCAGACTTAAAGGGCTTCCTGTTCGAATGGCGATGCCCAGTAGCACCCCTGTAGAAAGAGCGCAGAGCATTAACCACATGAAGAGTCACATGTCACCAACAGGGCTATGTGGTAAAAACGACCTTATTACAGAGGAGTGAATTCAACAGGTAAGCCAGTGTTTTATCAGCAATAATACACATTTGAAAACAAACAAGTATTTTTTACAATGGTGTTATTTAGGATTAAAATCTGAATGAGATTATATGGATTATACCTAGGAAGCGGAACATGCTCATGTGCAGTGCGGACTTGGCTGCGGGGTTCAGCAGGAAACAGTCTCTATTGGCACCGGATTCATCCCGTCCATTAGGGGTGACGATGAGCAATGGTGTCAGTGCATTCTGCAGCTCCTCACACATCTCTGCAATAGACTCACTGTAGCCACCTCCACAATCATCCACAGACTCCCCTGAGACAAAAATAACAATTAAAAAAAGAGCCCACCTCTTCAGCGTGACATTAAGTTAAAATACTTACCCACAAACTTGACCTTCCACACTCGATGGGGGAGCAGCAAGCTGTCTGGGCTGAAGGAACTCATTTTAGAACACATCTGACCAAACACAGACTTGGTCCCGTCTGGACCAGCCAGACCCCCTTTGCTGCGAGAGCGCTTCACCTGCGGAGGAAAAAGAACAAGCACGAACATAGTTAATGACCATTTGGTACACAACCCTTCCTTTCATTGAGGAAGCAGTGATACGAGTGCATTTTGCGAACGAGATAGCTCTTGGCACCACAGTAAACCTTGAGGAATGAGAGGGAGTAGAGTGGGAATTAAATTCAAAACTTAGGTCAGTCCGACAGGAGAGCAGATCACGCACAGATATAATCTTTTGTCAAAGTCCTTTCGCACAGAGAGAACAAAGCTTGGACTCTGAGAAATATCATTATGTTAAAAGATTGTACCTGTATTCTATTGAGTTCCACCACAGGCCCATGCTGTCGGTCTCTCACCATTGTGGCCTGAACCACCTTTCTGAAAGCTGCTTCCTGATAAACACACAATAAGGTCAAATAGTTATAATTAAAACAATTATATTATATACAATGTCTATGGTTCATCGTCTACACTTTAGTCTCACCTTGCCCTGGGAGATAAGGATGCCTCTAAGAGTGTCGACGCCTACAGACAGGCCCTGCCCCGTCTGCCCCAGGCGACCCTCCAGGTCAAACATGGGGATACAAGGGCAGAAGAGCTCAGAGATGTGGTGCAGGAGCAGTAGCCTGTTCCTCAGAGCCATGATAGGGATCTCCTGGAGGTGGTTGTACTCCATCGGCACCTGAACCATGAGAGAACAAGTGTTGAGACTGAGAGTCTAAACATGTATTAAAGTACTGCCATCTGCTGGAAGACATTAGCCTCCAACAAAATAAATATGCAGAATAATTTAATCAGCCCTGTTTTAGTTACACACCTGTGCAGGGAGTTTCCCAGCATTGGTGGGTTTACTGGTTGACCAGGCCAGAGTATGAGCAGAGCCACATGCCACTCTGTTAATCTTCTTGCCCTGAAGTGCAGCAACCAATCGTGGCCTCTGGATGGCATTAGTGGTCCCATCCCCAAGTTGGCCCTCATCATTGTCGCCCCATGTGTAAACTTCTCCTGCAATAAACAGAGGACCACAAAATATAAGATCTCTGATGAAGCAGTTGCTATAGTGACTAGGGATCAGCCCAAGAACCCTACCATCTTCAGTGCAGCAGACACAGTGCAGTGAACCTGTGGCGATAGCGATGACCTTCTTCCCCTGCAGCCCCTGGACTTGCCGCGGGCGTCGCACATGGTCGTCAGAACCATGGCCCAAACGATGGTAATCCCCTTTTCCCCTTTAGAAATAAATAATGTATTACTGTAGTGCCATATGACAAGTAAAATAATTATTACTCAGTACAATCGAAGTTCTAACATACCATGTGTACACAGAGCCAGACTTTGTGAGAGCCACAGAAAATTGTGATCCACATTCCACTTTAACCACTCCAAGACCGGTTAGTGAGTCAATCTAAAAACAGAAAAACAATTAAGGAAAACTGAAATTATACAAAACATGACAGTGACCCAAATGTGCCTTAAATGGAGAAGCTAAAACATATTACACTATAAAGCACAATTGTAAAGAAGGGCTGCCTCTGCACAAGGATGTGCTGACTGTTTTACCTTCATGGGTATTTTACAGCCATCACTGCCTCCTCGGCCCAGCTTGCCGTAGTCTCCGTCTCCCCAGGACCAGACCATGTCATCGTCTGTGAGACACAGCGTCTGAGCGTCTCCACTGCCACAGGCCACATCGATGACCCTGTGACCCTGAAGAGCATCCACCTGCACACACAGGGAAACACAGGAACAATGGATTTACTCTACCTCTATCGTGTTATTGAATGTTGGGCAAATTCTTAATAATTCTATGTAGAGGATAATCCATTATGTTTACATATCAGATTATCTACCAGTTTTGGTTTGAGCTGGTCTTCACTGTCCCCATGACCCAGTCGTCCATAGCGTCCTTTGCCCCAGGTGAAAAGCTCTCCACTGGCGGTGATACAAGCACTGTGGGCCCCTCCAGCCGCGATATCCACCACCTCCACTCCCCTCAAAGATTCAATAACACGCGGACGATCGCAGGGACTAGAGAAGATCATACTTGCCATTAATATCTATTGGTCAGATCACTAGAACTAAGAGGTCATAATTTAAGAAGGAATTCAATAAATATGTTTACTTTCTCTAAATAAGCAACAACATTGTAGTGAGCAGTATGAATGAATAATATTGCCACAAGAAAATCACTTTATTTGTGCTAGAAGATGTTAAACTTTGTGCCAGTTTTACTTTCATATGGCTAGTCCTAGTAATTACAGAGATTCTAACCCTAAACCTGACCAAAACATTGTCTTGTGTGTTGTCAGATTTAAGTAAAAATGCCAATCTCTGTCCAGTTTCTGACCTCCTGTTTCCGTGGCCGAGTTTTCCATCCTCAGCCTCTCCCCATGAGTACACCTCTCCCTCTGACGACAGAGCCAGGCAGTGCTTCCCGCCCGAATTTACAGCCACTTTCCGAATGAAGACATGTTGGATGGACTCCAGTAGAGTGGGGGTAGACACAGACTCTGTCCCACCGATGCCCAGTCTACCACCAGCTCCGTATCCAGTTGCATACAGCTGTTGATCAAGAGAAGAAATAATTTAAAAGATAACTCATTGGAATTTTTGGCTTTTCAAATAATTCTTTGGTACCTGGTACAACCCAACTTCAATTGAGTAAAGAATAAAATTACAACGTGCGCTAACCTTTCCATCAGCTGTAACGGCAAAAAGTGTTTGCTCTCCTCCAATGAGCTGAACGGGGCGGAGTGTTGCCAGGGCTTCAGTGGGCGTTGGCACCTTGACCTTTGCCCCCTCTATGCCCCCCAGTTGACCCCTGTGGTTGTGACCCCAGCCATAGATGGTGCCACTACCTCCCGCAGACAGGGTCCAGTCATCTGGGCGACGGTTCATCCACTGCACCAGCTGCTCGTCGTGCTCGCGCTTGAACAGATCATGACTCTCATGCAGGTTATTCATGCTCTCGTGATCAGCCATGAGCTCTCGAACTTTCTTTGTGACCTTAAAAAGCAGAAAGTAAACAGATTAACAATATGATTCTTGGACCATAGGACTGGGAGTTTCCAGTACATTTACGCTACAGACTACAGAGACCACCCAGCTATGGTCTCAATATCAACGTGTGGATTACAATGCTGCATTTTGATAAGGCTCAGTGGTAAATGTGACATTTACTTTGCGTGATGTATACTGAAGTTCTTAGAAACGAAAATGAAGCTGCAGTCTTTACTAGTTCCACAAATTCATCTCACTTCAGTACCAAGATCACCATAGCAGATAATTCCTGGAGTAATACCAGATGTTGGGTTTCAAACCCAGTATTTCTAAAATGATACAAACACTTGTATCAGCTGTATGGTAATATAGGATACCTCATCCAGGAACGGTCTTGGCAAGTTGGTCCTCTTGTCTAATGCTATGGCCACTCGGGATGCAGTACAGTATCTGCGAAACCACGCCCACTTATGAGTCTCAGCACAGCAGGGCAATGTGTCCAGTTCCAGATCACAGGCAAGGGCAACCAACACCTAGATACAATATAAAACACAAGTATTATTAAGTGTGCAAGAATAATGCCAAGTGTACAAGAATGATACTATTTTACTACATTATCTATACAGTGTCCAGTGATATTGATTACAAACCCTATCCCAAAACCCCCAAAAAATTACTGTAATGAAACAATATTTTCACAATAAGTCTAAAAGTTAGGTTTAAAAACAATTTAAAATGTGGCCATACCTTAAAGAATGGACTATGAAGAAGCTGCTTTCCGCCTCTGACAATGGGGTCCTCATACTCGTATTGCCTTTGCAAAGCCTCAGGAAGTCCCTTTACCAAAGCAGCTAGAGCACTGCCGGTGAAACTCTAAAAGTAGACACGTAAAATTGAGTATTTAAATTAACAGGTATTTTTACATGCACATCTACTTTCAAAATTGTGGTACAATCGCTTTAATGTGCAGGAAAGAGCACTAACCATTGGACGTGTCTCTCCCTCACTGTCCCCAAGCAGTCTATTGATGTTAATAGACTGGCCATATTCAGTTGTGAGAAGTTTACGCAACCTCTGTAGAGCCCACATTCGGTGTCCAGCAGCTGTGACCCAATGAAAATTATCACAAAATTAATAGAAAAAAAAAAAATAACAGTGAGCAAATGAGAGAACATATTATCACCTAGTGCACTAAGCTGGGCACATGCAGCAAGAGAGGCAGCGAGACGAGGAACGATGCTCCGGTTTGAGGCAAAGTTGAGTCTGAAGTCCAAGAGGCAAGTGACCAAGTCCATGGAAGGGCAGGAGAGGATACAGCGATCGGACAATAAGTCTTTGGGACCTGAAAAGTACAGTTTGATTTGTATTTACGAGTACTAGCATATTACCACTACAAGTAAGGAGTCATTGAGCCCACAACTAAGCTACTCAGACCAGACCACAAATTACAGAGGTAATGTCTGTTTGCCAAAGGACCAAATGAACTAGTTGGAACTGGGATCAAACCACCTTCTACACTCCACCCATTGAACAACCACATTTGAAAACCAAAAACCCCTGAAGCACACTAGAAAAAGGAGGTTGATGCTTCACAAAAAAGTATTATGGATATATAAAATTATACTGGCATTACTGTACAATGCAGATGACAAATATGTTCAGTGTAACATATCTGTGTAAACCCTCAGTCGTCCAGGTCTGATCCATAGCAAAAGACGAAGTAACAGTAACTCACCAGCTGCAGGCATGATGGGATAGACAGTGAACCGCCACCCCCATCCATTCACTGAACCATCACTCGTAAACTTCCATTTCAGTTCATCTCCGGGGATCCTCAACTCACTTGACCAGTCTGACCACTCCCGGCCTGAAAGCAAAAATAGTGATTAAAATTTAATCTTTCAGAAAACATTTGACTGGTAGTAATGTGACATTCATGCATACCTGATCTGACAGACACTATTCTGTTTGCTCCATCCATAATAGTGAGCGGGTCGTGGCGTCTTTCTGTTGAACACTGGCGATCAAACTCTATCCTTAATCCCTCAGCTCCTAAAAAAATAAGTTAAGCGTGTAAAGCTGAAAGTTAGGAACAATCAATTTTATGAATTCATATTCAAAAATGAATTTAAGTAATTTTGAAAGAACACATTTACACCTATTATTTGTAATTATATTGACCACCACTAGATGCTATCTATGTTACGGCTGTCTGACAGCCTGATAGAAGACCAGAGATCCAATGCTAAAAGAGGTGGTTAAAAAAAAATGTTTGTTTCAAAGTTTCTGCGCTACCACTATTTGTCCTCATATTTCATACAATTGTTGTATTGATTCCATTTCCTCACAATCAGTTTACAATATCCAAAGTTTTATTCTACACATCTGCTAAAAAACAAACAAAAAGGTTTAATAAGCTATATGAAGAGAGATTAGAATTGTTACAAATAAAGCCATTAGATCATTAACTGCACTGATTTCCTTGTGCGTTGTATCTATCAGCTATAGCTCATTCTGTGGAGGAGACAGCAGTGAGCAGAGGGTCGCAGTGATGTGAAGTGCATTGTAGAAAATATACTGGGCCAAGTACGGATAAGTCTCCTCCAGAGCAAGGTCTGATCTGGGGATTTCCAGCAAACTTGCAAGGAAATGGACTTTGAATTGAAACAGAACTTGGGTTGTGGGGTGTGACATTTTACAAGTCTACACAAGTACATGGATTGAGAAACAACCCAGCTGACCCTGAGCAAAGGCCAGGTGAGGATGGAACAGGTTTCACATCTGCCATCTACCGGTAAAATGCAATTATAACATTAATATAACACCTGTCTCCATGGTGTTCTGATTACCACACTACACACATATTCATTTTCGTATTTATTTTTTCATTTATTTTATTCATTTTTTTCCTCTAATGTTAATGATGCAGTCATTATTCAAGATTTGTGTAGACCAGAGCATTATTATTTACCAGGTATTTTCACAGTGCCACTGGTGGAGGTGTCATCGGTGTAGGGATGGCTGCTTTCGACAACCACAGGCTGAGAGGACAGGCGACCGCTTTGAGAATCTGTGGCAACATCTTCCAGCTCTGTGACACATAGCTCCAGCAGCATGTCTGCAACCTGAAAACAACATGACATGTTAAGCTAAAAGTACTTTTTACCAAATATAAAATATAGCAAAATTTTGTGATTTGAATTGGGAAAAAGTAATACAGATGAGTGTCTTCTTGACCAGTGGTGGTCAAAGTGAAAAGTAGTCTGATTAACGTACTTTTTAAATACACTCGTGTATATACTGTATCTTAACATTATTTCTTGTAAATTTAAATAGATACAATAATTTGTACTCCATTATTTACTGAATATTTAAGTATATATTCAGAGTTTCGATTACAAAAAAACCCCAAAACTTTTACAAAGACATGTGAAAGCTATTTTATAATAAAATAAAGTGGACTAAATTATTTATTACCTGTGGATATGCCGTTCCCATTCCAGACAGCACTGCGGACAGCACCTCTTTGCCTTTGTCCCCAGAGCGACAGGAAACTGCCAGTTTGAGGAGGTCCACCAAAACGCGAGTATCGTCAGGTACAAGCAGACTGGTGAACTCATCCAAGTACTGAGGCTCCGGACCAACTACTTTGTTTTGGCTCTCTGAATCCTTTAAGAAAACAATGGTATTTACATTGATTAAGATGTAAAATCATCACTATTTTGATTGATGATTGAGACCAGGAACATCTCACAAAAGCTGCAACTTTGATGCTCTGACCCAGTTGTAAACTGTTGTCACAATTTGCTTAAATTTGTATTTGTGTCATTTTCTGGGTCTAACACATCAGCATTGAGGACAAAATATTCACCTACGAATTTTATGCATATACCACACACTAAGAGGCGCCATCATTATGTGTTAGTCACTACAGTCATTTAATAAAATAATGTATACTTTTGTAGAAATGCTCCACTTACCTCTTTAGTTTTGGTCATGGTCTCTGCAATGATGCTGGCTGCTCCCGGGTCATCAGTGACAGGGATGAAAGGTCGAGAGGATGCCCCAGAGGCAGAGGGTGTGACGGCTGAAGAGGGTGTCACCGCATCATCAGAAGAAGCAGCCTGAACACAGAAAATATTTACACAAATGTTAATATCCAACCTCAATTTAATTGGATATTAGTGAGTCATTTACAATCACATTTCTTGCCTGCTGTCTCAATATACATATATGGTTACTGTGTCTATTTTATGAAAGAATAAGAAAACAAATTGTAAAGTTCTGGATAAACCCATTCTAAAACTATTAGTTTTGTTTATGAAAGTTCCCTCCTTTACTTTTCAGAAAGTTTTATGTATACTTTTTTCCATTGTCAGCAGATCTTATACTAGCAAATAATAAAGCACTAGGAGCATGCGCGTAAAGTCTCGTGAGAGTTGGGGTTTCCAAGTAGCTTGTAAAATAGTTTAATGACCAGGTGTCACGGTGCAAAGTCAGCATAGGAAAGGTTTCCTGAGTAAGGGAACACCTTTGTTTATTAAATATTTTCCCTGACAGCAGTTATAAATCTAAACTAAACTAAAATAGCTCCAGTTTGTTTTTGTATGTGTTGCATACCTCTCCTTTCTTGTCCTGCCATGGATTTGGGCTAACACGGTCCTCTGATTCAGGGGGGACAGGTGGACCTTCTTCATCACTAACAGTGGAGGAGGCACAGGAGTCCAGAGGAGGGACAGGGGAGCTGGAAGGACACTCCGCAGGCAGAATCATGCTCGATGGCATCAGAGCACCCACCACGGCATCCCTGGAGAACAGAGAGCATGTGCAGCCTGTCAACTTTCACATCAGGTAGTGGACATACAGGGAGGACATTCAATCATTTTGGGGTCACTTTATTTTGGTTGGTAAATAATCCTGTCACCCTCCTCTACTTACAAGATAGTGTGCAAACATAGGCTACATTTTAATGTCCCTACAGGAAAATTTGTTCTCCATATTTTGCCAAAACAAAGTAGCATCTTCAGATCTAGATTTGGTCAGGAGTATCAAGCTGGAGGATGACTATTGTACATGTTTCAAGCTGCTGGGGGAAACATCCTGACATAAAGGAGAACATACAAACCTAGCCCGAGAATTGAACCTGCCACTTTCTTGTTCCGTTTATGTACCAAGATGACAGGTAGACCTTCCATTCTACGTGCGACCCATTTAAAAATATTTCCGCATGAATTTAAATTAGTTATTTTTATTGGTCCGTACCTTGCATACATGATCTGCAGAGCGGACAGCACATGAGTGAGTGCCTGCTGTTTGGCCAGTTTTCCATCGAGGCTCAGGAGGATTTTGGCAAGCGATGGTCGGTTTGGCTTTGAGCTGCTCTGACCGTTCAACTTGTTACTCACAGACGATGGGTCACTGTCTGCCTGCACACCTGTTATTAAGAAAATCCAAAAAGGAGGGAAACTTATGAAAAATAAAAGTTAAAAATGTAACTATGGAACTATTTAACTACTCCTACAAATCAGGACTTGGGCTAAACTAGTATTAAACAGTATTAACATATATAATAGTTTTTCCCCTTTATAACGCTTGAAAGATATTAAATTTGAAAATCATAATTGGGTAATTTCAGACTACAATTATCTAGGTAATAATGCTTTCTCCATGTAACAAAATTTCTTGTCTCCATGGAATCTTCCAATGAAAAACACTTTTAGACATCTACAACCATGCCCTATAAGTAAATAACAAATTCTTCTCTCCCTCTCAAGTTAATGCTCATGGATCTGGTTAAAATTGATTTGATTGATTGATAAAATTTTTCCAGTTGTTCTATTAACCAACCTAAATAAGAGGCTCCAAGTGAGTCTCTGGCTGTCTGGAAGAGGACCGGTTCATGAACTGAAGGAGTGGTCACATCCACAGTGGTCCAGGCCACACTGTGAGACGAGCCACAGGCCACTCGAGTGATCTTCTGCCCCTCCAGACCCTGCACCAGAGTGGGCTTTCCTGTTCACTGTGGTGGTACCATTCCCCTGCTGCCCATGGTCATTGTCCCCCCATGCATAAACCTAAAGTGTAAAAAATGTTTTGGAAATGTTTGGGGAAAAAAAAACAGACAACACAATAGTATAAACAGGGATCTACATGTGGAAAAAAAAAAGTTGAATCACATCCAAAACCGTATTACATCTGCATATAGAATACTAAAACAGAATAGAACAGAATGTGTACAAACCTGTCCCGTCTCTGTGACCGCCAGACAGTGCAGAGCTCCAACAGCAACATGGACAATCTTTTTGCCCCTGAGCCCCTCCACCATCTGGGGCTTCCTCACATGGACATCAGTACCATGTCCCAATCGAAAATAGTCTCCTTTGCCCCTATTTACAAAACAAATTAATTAACCCAATGCAAGTAAATGGGCTGTAATAGTGATAAATGTGCAGATCTTACCATGTCCACACAACTCCAGATTTAGTGAGTGCGAGTGAGAACTGCGCCCCACATTCGATTTGGCACACACCCTGTCCATTCAACCTCTCTATGTTTTGAGGGATGTTACAGCCTTCACTGCCTCCACGACCAAGTTTACCAAAATCACCATCACCCCATGAGAACACCAACCCTGGATTGAAAAATGGTCAATATTCACACACAATATTAAAAGTAGATACTTACTGACTTGAATGTGTTTATTCAACTACAAGAGTGGTAACCAATCACTTTCACATTATCAGACAGCATAATTTGTACTTTTTATGAGATTTTGAGGAAGATACCTTCATCAGTGAGTGCTAGAGTTTGAGCATCACGGCTGCCACAAGCGACCTGGATCACGCGGTGTCCCAGAAGCACCTTTACCTGGAAAGAGAACACAATATTTTTATTTGTGTTGCATAACTTTAAGATGAAAATAAATTCAGAAGTTTTAACCTGACTCACCAGCTTGGGCCTGAGCTGTGTGGTGTTGTCTCCATGTCCGAGGCGGCCATATTCCCCCAGTCCCCAGCTATACAGCTCTCCACTCGAGGTGATGGCAGCACTGTGGGAGCTGCCACATGCAATGTCCCGAATACGCTTTGTTTTTAGAGCCTCTATCAGCCTGGGCTTGTCACAGTTCCTTTTGAGAATAAATGAATGAATAAAACAGAAGTAGAGTTACAAAGGTTCCATGTTGGTATGGAAGTTAGAATTATTTGGGTATAAGTTAGTATTATCAGAGTTGGGGCTGATTCACACATGAAAGTCAACACCAAGGTATGATATTTACAAAGTGTTCTATTATCTGCAGTTGTTCTCTGGACTTTTGATTTCACACTACCTCCCTAAAATTCGAACCATCAGGCTTTCTCTGGTACCGTCTCTACTGTTGTCATGACAGCTCATTTTTGGCTACTCGCTGTGATTGGATTTAAAGCAGATGACAACAATGGAAGTGCAGTGTGCATGTGCAGTTTAGAGATCGGAAAAAAGATGTCCAGACGATATCCGTCTATTACATTGTAAGTGCAGTGATTCAAATCAAGATTGTGTGAAAGCATCCTAAAAAGCATGTATAAAGTTATAGTTAATAATGGTTCTAAAATAATATAGTTAACAGTAGTTGATTCGGAAGTATGAATGCAAGCTATTAAAGGGTATTACTAGCATTTGTTGATCATGATATCAACAATTGCAAACTTGCAATGCAACACTGATATCCTTACATGGTGGCATTCTAATAAAATGTAAAAATCCTACATTCTGCTGAAGTGTCCCAGTTTGCCGTCGTCTCCTTCGCCCCAAGAGAACACTTTCCCATCCACAGTTAGAGCCATGGCATGGCGGCCCCCGGAGTGCACAGCTACCTTCTTCACCACATAGTTACTCAGAGCCGTGATCTGTCGTGGGATCGGGATGGTTCCACTGGACAGGCCCAGGCCCAATCTGCCATTGGTGGCCTCTCCACAGGCGTAAATTTTACCCTCCACTGTGACTGTAAGAATAGGCACAAATTATATATACACTGCACAGACCAACTTGTCCAAAATGTGCTGCAATCTAATCTAATCTTTCGATAATACTAGGAACCTGTAACTATGCTACATTTGTATTATAAATGTGTCCTTTATAATTGGAATTATTTAAACCAACTTAAAGATGTAGCTTATACAACATCTAGAGTGTATTACTCACCAGCAAACAGACTTTTGGAGCCTCCAGCCACTTGCACCACATTCAGAGCAGAGAGCGTTTCAGAGAATGAAGGTACTTTGATCTGCAAGTGAAAAACGTAATTTAATCTATGGCACTTGCTTGTGTTACAAACAATTAGGTCAGGCAGGCAATAAATACTAGATGTATGGGCAAATTGAAGAGAAAAGCAAAAAGTACCTTGGAGCCCTTGAGTCCTCCAAGTTGGTCTTTGTCATTCAGACCCCACACAAACACTTTGGTGCGGATAGTAGCTGCAGACTCCAATCCTGATGACTTTTTCCGGGCAAGGCTGGTGCATATAAAAAGGCAATCCCATTGAAAAAAATTTCAAATGCAACATATGTCATCACATTTAGGATACATAAATACTAACCTCCCAGTAGTAGCTTTCTCCTCATCCTCCTCTTCGTTGTCAGAAGCAAGAAAAGGGACAGTGGCCAAATCTTCATCTTCAGCTCTGATACGCCCGACAATGCTCAGTCCATGGATCTTACAGTCTATACCAGCACTGCGGCACTGTTTAATGGCAATCTCAATGTAGCGGTGAAACTGTAGAGGAGGCAAATCAGTTTATGCCAATGGTCTGATGAATCTAAGCAGTAAAATGTTCAAATAAATTTAGATCAAGTATATTCAGATTGTAAATTTACACATACCTCTGTACAGTCAGCCAAGAGGAGGACATTTGTGTCTGTGGGATTTATGTTAATTGTCTTCAGTTCGATTAAATTGTTCAACGAGCTTCCACCTGTAAAGTACAGTAAAGTAATGTCACTTGTACACTGAATGCACACAGATAAAATAAGAGGCAGCAAAATATATTTTATGCATATAGATCAAAAGTGATCATATGTAGAAAAGTTAATAAGTGGATCGAATGGATTGGGCAACATTTCTAGCCAGCCGACCAATACGAACAAAAACATAATATAAGCATAATGAGTGCACAAATAAATGTTATACAACATACCCGAGACCACAACTAGTGATGGCATGTAGCTACTGTCTGCTGGATCAACAAGCATCTTTAGCCTGTGCACAAGTACATCTGGGAACAGCTCCAGACGAATCCAGTGCTGGAGACATTGGAAAAATACCGTGTGATTTTATGTAAAGAAATCCCTTACTCCCACAATATGACAGAATGTACTATCTCCAAATCTACTTAAATTTATGTCGCTTTTCAAGTAATATTTCAGTGTACCAAGATGTGCAGATGTCAAGCTAAAAAAGCAAATTTGTTTGTATTGCCAATTTCTGTACATTTAAATAAAGGACACATTTAAGACTGCAGGAGAAGACAGACTAAACCACCAGTCAGAAATAAAATGGGCTCAAAATCTGTACCTTTCCTTGTGATCCAGAGGACTGCCAGCACTGGTCACTACAGTCAATTAGGCGTGATGCCTGGTTCACAGATGAGGAGACATTGAGGCTCTTCACGGCGCGGGACCAGTCATCAATCAACATCCCACGTTGTGTGTTGTGATGTTTCTTAAGTTGTTTCCCTGAGCGACCACAGAAGGCTGGAGATTGGCCTATGGAGAAATGATGAAAGATTTTAGGAAGGACAATAAAGCACAATAAAGTACTGGACATTTACAAAAAAAAAGTATTTTTAAAAATACCACGTTCGTTGATTCGGCCAAAGGAATGTCTGGTATTGTGTTTTCGTGTTTTGAAGCAGTTTTCACAAAAGTCAAAATCATCACAATTTCTGCATTTGAATCTGGGACCATTTATTGGAAACATCTGGCAGCCATCACACCTGACAACCAAACCGTAGACCATAAAAATAAATTGTAGCTTAAAAATGCACATGCAAAACTGCATGTGTATTTTTTGACCTTACCTCACTCCAAGATGGACACTGGGCACTAGCTCCATCTCAGACAGTAGGCCAGTCCAGTGAGATTGTTGAGGGAAATCAACAATCACATCCTTTCCATTGGCACTGAATGCTAAAATATAAATGATAAATAAGTACAAATTAAGTAATTTTTAGACTTTAGGCTCTCCTCTATTAATAACAAGCAGTAGTATTAGTCGTAGCAGCCATAGCAGTTTACCTTTTACAACTCCAACACTCCGATGTGTTACTGAGCCCCATTTGTATTTTGGCGTAGTTACTGTGGGCTTTACTCTCACTTTGTCCCCAATTCTTATGTGAGAGGGAGAACTCTGAGGTGGGAATCCTGTAAAATACATTGACAGTGAGATATACAGCCACAAATTAAATAATTTTAAATAATTAATTTAATTAAAATAAAATGTATTAAAATAATTACCAAGAAGCTCAATGTGGATGTAACGGACCCAATAGGTTCCTCCTTTTTGTTGCCAGTCACACTGTACATTCAAATCATGAAGTCCATCTCTGTCCAGCTTTATAACTTTACCCATATCTCCATCATAAACCTCTTCATATGTTCGACAGCATTTCACCATCATCCCAACCTATGTGCATAAGATAATAATGTTTACGTTATGTTGAAAGACTAATAATAATAATAATGGTAATAAAAAGACAAGTAGGGTAGTTATTGACTAAAAGAACATGCCTGGATATTTTCACGAACATAAACAGCGTAGTCATCGTTGCTTTGAAAATCAGATCTCTTCTTAAATGTCTGGCTTTCAGTGACCACTGCTCCAGGAGGCTAAAAAGAAAAAAAATATATATTAGCATAAGAATTACATAAAAATTCTGATGTAGTTATTAATGCTTCATCGTTATGTATTATCATAGCTAAGAAAGTTTTCAAATTCATATAAATATATTATTAAATATATTCAATAAACTGAAAATAATAAAGCCCTATTAAAAAGGTAACAAGTTTTGTACCACTGTGTAGGCCGGCTCGCTCTCCTCCAATTCCTCCAGAACCTCTTCATCAGAGAATTCATCAGACACTGTCTCGGCATCAGACAGTTCAGTCACATGGATGTCCGGATGGTCCAGCAGCCAACTCACCAGAGCCTCAACACCTAAAAACAAAAAACATACACCCTTAATGTATATAAATCTTTATGCTGACAGTGTTGAATTATCTCCCAGTATATACCACATTTTCCGGACTACAGAGCACACCTGATTAAAAGCCGCATGCTTTAATTTTAGAAAGAAAAACTTGTACAAGCCGCACCGGATTTTAAGCTGCAGGTATCCCACGCTGTAATATGAAAAATTAGCTAAAAAATGTTCATTTGCGAGGGACCACTAGTGCAGTTTTGCATGCTTTTTTTTTTTTTTTTTTTTTACAGTGTATGAAGGTGCGTGTTTTGCATCCTGATTGGCTAAAGGAGGTGCCGTGTCTCCTGTACAGTACAGAATGCGTTCAGCCAAATTTACCAAAATATTCGATGCTGCAGCGTGACTCTGAAACAAGAGACTTTACTTGTGAAACAACATAAAGAAGGAGGAAAATAACATAAGGACGACAGCAGAATAAGTTTTAACAAGGAGCAAAAAGGGCTGTAACCATGCAGATGGAGTCTACTTTAGTGGATCAGTGACTGCAGGAAAAAGAACATTACGAGACATTACAGCAGAGTGGCGCCAGGACGAAAAGGCGGGGACAGAGGAACTGAGAAATACACCTGCAGCCGCACAATACAATACAGTACAATAGTTGTGAGAGTGCGCTAGATTGATCATACAATTTCATTGGACCTCTGAACTACTCATTAGTTTTATTGGTCTACTGTTGCTGGGCAAAATGTTTTTGGCGCCACGGAAAAAAAAAAATGTATAAGCCGTACTGCACCATAAGCCGCAGCGGTCAAAGTGTAGAAAAAAGTAGTGACTTGTAGTCCGGAAAATACGGTACATTTTCTGTGAGTACCAATGTATATTTATTACCTGGCATTCCTGAGGCACTGCCCGTAGTCCCTGACAGAGACTTGAGGGCAAATTCGATGTTCTTTCGAGGGAACCCCATCTCCATGAGCTGAACAACTATGGGTAAAGGGGGGACTGGAGAAGTCTTCTGTTTCTTCTGTTTTGGAGGTCTGATGTGTTGAATTGTGACAGGAGTGGTAGCCTCGCTGGAGCTGCTCTCTTCAAACAGAGGAGATGAGGGGTGGGCTGACTCCACCGCCAAAAACTGACAGACGGCCAGAGCTGCAGCCTATATTAGAGAACAACATTAGATATTACAATATCGTCTTTGTAATATTAATTATGCACCTTGCCCTAGCTTCAAATACTCTCTACATCTGGAAAAAAAAAAAAAAAAAAAAAAAAAGGATACTTGTAACAACACTAGACTTAGACTGGCTTTGAGGCGAAGTAGAGTAGTATACAAATTTGTTACCATCTCCAAAACCTAGTTCCACAGTCCATTTTGTATGCTGCTCTTTGTTGTCCTGAAAAGTTTTTAGGCTTACCTCCATCTCACGTCTGTCAAAAATGGCTTTGATGGGCGAGGGCTGAGTGGCAGCAGACAGCAGCTGTTGTAGCAGAATCATTGGAGGAAGTGGTCCTTCAGGAGACAAGTCTCCCACATCTGGAGACACGACTGGCTCCTCTGCAAGGAAAAAGTGTAAATCGTCAAGTGCTGCACAATTATACGCAATAATAATTCATAATTTTTTTCTAATCTAACCTAAAAAGCACAAAAGATTACAATAGTGACAGTACAAAAATATTGGTTTTATGAAAATCTCAAAGTCACATCTTACTATTAGTCCCACTCACCACTCTGATTAGGTCCCGTGTCAACCACTGCAGGCTGAGAGAGTATCTGTCGGAGCTTGTCCTGGTGAAAGAGTAAAGCTCGTCCTGCTTTTAAAATGTACAGTCTCAACTGCTGGCAACGGAGCAAATGGATGTCTACCTGGTCAGCTATAAGAACAAGTCAGATTACCAAGATGATGCATAACAGAAAATCATAGTAATTAAAACAATCAAATCACTAATTCATATTTTGGTCGCTGCAAATTTGTCTAATTTTCTTCACAAAGAATGTTTCTATCACAAAATATGTAGATAGTATACAGTGTTAAAATAGTCAATTGTATGAATCTGAGTAAATGAAGTGATGAAATGTACCTGTGAGGCCACGACTTAAGGACTTCTTCATTCGTTGCTTTTCCAGCTTGCTTCCTGCCAGGCTGACGAGCTGGGCCCAGACTGACAACATGGGGTCAGTGAAGGGTAGGTTATGGGCACTGAATGGGACTGCTGGTAACTTTATGAAAAGAAAAGAATAACTGCAGGGTTTTAAATGGCAACACTCTAAACACATTTATTTGATTGACTTGATCATTTATACTATACAAGGTCCATTATTCTGCACAACGTAAAAATCAGCATGTTCAATATTTATGGGCTTTCCTTTTTGGATATTTTGTTTAAAAAAAAAAAAAAAAGATTTTGGGTGGGAGCCAATATTACTGTACTGAGAGGTGAATGTGTGAATAGGACATAGGATTTTAAAAATAAGTTTAAAACCATTTAAAGCATGTCAGTACAAGTCCATTACAATGCATAAAATAAAATATATTTACCCTTTTTTGAGTGACTGATCCATCTACAGTTGCAAGAAAAAGTATGTGAACTCTTGGGGATTATGTGGCGTTTTGCATGAATTGGTTATAAAATGTGCTCTGAACTTCATCAAAGTCACAACAATGGAAAAAACAGTCTGCTTAAAATAATACTACACAAACATTATATGTTTTTATGTATTTATTAAACATAACATGTAAACATTCAGGGTGCAGGGTGGAAAAAGTATGTGAACCTTTGGACTTAATAACTGGTTGACCCTCCTTTGACAGCAATAACCTCAACCAAACGTTTCCTGTAGTTGCAGATCAGACCTGCACAACGATCTGGTGTAATTTCTTGTTTCAATGTAGCAATATTTTTGGGAAGCCTGGTGTGAATCGCTCTCTTAAGGTCATGCCACAGCATTTCAATTGGGTTGAGGTCAGGACTCTGACTGGGCCACTCCAGAAGGCGTATTCTTTTGTGGAATTACTTGTATGCTTTGGGTCATTGTCCTGTTGCATCACCCATCCTGTGCGGAGCTTCAGTTGGCGGACAGATGGTTTTAAGTTTTCCTGCAAAATGTGTTGGTAAACTCTGGCATTCATTTTTCCATCAACGGCAACAATCTGTCCAGGCCCTGAGGGAGCAAAGCCCCAAACCATGATGCTCCCTCCGCCATGTTTTACAGTAGGGATGAGGTTTTGATGTTGGTGTGCTGTGCCTTTTTTTTCTCCACACACAGTGCTGTGTGTGTTTTTTCCAAACAACTAAATTTTGGTTTCATCTGTCCACAGAATACTTTGCAAAAGAGCACCTGGATGTTCCACAGCACTACTGGCATACTTAAAACATGCTGCAATATTTTTTTTGGAGAGCAATGGCTTCCTCCGTGGTCTCCTCCCATGTACTCCATTCTTCTTTAATGTTTTTCTTATTGTAAATGTGTCAACAAAAATGTGAGCATGTGTCAGAGATTTCTGCAAGTCTTTAGCTGACACTCTAGGATTCTTTACCTCGTTAAGCATTGTGCGCTGTGCTCTTGCAGTCATCTTTACAGGACGACCACCCCTAGGGAGAGTAGCAACGGTGCTGAACTTTCTCCATTTGTAGACAGTCTGTCTTACCGTGGACAGATGAACATCACGGTTTTGGAGATACTTTTGTAACCCTTTCCAGCTTCATGCCAATAATAGTAAATAATTCTTGATCGTCTCTCTTCTGAGAGCTCTTTTCTGTGAGGCATGGTTCACATCAGGCAGTGCTTCATGAAACCAGTAAACCCAAAACTGGTGTGTGTTTTCAAAGGGCAGGACAGCTTTCAGCAACACAGCCAGCATCATCACACTGATTGGACCTCAAGGTTGGCACACTCCTGGCTCCAATTAGCTCTTGGAGAAGTCATTAGGTTAGAGGTTCACATACTTTTTCCACCCTGCACTGTGAATGTTAATATGTTTTTGTGTTTTTATTGAACATAACATGTAATGTTTGTGTAGTATTATTTTAAGCAGACTGTGTCGTTCCATTGTTGTGACTTTGGAGTTTTGCATGAAATGGTCATGAAATGTGCTCTGAACTTCATCAAATAATCCCCAAGGGTTCACATACATTTTCCAGCAACTGTATATGTATGCACGCTATTTATTTTAGTTACCGTGATTTCATGGCTATAATGCGCGGTTTAAAGTTGCGAACATCGCGGGAGCGATGGATGACAGACGGCGAACACGCCACGCCGGGCGAGTTACGCCATGATTTGTGAATGGATTGTGGATGCTTGGGCTAACAGTGCGACTTTTGTATGTGTTAAATGCAGAAAAAGCACAAAAAAGCACCCATAACTGAAGCTGCGCCTTATAATCCGGTGCGCCCTATGGCTGTGAAATTACGGTAGTTATTTTTCCCACTTACAGGTTTGAGGTGGCTGAGTAAGCACACTCTGCATGTCCTCATCTCATGGAACTGGACAGTGATTCGTCCTTTTGGGGTGATTCGAGTGACTGTGCCCTCTCCATACTCTTCATGAACCACCTGCCCTCCGAGCCTCAACCGCCCGTCTATTCCCCCAATCACAGACAGGACAGCCATCAAACTGCCCACTCTGGGACCCTCCGAATCAGGAAAGTACTCCTCAAGGAAACACTATGAAAAATAAAGAAGATTCATATCAATTACAGCAAATAATCACAGGGTACCTAATGCAATGCATTATATCATGCAATGATAATATGGAGCCCCTAATGTATATTTTGTATTTTAAACACTTACGGCTTCAGACTGGCAGCCCGTCATCACATCTCCAATAGCACTGAGCTGGTTATTGATGTACTCATTGATGAGGCTGTTCCATTGGCTGAGGGAGTGTAAAGTGCGGAGAACAGCAACAATCTCCTCGGCCAGAGTACTGCTGTGAGTGGCTGTCAGAGAGGCCTGGGGGCGGGACTTCCTCCTCCGGAGAGATCCATCTGTTTAGAGGACAAGTTTGTGGTGATAATGATTGAAATTACAGATGCACATTATTTAATGATTTTGTATTTTTTGTTTAGACATTAAAGACCAATTAAAATGCCTATTATGGACCAAAATTTGACAATAGTTACCACACATTTCATGAAAGACACTTTTTTGCCAAGTCCATTTAACTACCCATTTCACAAAAATATTTACATACATCTTTCACCTGTTGAAATCTTTCTGGTCAACATTGTGCATGCAAAGATATTTACCTCTGAGCAGTGGCAAATCTGAAGAACAGGTGCTTAGTAGGCTCCCGAGAAAGTTAAACAACTTCTCCACCAGGAACTTCATGTCCTGAGAGCGCTCCATCTTGTCCCATGAAGGCAAGACTGCCTGCAGGAGGCGCAATGCCAGGATCTAAAAACACCAAGACACATTTAAATAGGCTTTACAATAAAAACTGATTTGCAGTAAGGAGCATGTTTTCACACAGAGCCTGCACAGCACTGATTGCACAACAGTGAACAGAGCAGAGTGAATTTTGGATCCACGAGTGAGTTTACTGAGCAGAGTTTAGTTGTGCGAGAGAGCCTTGAGGACCACGATGATGAAAACAAACCAGTTTAATAAAAGACCATAACAAGAGGCAAAGACATGGAGCCTAAATTATGGCACTTGGATCTAGGGCTGCAAAATTACTCAACCTCAGTGCTGCACAGACTTTAACATCCTCTAGATGTTAAAGTTTTATGTCCTATCACTTCAGCTAAGATAAGCGTTATTTTCTATTAAATGAATTAATAGAAACTAACTGTAGTTCATATTTAGTGTGGCCAGTTTACAATACAGCCTGTTAACAAGTAAATTGGAAATAAATATCCTAGGGACATTTTGATCTGGTCTATCCATCATGTAAGTTAAATGTTTTTGATATTGATGTGAAAAAAACTACAACATTTATATGACCAGATTTAGAATCTGAAACCACCATAAACGCACCTGTCTTTGCAGTGTAACAGCATTGAAAGACTGGTGACCCTCCACTATCCGGATGAGAAGACCGATCCATGCAGATGTGCTGAGAGTGCTGCACATCTGTGGCATGAGTGCGATGGAACGAATGAAGCCCAGAGTACACCAGCTCCTGTGTTGCTCCCGGGACACCAGTCTGTGGGAGTGACAGCCTGAAAACACAACACAATTATGGTTAACACTCTTTTCCTCATACAGTTACAGTATGTAGCATAGCATCAAAAATTAATTAGTTACTGTATTAGCATATACAAGACACATAAAACAGATGCTTATCTCATCTACCAATGAGATACCAGTCTTTATTATTTATTGACTATCTAATAAAGATATTCAATCAAGGGACAAATAATGCTTAAACTAAACAAAACTGGCTTGTAACTCGTCTTCCAATTAAGAAGTTTAGACAAGAAAAAATAAGGAAACCATTCTGACTAATGTACAGTAAAATCACCTGATTTGTCATTGGCTCCACTCTCCACAAGTGATCTCAGAAGTCCACACAGCGTCCGAGTGGCGTCGGTCTGCAACACCTCAGCGTGGACACCAGCCGACAGGGACAGCATCTTCAGCAGGTTCACGGTGCTCGTCAACATCATGGCCGTTGGATGGGTGCTCTTCTCAATCAGCTCTCCATCTAAAATAGATTAAAGATCGTCCTTTTTAAATATATAATCGACACACACAAAAGTGTCAACATATTACCGTTTTCTTTTTAAAAAGTAAGATTTGTCAATGAAGCTCAAGAGGAAAAATATTTTGGTCCCATTATATTGTAGTTTTAGGCAAAATTTTGGCTTTATATTCCATATTACTTTGAAACTTACCAACATCATCCTCTGTGTCAGAGTCCTCCGCAGGGGGTTGAGTAGCTGGAGGTGGTTCTGCGAGTTTCAGATCATACTTGCCCTCTTTACCCATTCGGTACGAGTTTGTGCTACTAGTGTCCCACTGTACTCTGATCCAACCATCCTCTCCCAGTTCTCCAATGACCCGACCCAGACCTGGAGCTGGTCCATCCTGAAGGAAAAACACGGCAGGTCATATAGAGCATGAGAGCATAGTTAGACTGCCTCTCTTATCAACACTTAAAATGCTTGACTCTTGACATGTTAACCCAGGAAGTGCACTTTTGCATTTTAGACCATACACCTTCAGACCTGTAACGGATTTTGCAAATTACATAATTTTTTTCCGCCAATATAAACGTCTTCACTCATCAGTTCAAAAACAATGGGCAAAACAGGGACAATAGACTGCATGTACCTGGTCTCCCCACTTCCAGTCCACTCCCCTCATGACCCTGGTGCCGATCTTCATCATAGCAGCCAGTTCAGGCCCTGACGCGGGCAGAGGCATTGGGGCGGTCTCTTTCCTGGATTCCTCCAAAACTGTGGCTGAACCTCCGTGGGCACACAGATTCATGTCCTCCTCGGTGCTATCTGTGCTTGGCCCTAGAAAATACAGAAATAGCCACTAAATATTAATACACATTTCCCACTAAACAAAGACTACCTATGCATCTGTGCTTTACCTATCAGTCTGAGGATGCTCTGTGTTAAAGCCAGTACTCCTGAATTCAACAACAGACTGAGGCTATTTGACCCATGTTTGAGTGACAGCATATGGATCATAGCGAGGAGGAAACGTGCTTGAGGTATAGTGCCGAGACTTGGTCCTGCAGGGTTTTCATTAGTGATTGTTTGCAGAGGAACAGGCTGGACCCCTACAAGGAAATATAGACAATACACTCAATACATTGTAAGTTTAAAAAAAAAATAATAATAAATTCTATGGCATTTCCTGGATATTTACCATGCTCCTTAAAGCGTGCACTGGCTTCTAGAAGGATGTTGCGAACATTTTGAATGGCCCAAGAATACAGCTTTCCAAAGGTGACCTCCAAAAGCATGCGGTTAAATGGTGGGATCAGATCTACATCTTTTAGACAATCAAACAAGGGCTCCCTGCAAACCAGAAACATTACATTTGAAATCTAATACAATTATTTTATTATATTCATTGTTTTAAATATGACTGACCCAATGTTGGTCCCTTCTGGTATGATCCTTTGCCAGCCACAGAGCATTGCATATTGTACAGAAGGCAGCAAAAAGCTTTTGGACGCCAACTTCAACATTGTATCAATCCCTTCGAGTCTCACCTCGGCCCTTTCCAACTGAAAAACAACAACTTTCAATTCACGAAGCCCAAGCCAAAACTACAAGTAACCTTATCAGACAATATTAAATTTAAATACCTGTTTCAGAAGACATTTCCTCATCTTTTCAACATCTAGAGGTTCTTCTTTCAGAGCAAATTCTACAATTGTTCCCATCAAACTGGACTGAGAGCAGAAACCGTGGACACTATGTTTGAGCCAGCGGTATTTCTGCACATTGGACACAGTGTTGAGGAGCGGCTGCCACTTGTCCTGCTGCAAATTAGGGATATATTAAATAAAAACAAGAGCACATCGTCAACATACACATTTTGGAAAGAAAGTTATTAATTATAAAAACACAGTAGTTGTCAAAATACACAATAAAAAAATAAGAATAAACATGAATAGATACAATAAAATCAAGCAAAAAAGAAAATACCCTAACCCTAGTTGTCTTGCTGGTAGGAGATTTTCTGTCAGCCGGTGGAGGGGCCAAATTTACATTAAGCTCCTCCTCATTGGTCCCTTCATTCTCTATCTTTGGCTCTTCAATATCAGCAGATTCTGACTTTTTAGGCACTGAAAACAAATATGTAAATGTTACCTTAAATATACTTTTATAGTACCAAATACATTTTATTTTAGACATTCCCTTACCCCTTTTTTTCCGCCTGTCTCTAATGAGTTTCTGGGCAATCCTCCTCCATCGCGGCTGGGAGCTCAGGAGCTTGAGTTTGGAGACGATGGACAGGTCGTTGCTCACGGCAGGACGGAGCTCATTAAAGAGAAACCGAAGTCTCTCAATCACTGGAGCACACACTTCCTTGTAGGAGCGCCCCTGTTCCTGATGCGTCTGAAACAAGTCAGAAATAATCGAGTTGCAGCTTTTAATAAAGAACATATTATTCAAATTGCAATTTTGATCCAATTGCAATTAATCTGATAGCAATTATGTTGTGTTCTGGATAACAACAACAAAAAACAAAAAAAAACAAATCACAAATCAAATTGCAAAGGTTAATCTACACTTTTTATTTAAGAAAAATTATTAAGCCTTACCTTGATTAACGAGCACTTGGCCTGGTAGACCATTCGGCACACTTCTATCACAGATTTAGGGAGAGATCTTTGTTTCCCCTGGTCCACACCCAAGGCACATTGACTAACGAGTGAGAGAGCAACATGGCCTACAAAAGATACAGTGCTTGATCAAATACACTGAACCATCAGCAATTAGTGTAGACCTTTACAAAAATAATCCCTCCCCTGGTATAATTACATAGTTAAATATGTTTACAAATCACATTTTATTTTACTGCATTTCATTCATCATTAACCTACAATAATAGAGAAACTCATAAAACCATCCAGTTGTAAGCATAGGCCAAGACAAAGCGGTTGTGAAAATTACAAAATAGGCTAAATCAAGAACTAACAACAAATCAATGACATTGACCAAACAATATTTACACCATAATTATTTGTTTTGGAAAGCATAATGAGCTGTGTTAGATCATATCCAATCAATGCAAGTAGTTACCCAAATCTTGATGCTTGAGAAGGCAGCAGAGCAGCAGTCGCCCGACCTCTTCCACTGGATGCTCCGGAGGGAATGTGATGGGTGTAATCAGATGGTATTGTTTACAGCATCGCTCTATTTGGCAGAGAAAGTCCTAAAATACAACAGATGGAGAATAGCATAATATTTATTTGTTGCAGTTGTTTCCTTTTTGCATTCACATCATCTAGTTATTTTTTATTTTCATTTTACCTGACCTACATGTTACATGTACATGCAACAAGCAAATGTAATGATTTTTTTTCTACCTTGACAGAGTGATCTTGAGTGTTGTTGTCAGCAATGGCTTGTAGAAATGGCTGTGCATGATCACTAAGTGTAATCCTTCTAGAGTATAGCTTAGCCTTATCAGGAGTTGTAGTTCCCAAAGAGCTACAATGGTCTTCATCTTTTTCTTCATTGTAGTTATAGTGAATCTGACTGGTCTGGAGCCCACCAGAGAATATAGAGGACTGAAGCCAAGCTGCAGAGACATTAAAATGATCATTATACCATACCAACTTTATAAAGCATTTTAAAAATCGTATCACTATCCAAAGCACTGTACACAAAGACGAAGACAAAGAGACAATCGCAATCCAAGTCACAATGGAATATTATCAGGCTTATGTTTAGGTTTCATTTATTTTATGTTAGTTAAATACAATAATTAATATGTGTCCAGCATGGTTTTTGATAAAGTGGGAGAAACAAATGATTCTGCATTAGTCTTCTTTCACTAAAAGTACTCCTACCCCTGCCTGTAGAATGATCAATAAATTGTATATTCCAGGATTAAGCTTAAGAGGAACATGTCATCTTGATTGCACTGCACAGGAAAAGGAGCATTTACATATAAGAGCTTATAGTTCAATTGTAATCATCTACAGTAGACTTAATGTGACTAATTTGATTTTATTATGTCACAGCAGCATGTTTACAGTTATACAGACTGAATCAGTCTGTATAAGTCAGTAAGTCAGTTGCAAAACTGACACACACATTGAGAAAGTGTACCAAAAGTGTAAAAATAAATGTCAAACTCACCGGCACACTCGATCTCCATAGGAGATAGAGGAGTGCTCTTGGCCAGGTATGAAGCATGAAGACCCAAGAGGAGACCAAGGTTTCTCTCAGTGTCGATCAGTGGAGAGGACAAACTACTAAGATCTGGTGTGGTCACCGTTTCCTGGTTAGGCTGAAAACAAACAACACAAACACTTACAATGAAGCTACAGTTACAGTACAGTACCATATGATGAGTAGGGTATATAGTCCATGTTATTTTGTTTCAACTTCACTATCTGCCACAAGTCACCATCATGAGCTGTTCCTCTGATATTCATTCTTAATCCTACCCATCCCCATCATTAACAACCATAACCTCTTCAGATCTTTTACTATATGCCATGGTATGAAATGCAATATAGTAGTTATTACCTCCATATAATGGCCAACGCAAAAAGCCTGCATAGATTCTCTGGTGTCTTCAAACTGCAAGGCTGCCTCCAAGGCAACCACAGGGTCCTCTCCAGCAAACTGGGCTGTAAAAAAAAACAACATTATCTTTTCAAATTTAATATTTTAACTAACAAGAAAGATTTGACTAAAACATTTCAAAAATATTGGCATGTTTACCTAAAATACTGTTCCCACTTAATGACTGTGACTGAGCCTGGAAGTCCTTGATGTCATAAACTTTTCCATCAATAACTGTCCAAAAGCCTCCATCTTTGTTGTGATTTTCCAGATCAGCTTTACGAATAAGAGAGACTTCCTCATTGTTCTTGCAGCTCTGCCCAGTGAAGAAAGACCCTACAAAAAGTTCTATTAGTTATACACAATAATTAGGCTATATATGTATCCACAGAATGTACAATTAATCTTCTTTTTGCTCTTCTGTTTTATTATTTATTACACAATTATTGTTGTTGTGTCTGATATTGCCCTAATCTAGACAATGAGTTGACAAACTATGACTATACCCATAATGCCAGGCCAGGCCAGGTCTTCATTGTCATCTCGCTCATGTCCGGGGGCTAAATGATTGAAACGGTCGAGATGTTCCAAAAGTCCAGCTAGAAGCGGAATTGACCCAGTCTCCTGCATCAGACCTGCATCAATGGTGAGGAGCAGGATAATCGAGACCACCAATTCTGGCAACAGAACTCCTAAAACAGTGGAAGCAAAAGTTAGCACAAATATTGATTTATTATTATTATTATAGTCAAAGTGGGAACCTATGTTTTGCCCATGGGTCGCATTGTCTCACTACAATAATTAGTATTTGGTTTAGTCAGTTGTGACTTACCCGTTAGATCCCCTTCAATGACCCGCGACACCTCAGCAAAGTGTCTGCGACCAGTGGAGGCTATACTTGTGGCAACTGGAAGTATGTCTCCAATGTGAGTGCACAAAAGAGCTATGTACTTCTTCAACAGTGACCCAACACCTAAAAGCTCTGGATCTGGAAAAACAAGTAAAAAGCTAAAAATGCAACCTTGAACCGGGTCATGATCTTAACCTTAATGCATTAAACTCAATAATAAATGTATCACGAGTCCGGAATAGGGATGAACTGAATTGAATAGAAAAGAATAAAGAAGGGACACTGAATTGTGTGGCAATTTGTAATAACACAGTTATGTTGTACTTCTGGTTGGAGTTAAATCTGGTTAAATCATGTCATTACAGGTACTTGCATAGCGTGTTACATTGTACTTGATATATGCAATGTATTAAGTATTTGAGTAGAAAAGCTTCACTTACTGTATCCATTCACATGCTCTGTGCCATTGACCCCAAGGTACAGCTTGCTAACCAGGAGCCTCTGAAATCGTAATAGCAGGTCTAAAGAGGCTGACCGCTCTTTGCTGACGTGCTCCGCGTCCAGGTAGTTGGAAATACGACGAGCAACATCTTTTAACCTCGCAATTGTTTGAGAAGCAATGTTCCTTCAAAAATATAATACAATACAGATATAGTGATAATTGGCCTTCTGCTGTAAAGCATAGTTTCATGTGTTCTTGTATTACTACTACTTTATAAGTGGAGCATACCTCAACAGCTGCTGAACTAGCTGCACTAAGGGCAAGCTCTGTTTTCCTGCCGACTCGTAGATCCCAGTGTTAATGAGGTCTTTGTCCAACATGGTTCGACAGCGGTGCATGGACGATGCATTGGCCTCTTGTTCATCAATCTCCTTTTCCTTCTGAGCCTCCTTTTTGGCTTCAATATCCTGTTATGAACAAGGCCTTAGTATGTTATCATAGTTACATTAAGCCAAAGCATATAAATGAACACCAAATGATGCTAACCTGTATCTCAGCAGTGATGG
This sequence comes from Periophthalmus modestus, assembly GCA_019594935.1. Classification (NCBI taxonomy): domain Eukaryota; kingdom Metazoa; phylum Chordata; class Actinopteri; order Gobiiformes; family Gobiidae; genus Periophthalmus; species Periophthalmus modestus. The sequence continues at coordinate 16,130,976 of JAIEZT010000007.1, read as the reverse complement.
CAGCGTTCAGTGCAGACTCCAAACCTCCATCAGCCATTAGACTGCTAACTAACAGGTCAATCATGAACCTCCGTCCTGGGCTCACACTCATCTCATTACCAGATGCTGCAAAAAAAAAAAAAATAAATAAATAAATAAAATAATGGTAATATCGAGTAGATTTTAACTCATTCAAACTTTATTGAGCTTGAAACTATTCTTAGAAAGGAGAAGTACTTTATAAACCCTGAATATTACATAAGACCTTTTCTTCATTTGAGCAGAAGGGTATTTAAGACTCACCAGCATTAGGCAGGAGAGAGGATAAGGCCCTGGCCCTCTCCTCTGCAGTGGGCAGCAGGACTGACCAGCCGCTCTGAAGCACAGCCTGAGCCGCTGCCTGGACCGTGATGAGTACTCCTGCGTTACTTGCCAAAACTACAATTGTCTGTTTGAGATTATTGAGGAGAGTGCTGCCCAGTCCAAGTCCCAGCTCCTCTGGGTCTAATTGGTTACTTATGGCAGCATGGAGCTGAAAGGAAAAGGGAAAAAAAGAAAAAAAAAAGAAAAAGATGTATAGTTAAAAATATTGTCGTTACTCTTATGACCCAAATTACTGCAATTATTGTGCAAAATATTACTTTATTATTTACCCTGTATTTACTGTAGTAAAAGAGTATTTTGATTTTTTTTCTCAATTAGAATATTCATCATTACACTTCCAGGGAACAGATGTCAGGTAGGCACACTGTGGCAGTTCACAATGGCCCCTGACCCCATTCCGCTTTCCCCCACTCATTATGTTTTTAATATTATTTTATATTTACAAATAGACCAGCTGACTTTGACAAAGTAGCATAGAGAAAACAAAAGACCCCATACCTGTAGCCGGAGCAGGTTGAGCGTGGCCACTACCATACACTCCTTCTCCTGTGGGGGGGGCCAGTCTGAGCTGCCGTCCATGCCCTCGCTCACCTGCCGCAGCAGCAAGTCCAGCTGTTCGAACGTCACCGGACACACATCCACCACAAAGGGGACGCGTAGCCCCACGGACCATTCTGAGCAGGATGACCACGCAAAACTCTGCACACAGGAGTATAAAAGTAATTTTTCTTCTAAAAGAACTTGTTGGAAGAAGTCAAGTCTAGTCACCTGTCCTGGACCACAGGAGATGCCCACAATATGTTTGGAGTTCAGCCCTGGTAGAGCTTTTGGCTGTTTCTTGTTGGAAAGTGTGTCAAAGTGCTGTAGTTTGTCATTACTGCCCCAACTGTGGACATCTCCATCTTCAGTGAGGGCCAAGCAGTGTGTAGAGCCCACTGCAATGTCTACAACCTTCTTTCCTAAAATAAAAAAAATATATAAATAAAAATAATAATCCATGACTTATTTTAATTAATATACTGCATAATGCAGTGTAAAAATATGCTTATGAAAAAATGAATGTTGTCCATCCAGTGTTGATAGACTCACCCTGCAAACTGTCAAGGAATTTGGGGTATCGCACATGTTCATCTGTTCCGTGTCCAAGGCGCTGGTTGTCTCCTTTGCCCCAAGTGTAAACCTGTCCATCTTTAGTCAGGGCCACAGAGAACTGGCTCCCACAACAGACCTTCACAATATCCAGGTCCTGCAGCTTCTCTACCAGTTTGGGAGTCTTACAGCCATCACTGCCTCCTCTGCCTAGTTTACCATAGTCTCCATCACCCCATGACCAAACCTGACCTGAAATAGAGTTTTAAATATACATTTATTGGTGTTAAAACATTGATACAAAATGTAAAAAAATAAATAGAAAAAAATTGGGGAAAAAAAATCCAAAACTTCCAAACCATTTTCTGTAACAGCTAGAGTCTGGGCATCTCCACTTCCACATGCTACGTCCACCACCTTAAGTCCCTTCAGTGCGGTCACCAACAATGGCGTGGTCTGGTCCTCACTGGAGCCTATCAAACAATCATTCAGATTTACTCAAAATTGTATAGCTTCATTCATTTAAAAAAAAAAAAAAAGCATTTTAAAAGCATTGTATTAAAAAATGGTGGTTGTAAATACAAAAACAACGTTTTAACTTTACAGTGCTGATATGTTACCAGTATTTCTGCTTTTCTCAAAATTTTTCATCAAATTACTGTATTAAATTACTGGACTATATAATCGCTCTGGAGTATAAGTCGCACCAGCGAAAAAATGCATAATGAAGAAAAAAAAACATAGAAGTCGTACTGAACTACAAGTCACATTTTTGGGAGAAATTTATTTTACAAAATTTGAGACCAAGAACAAATATTTTATCTTTAAAAGATTATAAGTTATATTAATAATAATAAAACAGAACAGCAAACTGAATAGCATTACAGCATGCCAACGTAACACATAGAAAGCGAACTGAATACGTATGTTAATGTAAGATATTAACAGTTAATCAGATGACTAAAGCATAAAAAACAAGCTAACAAGTTTACTCTCGATCTCACACTAAAATCACTCAATCTATTAAATTCTTCTCTGTGTTGCTTCTGAACAACTCCGTCTGCTCCAGAAGTAGATGAAGCACCGCTTCCATGTGGCTGCCATACTGGTACACAAGCCCAGAGCACCCTCATGCAGTTGTCAGTGTGATAATAACGAACATGTGAAATGATATATTTTAATAATTTAATACAAGTCGCATCCCTGGCCAAACTATGAAAAAAAGTGCGACTTGGAAGAATTTGCATGCCGTATTTTCCGGACTATAAGAAAAGATTACCATGTCCCAGTCGTCCATAGTTGCCTCTGCCCCAGGTATAGAGCTCTCCATCGGCTGTAACCGCTGCGCTGTAAGTGCTCCCACATGCCACATGAACCACATGTTTCCCCACTTGCTTCCCATTGAAGGCTGCAATCATTGTAGGTTCCTCCAAGTATCTAAATTAAATGATAAGAATAGACTGTACTTTGTGTATAAATTATGTAACATAGAATATCTGTAATTATACTTGTCCGTTTATATTTCATCATGCAGACAAAAAAATTATCTCTTACGTGGTGTCTCCATGTCCCAGTCTTCCACCATCTCCACAACCCCAGGAAAACACTTCTCCATTGGACGACAAGGCCATGAAGTGCTGCCCATCTGGATGAGCTGCCAGTTTGGTGATCTTTCTGGAGCTCAGTGCATGGACCAGCATCGGAGCCTGCAAAAAAAAAAAAAAAAAATTAAATGCTTTCAAATTAAACAATGTCACATTGCACAATGTAATCAAAATACATTTTGTGAGCAACAATATTCGATTAAATAGACAAAAGAAAATGTATAGATACATTTTACAGCTGACAAAAGTAGTGTGGATTTATTCACAATTACAATTTATTACATTTTAATAAGAAAACCCAAAATGTCATACTGACCAAAGTTGTGCTTTTGTAGTTTTGAGAGTACACAGTCCCAGTGCTCGACAGGATGAGGAAGCATTTTTCTGAGCAGACGATTTGCACCACTCCAAGATTGGACAGGGCTTTACACTGAATGGGTCCACTTACATTGGCATACAACTTCCAGCCCAGGAGACCCCATGCAATCACCTCCTGCAGTGTGCCCTAAAAATAAGGTGGAAAAACAAGCACATTGTTGAATTTTGAGGAGAAATTATTTGGCAAAAAACGGTATCCCCAATCATAGCCACTTCAAATTCAATTCAGCTCTGGAAGGGCATTGTACATGACCTAAAATGACCTAATCCGATAAGCCTAGGCAGCTGACTAGAGGAATTGTCACCTTGTGGGATGTCGGAGAGTTGCAGTGGGGAGGGCTGCAAGGGGCGGCCAGGCGATCCAAATGGGCCATGATGACCACAGCTGTTTGCCGGAGGTCTATGGCCAAGTCATTGTCTTGGGGCAAGGTCAGGTACCGCAGGAAACTGTCATTTGGACTTAGAGGCGCAGTTAAAATCTGCAAGGCAATAAATAAAATTACTTAAGGTTAGGAATTAGGCTCGCACATTACAGTTTCCTATTGTACTATTATAGGGCTATGACACATATTCCTTCCCAAAGCAAAACCCTCCATGCGCGAAGACTTGGGAATACACAAAAGTAAAACATCTTGACCACCAGTGACGGGTTTCTTTTCATTACATTAATAAAAGCTGCATAAATTTTCACCTCCGACTCCTCTTCCGGTACCGCCTCCTCTTTACTGCTGTGGATATTGTGGAAGCGCTGGAGCAGAGGGAGCAGGGGGGCGCTGGTCCCCTGTGTGGAGCGCTCGTTATCCATCTCTCTGGTGCCACTGTCCCAAAGACGTAGCAGCAGAAGTACAGCAGAGAGCAGCTGACTGGAGGAGCAACCAGGACACAAACATGAGGGCTAAAGAAGGACAAAGCCAAGCAAATACAGTAGTAATAGTGTTGTTACCTCAATGTCCCTCTCTGTACAGCCAGCTCCAACAGGATGGCCAGAGCGAGGTGCTGGTCCTGGAGGGGGATGTTGCCCTTTGTACTGGCGTTACCATGCACATCGCTGGAAAGGTTTATGAAATTCAAATCAAATATATTTTTCATTATTTCACAATTGACACCTATTCCTCTGAGTCTGTCAATATACATCAATTGTGCATAAAATCAAGCTTGTTTAATTTTAGTCCCCCATGGTTTATATCTGTATTTTACCAGGTTCAAATCACTGGAAAATAGGAACGTGAGGTGAAAAATGTACCTAAGAAACTTGGTGGCACGTTCCACCACTTCGAGCCACACAGAGGAAACAGTGCCTTCGTCGAACAGAGTGGCTTCGGGAAGAGCCCGTAGGGCGTCCAGAGACTCCTGCAGCAGCTCACTACACAGGTCTGCATCATCCCCTGCAGCAAGACGCACACAAAAAACAAAACTTGTGAGGTTGTAACAATATGGATAACACCGAGACAGATCAAATTTCATCAAAATGAAATTACTTCTCTTAAACACTCATCTAGTCTGAATGTTTTCGACCTGAAAAAGACTTATAAAAGATTTCTCTTAATACTGCATTATATTACCATTCCTGCAGATTTTAATATTGTTACAGCTTTAGTCAGAGTAAAAATGCAAAAACTACTAAAGGATAATCATGATCACCAGTGCCACAGAGTAATTTTGTTACTAGAGGATGACACAGCAAAAATTTTATCAAAAATGTGTGATCACGTTATTGTAATTTTATGCTTTTTATTTTCGTAATTTGACTACTTTTAAGTACACGTTATTAGTCCCATTTATATTTTATCTTCACAGAACTGAATTAAATGGTTAGCCTGTGACAGGGACTTGAGCAATAATTTGCAAAGGCCTTATGGATATGGAAGAAATGTTACACAGGCAGCCTTTCTGTGAAAACAGAGGAGCTATTCATCGTTATTTCATAAGCTTTCACAAAAAGAAATGCCACTATTATATATTACAGTTTTGGACAAATACATTTATTGAGCCCGTAGACAGTGAAAGAACAGACCCTTGCTCTCACAGTGTTCCTGGAAATGCATTTCTGTTGCATATGAGGCTTAACTGTGTGTGTCTGCTCACGTTACAGGAGGCTACAGGGAGAGAGCGCTTTGTTCAGCCCAGACTCTGAAGAGGCTTAACATACCACTGTCTACAAATGAGCCGACACAACCTTCACCACTCTCACTGCTAAAACACCAGTTTTGATTACATCCAAAGCCCAATTCAAATCCCTACTCAAAACTTTCACTCCCTGTACTGAAATCTAACAATTTGTTAGATTTGGTTTAATTGTTCATTGCATTGAATCGCTGTATTATGGTAATTTTTTAGGCGCCTCAAATAAAAATGGTAATTATACAAGAAATCTATCAAGTATGTATGTAGAGCTAAGAGATACAGCACAAAATGGTCATAAATTGAATATTACACAATATCTAACTGAAGAAAAACCCAGAGCAAATATACCCATTTATTTCAATGCACTTGTATGCATTAATATTAATATCTTACTTAACCCTGGCCATTCAAATTATTGATCTCCATTCTGGTAATTGACAAAACATAAAAAGGATGTCCAAACCAAAGCAAAAGCATTACTAGTCTAAAGCCTGATTAGCATTTAAATTAAATGTTATATAAAAAACGTAGAGAAAAAAAAACACAGCCAGTGTTAGACCAGACAGAAAAGCTCAAAATGCTTCTTTCCTGTCATTTCATTTTTTTAAATTTTTTTGTCTAATGCCATCTATCAAAATTGATAGCTATCAGAAGCAAAGAGGCAACACCCATGAGTAAGCAAAATAAATAAATGAAAAACTCAACTTGAAATTGAAACCAAGCAATTAATATTTTTATTTCCATACACCCAATATAGACATAATGCTAAATTAAGAAAACTGGTCAACAAATATTATAGCCACGCGGTTTATTGGGTAAGCATGTTATGCAATAGCCAGATGCCTGTATCCAAATGGCCTATATTACTGTCAGAGACCGCTAAAACAACAAGGACAAACATTATTTGTTTTAGAAAAACAACCAGGAGAGTCAATACAAGAATTTCACAAGGATCTGGAAAACAAATTTAAACTGCTATGTAAAAAAATTGCAGTTAGAGGTGGGTGTCAAAAAGTACCGCATTTTCCAGACTACAAGCTGCTACTTTTTTCTACTTTTTAACCGCTGCGGCTTATGGTGCAGTGCGGCTTATACATTTTTTTTTTCCATGGCGCCAAAAACATTTTGCCCAGCAACAGCAGACCAATAAAACTGATGAGTAGTTCACAGAGGTCCAATGAAATTGTATGATCAATTTAGCGCACTCTCATAACTATTGTAAATCAGTCATTTGTACTAACCCTCATCAACATATATGTTTTGCGGCTGCAGGTGTATTTCTCAGTTCCTCTATCCCTGCCTCTTCGTCCTGGCGCCGCTCCGCTGTAATGTCTCGTAATGTTCTTTTTCCTGCAGTCACTGATCCACAAACTAAAGTAGACTCCATCCGCAGGTTACAGCCCTTTTTGCTCCTTGTTAAAACTTATTCTGCTGTCGTCCTTATGTTATTTTCCTCCTTTATGTTGTTTCACATGTAAAGTCTCTCATGGACACGCATCCAGAGCATCCACAACGCGTGTCGGAGGCGTTTGTCCTCAAATACAAAGGTGTCCAACGCGATTGTTTCAGAGTTACACTGCAGCATCAAATATTTTGGTAAATTTGGCTGAACGCATTCTGTACTGTACAGGAGACACGGCACCTCCTTTAGCCAATCAGAACGCAGAACACGCACCTGCATACACTGTAAAAAAAAAAAAAAAAAAAAAAAAAAGCATGCAAAACTGCACTAGTGGTCCCTTGCAAATGAACATTTTTGAGCTAATTTTTCATATTACTACGTGGGATACCTGCAGCTTAAAATCCGGTGCGGCTTGTACAAGTTTTTTTTCTAAAATTAAAGTATGCGGCTTTTAATCAGGTGCGCTCTGTAGTCCGGAAAATACGGTAAGTAAAAAGAACAAAAACATGGTGTATTTTCTTCCTGACTAGGATATTATAAATTATATATATATATATTATATATATATAATATATATATATATATATATCATATATATATATATATATATATATATATATATATATATATATATAATATGTCATATTTCAGCAATGCTGTGGTTAATTCCATAAAACATAACTTGGCTCAATACTTGAAGTCCATCAGACTTTTGCTGTAAATGGTTCAAAATGTTATGACAAAAAAAAAAAAAAACTGATATTGCTTACACTAAAATGGATATAGAAAACTAGATTAACCTGTCCTACAACTTGACTAAATTTTTCATTCACATATTAGGACAAATTTACCACATTGCGACACATTGGTCGCTAAAAGTTTGATGTCGTAATGCAGCAACTATCAGTGAAAGCACAACTGTACATGACAGCAATGCTCTGCATCTAAGGGTGAAGTGTCCCAGACTCACCCGATCTCCAGGCACGACGCAGGAATGCAAACGCAAAAGACAGAGCTGCACGGGACCCCACTCGGGCCAACCCATCAACTCCTTTACTGGCTGGGCGAGGGCTGGTAAACCGGGACAGACAGACAGGTATGGGAGGTCAATTTAAGATTTGTCCAGCAAAATAGGAGGGTACATTTCACTGCATTGCAAATTGCATTCTTGAAATTCTATAACAGTAAATAATTAATCCCCATTTGTGAAAAGAAGCCTTGTGTTCATGGAGGTTTTACCACCAAACCTGAGAAGAAATAAATATGTGTTGAAGAAAATATGTGTTAGCAAGACTTATTCGAGCGGCCTTGTTCAAGCTTCAAATTTGGTTTAAGACAAAAAGTCTAATCATTCTCTCTTCACTGTGCCATTTATAATTTAAATAACGAATAAATAATAATAATAATAATAATATAATAATAATAAAATAGCTACTCAACATATGAAACAATCAATTGACAAAATAATCATTTTGTTGTCAAAAATGTTGTTAGCGTTATTATGTGGTACATTTGTCAATGTGTGTGTTGTAATATTTACTTACTTGTAACTAGATTTCAGAATCCCATGCATATGTACCATGAGTTTGACCTTATGTTTGCAATGACTTCAAAATATTTTTGCATGTCCTAGTAAGCATTAAGAGATTATAACTTTACATGGACTGCTGGCTTTACTTCCTCTAAGAAACTACAGATCTACTCCAAGAACCATATCCCATGTCAGTCAGAACACATTTTAACTATACCTCTTGTTGTCTGCAGCGGGCAGGGGCGGGTTGGGGGGCGTTTTCCAGCGGACTTTGTACTTTTCTTCCATCATGCTGTGGCTCAGAGAGATGAGGTAGCGTTCCAAGATCACTAGCCGCTGTCGCAGGCGCTGAGCCGACAGAGTGCTTTTGGCCATCTGTGCCGAGAGCTTCTGCTGGTCATCCACAAGCACCATCAGACAGTCCTTCAACTCTGTCTCATCTGAGAAACAAGAAGACAAGGGCAACAATAAACGAGACAAGTGAAAATAAAATAACTAAAAAGGTCCTGAAATAACTGTCTGTACTATTGAAATGTCTAGAACTACAGATGATTTAATCTTTTAATCAACATGGGTGTAAGACATTTTGTCTCTTATTTTAGCATAGATTATAGAAACTCTCTGGTTAAGTGGATCTCAGACATGCTATTTTGTTAATCTTTATAAGCCATGCAGGGCTAGGTTGTGTATATACACAAATATATACAGTCAGCTGTGCATGACGGTCAGACCCAAGTCAGACATTTGCCATACATTATACATGACAAATGAGAAGGTTCAGTCCAGGTCTTTGAGGTTGAATTTTAAACTTTTTAATTTACAATTTCAACTTTGAAGTATAGACAATATGGCAAAAATCATAAACTTTTTTTAGTCTTTGCTTATCAAGTAGGTATCATTTAATAGGGCTGTAAAAAAAGCATGCGAGCATACAGCACAATATTGCAATATATTTTAAGTAAGTAATACTAAATAAGTATTAAGTTTAAGAAGAATTTAGGTAATTAGCTATTCAAGGCAATATACAGAGATAAAGTTTACACTCATTGAGATAAAATTCAAGTCTTAATATGGCTCCATGAAAACTTATTATTCCATATTGCATATTATTGCATATTCTACATACAATACTAATTCAGAATAAATATTAAATGTTCCAAATAATGCAACTGTAAAATCATATTCAAAATAGTAGCACTGTAAAGATTCTGGTCACACTATAATTAACCTAGCCAACTAAAACATGGAAATAAAAGTATACTTGATCGTGACGGCAGAGCATGGATCAGTGATGCTCCCCCCATAAAGCTCATTGTGCAGGGTGTATGTGCCTTAGTTTAACATGAGCTCTGAATGAGCAGGAAGTGTGCTGTTTGAACTTCAGAGCCTGGCTCCAGTTTCACTCAGTGTATTCACTCCACTGTCATTTCCTGGCTTCAAAAAGCATAAAAAGACTAAGTAGGATAAAGTTGTATAGTTTTAGAAATGAGTGAAATATGAAGGATCAATGCTGAAAATCACAATAACCCTAAAATGCTAACCTTATGGTGAAATAAATTATGACTTCATTCTTAAGAGATATCTGATGCACTGATGGGAATGGCACTTGGTTAGGGTCAGGGTTAGAGACTAACTAGCTTAGAAAAAACATCAGTGCCAAATATGAATGAATTCTTCAATATTGGCACTGATATATTGCCCGGTCCCTTTTCCCCCCATTAACACCCCATAAATTATTTGGCCTTTCAAGTACCACCATGGCCCGCCAGATAATAAATTGTATGTAAATCAGGTCTAAACCAGGACAAGCCCCAACTTCAATGGATAACCATTTATTTCAGTTAGAAGAAGTACCACCAAAATAACCACCAGAACTCTGTACTGTGGTCTAAAAAAACACTACTTACTAAATTGTGATTTAATGTACAGTCCTACCATGTGCCAAACCCTTATCTCTCTGCACCATACCCCTGTCCCACCCAGTCCCTGTGGTAAACACAAGATTGAGTGCTCCTCCTGCCTTCCACTGGAACTACATTATGACACCTATACAAGCTTACTCCCCCAGAGGTAAAAATAACCACCTTGACCTACAGACGCTTTCCACACCGCACGTGCCAGAAAAACATGCCGCGTCACAAACACTTGAATACAAGATGAAAAACAAACTGGAACATGTGTCGAAACCAGAGGATCATTGCATCCACTCAACATTTTAGTGTTGGGAAAGTGTCAGCTGTCAGGAAGAGATTCAGTACTGTGTGAGGTAAAGAGAAACACTGAATAAAAGATCATGGAAATAGTTTAACATATTATAATCCTTTTGTTATAGGATTTCTAATAGAGAAAATGTCTTAATTTCTAATAATTCCTTGTCCAAGCACTTTGACTGGTATAGCCAAAGTTTCGACCTTGTTTAAATGTAATAAATAGTTTATAGTTCTAATATATTGGAATAACCTGAAAAGTGGACTGATTTCAATTAAAGAAACTAACGTATTATGTCAAACAGTAAGTTAAAGGTCCCGTGCATGCAGCCTCTGCCTTATGAAATATTCCAGAGCCCAGCTAAACAGCTTTGAAACAACCAAAATACGCATTACATTTTTGGAGATTTATTTGCACTCACCAGGCTGCCGTCCCCAGTCCCAGGTCTCGATGATGGAGTGATGGACTGAAGTAGGAGAGTCTTCTTCCTCCTTCTTTTCTTTATCGTTTGGCTCATCTTTTTTCTGTGTCCCAAAGCAGTCTGTACAATCCTCTGAAATACAAAAAGTACATTATTATAAGTACATCATTGTATGAATTATACCAAATTGGTGGTTGAAACTGCACAGTAAATCTTTTAGATTCATTGAAAAATGTGTGTCTTATTACACACCTGGATGGGCTGATTCTTCTCCACTGAATGATATTTCTTCATCTTTGACCATTTCGTTCCACATCTCACTTAGTCCCTCTGGAGAAAACGCTCGCTGTCAAAATATTTTTTAAAAGGTTACAATTTAACACTATGAATATTGTTAATATTTATATTGCGATACATTCATAAAATGTTGATGCCTGTTGCACCTGTACTAATAGTTCAGTTACTTATTTGGTAACAAATGCACACGCAACCAAACATGAGAATCTTGTCAAAGTAAAAAATGTGTATATTGGTGCCAAAATTCAGTCTAATAAATAATATCTTCAATATTTAATATTGTAATAAAGAAACTAACACAGGTTGAGCCAAAGGTTGTATACAGTACCTAGAGCAGTAAGGAGCATTACTAGCAAGACTAGTTCAGCTCTGACACCAACTTTGTTTAAATGTGAAAAACATGTCATAGAATAGCAGGATCCACAGGCGGATCAATGATCACCTGACTCTCACTACTAAACAACAACACGTGTAGGTTTCAGAACAATAAAAGAAACTAAATGATTTCTAATATAGGGACATTAGGGGCATTTGATACTGACCTGTAAGTCTATCTTTAGCCATTTATCATGAAACCTCAGCTGAGCATCGAGGAAAAACGATGGAGACGGCATCGTCCCTCGCGGCTGCAGCCGCAGCTAACCTGCAGGGTACAAGAAAGAGTTTTATGACAGAATAAATAATAAATATGTCAATAAAGACAGATTCAACAACATAGCAATTAGATACATTAGGCTAAAAGAGAATAATGAAATATATTGTACATATTGATTGCTTGCTACTGTGACGATGAACACTGCCTTAAATGAATTGCACGAGCCATATTTTCACCACCACTGTAACTGAGCATTACAACTGATGTCAATACAGATGTGATGACATCAGTGTTAATACTTCAATTCAAAGATGACACCAAACGAGATGCTGATTATCAGTGTAAACAGCTCAAATAATCTCAATTGTATCGCAATAATTGTCACGAAACACACAGTACAACACAGTACATCCATGTTATTATACAGGCAAGGGTCAAATGAAATGTGACAAACAAAACGTCTATTCTCGAAACATCAGCACTAACACTACCAATACAACTAAGCACAAATTATGGTAGCATCAGTGGCTAACAAGGGCACATTTTGTCCATGAAGACTGGTGCCATATTTTTTTTATTTTATAATAACATGAAAATAGGAACGTTGGTTGGAAAAGCATCAAATATTGACGGAGAATCTTTACAAACATTGGCAATAAACCAGGTAATGTTCATTAGCTCTGAGCTAGCGCTAACTGGTTCCTAAACAGCTAATACTGATCCAACGTATTAGCTCGCAGCTAAAGCTAAACCACCCAGCCCCTGAAGATGAACAGGTTTTGGGGACGTGACAAAAAACTTAATGCAATGCACAATCTACAGCTAATGCGGCCCAATGTAAAATGTAAAAAAAAATGTCATAATTACCTGCGGTCTCTGCTTACGCTATTCTCGTCCCTCAGCTGCAGCTGCTTTGCTGCATTAACAAGACGCTCATAATGGATGTGATTGGCACATCGCGCACAGGACACGGGACATGGAAGTAGTGTTCGCCAGAGGATGAGCCGCGATGGATTTGTATCACTATAGCCCGCTGATATAGAGTTTACAGCGCAGACCCTAAACAAACACAGTAAGATCGTTTGAGCGCTCCTCCTGCTCGGAATGACAAGTACAACAAAACCAGCGCTCCCTCTGTGCTGGGGGCGGGACTATAGGGGCGGGACGAGGAGGGGCGGGGTCGTGTTGCAGTGGACACTGCTGTCCGCCAGTGGGCAGTGTGTGTCGCCCTATTTAAAGATGATCTCATTCTGTGTTACACTGGCGAGAGTAGTGTGCTTAAGTCTGTAATATTCACTGGATATTTAACTGATGAGACAAATATATTAATTTGTAGATTATCTTGTGAATTCTATTAGCGAGGATTGAGTGAATATGGGCCGTGATCTCTCCCAGTTATTCCCAGGCCTTCATGTTTGTGAAATTTACAAAGTGGGCGAGAACTCAGCATCTGTTTTAAGTTAATGTTTCATGTTTCATGCTCCACCCTTACAACTTTCAAAATATGTGTATATGTATATATACATATATATATATATATATATATATATATATATATATATATATATATATATATATATATATATATATATATATATATATATATATATATATATATATATATATATACACATATATATATATATATATATATATATATATATATATATATATATATATATATATATATATATATATATATATATATATATATATACATTATATATATATATATATATATATATATACTAATTACATTTAAGACACACAAAAACGAGAACTATTTGGGATGTTCGTGTGATGAATGTATAATGTTTAGGGCTGTTGTCACGCATGCGCAGTGTAGCACTTCCCACTCGCTACTGCGTGTGGACCGTAGACTTTCCTCATTTTGTGAGAAAGAACCAGGTAAATGCGTAACTCGGAGATAAACGGTGTGTCCATACCAGTAGGTGGAATAATAATAACAATAGTATCGAGTTTCATCAATGGTTCGACTTTTGTGCTTCAGAAAAAAGGTATTTTACGCGCTCGTGAAAAAGGTAATCTACGACACGTGTACAAAACTATTCAGACATTTAAAAGGTTCAAATCATGTACACGTGTCGTGATTAAAGTTTAAAAAATGACCTTGTATGTCCATAGGAGGCTCGTACCTCAAGGATGTAGTGTGGTGGAGTGGCACGCTGGCCAGTGAGTAAAGCGACGTCTACCGGCAATTAAACACATTGAAATTCTGGGTTTCAAATCGCAATCACAACATTCATTCAATAGGTCAATAATATTACATAATACAGATTGAGGGACAGCTAATATAAATATTGTTTAATTATTTTTCAAATGGCTGAATTAATATAGCAGTGATTAATTTAGTAAACCCTAAAATTATGACTAATTATAATGTTTTGCAGTGATTATTGGTCAGATTGGTAATTTTGTAGCTTACAACGTTGCTCCAGCAGTCATTGTTACACCACTGGGAGCACTTGGAGTATTATTTGGGTATGTTCAAAACATGTACAGGTATACCAATTTGAATATACAAATTTAAGTTATGTCGAAATATTCATCTTTTGCGTGTTTTACAGATCATTGTTGGCTTCCTGGATCCTAAATGAGCATTTGAATATTTTGGGGAAGCTCGGCTGTGTATTGTGCTGTACTGGAGCTGTGGTGCTGATCGTTCACTCGCCTAAAGCAGAAACCGTGACTTCGAGACTGGAGCTGGAGGACAGGTTATCTGACCCAGGTGATAGTCCTATTCGCTGTAATCTCTGTTGAGCTAACAACATGTTTAGCATCAACATTACTAGAGTTCTACTCTTATATTGTGCTTTACAATGCGCTTTACATTTGTCAGTTATTCATTCACGTCTTGCCCTAGTTTGCAAAGAGCTGTTGGATTATAGTATTTTACTGTGGGAGACTGACCTAAGTATCTGTGCAACTGTGCACCACACAGTCTACCACATGTGCACACACACACAATGTGGGTAAACTGTCCACAGAGCAACATTTGAGTTACTGAGGGAATAGAGGGAACGAAACCAGCAACATTCAAGTTACTGGAAAGAAACTTACCCCACTTTCCCTAGGCAAGTGACAAAAGTGTCTCAAAGTAATAAATTAATACAGGTCTTTAAATTATGAGCTAAATAATTGTGATGATGATTTTTGCCATAATCGAGCAAAAAATTTGCTGATATATAGAATTTAGAACATCTAATTAAATCATCTTTCCTCCCACAGTATTCATCCTCTTTGCCTCGCTGGTTGTCCTGGTCTTGTTGGTCCTTATTTTTTGGATCTCTCCCGTCCATGGCTCTTCCAACATCATGGTCTACATCTCTATCTGCTCATTGTTTGGCAGCTTCACTGTCCCCTGCAGCAAAGGACTTGGCTTAGTCGCGCAAGAAGCATTCAGTGCAGGTCCTTCTAGTGGGAGGGCTCTGGTTATTTTTCTATTTTTGCTGTGTACACTGGTGGTCAGTGTCCTCACCCAGTTTTTCTTTATCAATAAGGCCTTGGAGATATTCAACTCTAACATGTTTGAAGCTATTTATTATGTGGCCTTTACATCTACTGTTATTGTGGCATCGGCTATACTTTTTAAGGAATGGACAGCGCTGACTATATGTGACAGTCTAGTTCTGGTTTGTGGCTTTTCAACTGTGTGCGTTGGAGTGGCTTTGCTACGTATTTCCCAAGAGGCAGAGCTTACCTGGAAGCCAAAACCACAGCGGAAGAAGACAGACTAAAATATTCACAACCATGAAGCATTTTGTGCCAAACTACATTCCTTTCATGCTTGAGTTTTAGATCAAGCAGAAACCCCATACTAGTATTACCATATCTCAAAAATGCAGCTAATTTAAACTGATATGTCAAAAAACTTTTTGATTTGAATTGATAGAGACTTTTACCACAAGATTATAATCAGTTCCAGCTATGTGTAATTTAATAACTTTTATTACTAATTATTCTGATGATACTTAAATTGTTCTTGTGATACATCTCTTCATTTCATTTGTCTTCATCTAAGCCTCTAACTAAAAACTCAGTTTATGCATTGTGCACCTATATTTACTGTTGTGCCTTGGTACATGTCATTGCAGTCTCACCAGTCTTACTTTGATTAATATTCTACTCTCAATAATCACTGAATTTTGAGGACCACCACTGTCTTACTTTATTAACCCCTCAAAGTTTCTATAAACATAAGATTGTGGAATTGCTCCTTACTTGAATATGTCAATGTGATATTTTTTCAGCATCAAGTACGGGAGACACTTTTTCTGGCTAAAATTCTATTTTAATGAGAGAGATGTTCAAAAAAAATGTAATCATTGAATACATGATTCTTTAATTCTTATTCATATAAACTACAAAATCTTTGATTAGTGGTTTTAATTATATCATTAGCCTAATTTAACATTTATTTGTTTATAGTGACTACAGCAGTGTAACAGTTGTAACTCGATACTTTCTTCTTGTTTACATAATATTTACTTAAAAGTCAAATATGATCCATGGGACCTGCAGTGGTAAACTAGCATAAGGTGTGATGGCAACATTGGCCTTTTACAGCTTTGTATTTAACCAGAAGTGCCTCACATATTCTTCAAATGCAGAAGTATCATTTCACCTACATGTTTATTTATTGTGCTAGTTAATTATTAAGGATTACCAAGAGCCATCTGTCTAATAGAAACAATGCTGGTGATATCTTACTGTATATTAATGAATTATGCTTGTGTGAAGAAGTAAGTGATATTTATGATTAAGAAAAAGAGATAATTGACCTAGGAGTTGGGCACCTCACTTGTTTTAGACCTATATTGAGTAGAAAATTAGATCTCAAACAATAATAGGCTATAGCCTGAGCCAAAAAATATTGATTGTTGGGACACACTCTCACTCTACAGCAAAGTACTAGACAATTTGGCCAACAGGGTATTTACTTTGATGATAAACAGATTTTGATCATAGGCTACCAGCAAAAGATAACTCTGTGTGATAACTCTTAAAGCCTTAGTGAAGTCTACGTACATATTCTCATAAATTTACTGTCAGAAGAAGGCTCAATATTTAAATAACAAAGGCAGCACAGAGGACATTTTTCTTATGAATTGGACAATTCTTCATTGAGGATCTCGTTGCTCCACCCAGTAAAGTGCTGTAATAAAAAAAACAAAAAACCCCCACTAAAATATACATTCTTTTTTTTAAGCTTGTATGTTTTGGTGCAAGTCCATCCGTGCATCCATCGTTGTTTCCACAGTAATTTGACACTGCTTCAAGCGGGGTTGCTGTGTAATCCAAAACTTCATGAATAAATTAATTGTTTCTCATCATTTGGTCATTGCACACTGCTGACCAGGAAGCGTGTTTCAGTGCGTTGTTTGGTGGACTTCAGCCTCCGGTGGAGCACGGTTCAGTGAGCCCAGGCAGTGTGGCAGATAAAGCGGAAGAAGGAGCCTCGCACCGCGGTAGTCAAGTGTCGTCGCTCGGTACAGCCAACAGTAAATTATAATCTAGCGATGTGATTAATGGATATCTTCCTATTTTGAAAGCAGGCTAAGAGCTTGCTTATTGCTGTGGACGCCCCTGGCCAGGTACCTTTTCATCTTTAACCATACAGAACCTAATTATTGTTAAATGCTAGCTAACTAACGTGCTAAGCTAATGTGGCTAACGACGTGACATCAACCTGTCAGTTTTTTAAATGTCCATAGTCTTATCAGAGACGTCATGGAATAAATCAAATAGCCTCGTTACTAATCGGAATAGCATATACAACATAGGGAAGATTGTAAACATGTCATAAAACGAGTATTTTGCGACTCTGAGATCGTCAAAAAGCGGCAACAGCCAGATTAGCGACCAGGTTAACATTACTCAAGGGCTACTTCCTGGATTCCTTAGGCTGGAAATAAAGGCATTTACATACACACTCAATGACTTTAGAGGCGAGTTTCTCAAGGTATGTTGAGTGCAACACCCTGGTTTTTCATTTGGCTCGGTGGCAGGCTGAGGATTTGCACTGGGATAGATGCATTCTTTAGAATAAATATACGCAAAATTTATCCTGTGCTGTTATGAATCTCTCTCTGGTACCAGTTTGCAGAGTCGACTGTGGAGATGGTATGTTTGGGTTTTTTTGGTCTCTCTGTATGTGCGAACACTCTTTACATTTTATTCTTTAAACTGAATTTATAATGACAATATAAATTGGTATGCTATGCGATAGTTTTTACAGCTGTTATGTAGAAGATATTGATTTGTATAATATTGTGTGTACACATGGTAATCTGTTATCTGAAATATATAGATCATAATATATATTATACATTATTTAAACTACATCTAATACACAATGAAATATTTAGATGGAACGTTTTGAGACATATAATCTAGTTTGTAAATAGAAAATGTCACTAACAAGGACCCTTTTTGCAATATAAATCATGTGTGAGATCGCTTATAAAAACACACCACTGATTTCCTTCTGTATGAAAGCTTGTATTTTTTTATGTGGGCCACACCATTTTTATTAGGTGGTGATGATACATTAATATGTCAAGTAGTTATACATGACTGCAGTGAGATCGATGCAGTGTCCAAGTTGTTATCCGTGTTACACTTTCACAAACAATACACCCAACATGGGAAAGTAATTTTGTTGAATTATTTGACTTCAGGCTGTCCAAACATGTTAAACAAAGCCGATAAATATCAACAGCAATGCTTATACAATGTATTCTTCTGTGTGTGTTGTAGGTGTCTGGACCAGGCATAACTGTTCCTATGGTCTGCTCCAGCCCCTTTGTATCTCTGTAAATGTGACTGACTCCAACAGCACTCTCAGCATGGGGCAGGACCGGGGCAAGTACGACTTCTACATCGGACTGGGACTGGCAATCAGCTCCAGCATCTTCATCGGAGGCAGTTTCATCCTCAAGAAGAAAGGACTGCTGCGACTGGCGAGAAAGGGTTCCATGCGGGCAGGTAGTGATCATTTTAATTAGTTTGAAACAACAATTGGGGAAATATGGTGAAGGTTTTACTTGAGCGCAGTAGTGGCTAGGTGGTAGAGATATTTAACTACCATCTGAAAGTTGATGGTGTGACTTCATTGTGTACTTGGCAACACATTTAATCCACCTCCCCTGTATGAGTGTGGTAGTATGATTGCCGTAGTCAGTAGAGTTGTATGCAGGATGGTAACCACTTATCTTTTCCCAAGTGTGACCAAACAGTGATTGAATATTTTAGCATACTTTAAAGCTTAACCTTTATCCAGAAAAGTGCTAACTCTACCTCTGGAAACCACACTGTTACAGAACAAGTGTGAATATTGTGAATTTGCTAAATTACTAATGGACAAAGATTTGTATGGTTATTTTTACATCTACACCAAAAGGTTCATTGTTGTTCATCCATACAGTAATCAAAGGCAAATGTGTTATGTTTTTTTTAAAAAAACACTTTTGTCTGGTGTTTAATGCACAAATTCCTAGTCAGATTTGGACTTTGGTTTTGTACAGTTGTTTATTGTTCATTTTCCTCGTAACCATTTCCTCCCTAATTTAGCAGTTTGTTTTGGGTCTCTATCCTAGGGCAGGTTATGAATAATTTTGGGCTTAAATGGATGTCTTAAAATGGGCAGCAGCCGTAGCAGCACCTGCTTAGTTATTGTGCAACGTGAAACTCCAAATAGTGAAATAGTCAGTCGCACACCCAGACAAACCTTCCCCACTATTCTGGCTCACCTGGTTCTTCAAGCAGGTGACTGTTTGTCCTTGTTACTGCAGTACTTGCAAACCTGACTAATCATTAACTTCTTTTACAAATGATGAAGAATGTCTCAGAGCTAGTAAAAGGGTATTTATTTTTATGTAGGTTTTTATGATTTTTTTTTTTTTTTAATGATGCTTTATATTTAAAGTCACATTGTGCGCAGTCACATTTTGTTAGTAATAAACATGTCCATGCATGTTTGAGTAATCTTTAATTGCTTATTTTCAAGAAGCCATGTTGCCGATCAATTCCCCTTTTCACCACCACTTGCATTCACCCACTGCTCTGTACTAAGTTCATTCTCCAATCTTATTTTCTTAAGCAATGATATGCAGAGGATTTTGTAGGCATTTTGGTACAAATGGGAGGAAAAAATCTGCTGCTCACCAGCATGATTTGCAGTTATCCATCAGCGGTACCGACTCTTTGTTGTGATGCCATTTACAGCATCGTCTCCCATTGAGTACCGCAGTTTTCTAATCCGAAAGTCAGTGGGCTTGTTTCTTAAGTTGTTTTTAGATGAATATTGTGATTTAAAATGTGCAAATTATAACATAATGATCCATGGGCATCATAGATTATAGCTATAGAGTAGACACAAATACAATTGGTCTTCTTTAAATAACGGAACATTTTTCTTTTCCAGGTCAGGGAGGCCATGCCTATTTGAAAGAATGGCTCTGGTGGGCTGGGCTACTCTCAAGTAAGTCTAGTTTTCTGTATTGAACTCTGGCATGGTTTTACTTGCAAATCACTGGGTGTGTGCTTCCCTACTCTGTTACAGCACATCTCAGACTATATGTCATTTTTTGCCTGCTAATGTAACCTCTAATGTTTACTTTGTGTCTAAATCCACAGTGGGCGCTGGAGAGGCAGCCAATTTTGCTGCGTATGCATTTGCCCCTGCAACTCTTGTCACTCCACTAGGAGCCCTCAGTGTGCTCGTCAGGTAAACTAATATTCATGCGTTGCAGAGGTGGAGAGAGAAGTCTGAAACATGCTCAAGTAATTGGACACTCACATGCTTCTAATTAGTGAGGGGAAAATGGTAGTAGAGGTTGTGTTTGGTTGCAGTGCTGGTAATTAGAAGATTGTCAGTGAGGAAGGCTCAGTCAGGTTTAATAAGACATGCCATAAACGATAAGAAGCATGATTTAGTTGTTTTTTTTTTGAAAATTGACTGATCCTTCCCTGAAGAATATGTTATCAAAGTTTTTTAAAGAATTCTTTGAAGTCCATGAAGCATTCAGTTAAGGATACATTGCAGTTTATTCTTAAGTTACATTTATGAATGTAACCCCCCCATCTTCACATATTCACCACTGGTGTCTGTATTGGGCTGGGAAGAGTGACAGTGCGTATTTGCTTGCAGCGCGGTGCTGTCCTCGTACTTCCTGACGGAGCGGTTAAACCTGCATGGGAAACTGGGCTGTCTGCTCTCCATCCTGGGCTCCACCACCATGGTCATTCACGCTCCACAGGAGGAGGAGATCAACAGCCTGGAGGAGATGAGCTACAAGCTGGTTGACCCAGGTGCACAATCACATCTACATTATATATATATATATATATTTTTTATTGTAATACATTTATGATAATGGCTTGTACCTTTTTATTATTCTTGACAAGTACAAACTGTCATTATCAATTCACTAACCTTTAAGTTGATGAACGAGCGCACAAACCACTGGCCACTGTGACAAAGTGGGCCTTTGTCCCAATTAAGTCACTTCAGTTTTATTTAATTTCACACATTTGTTCATTTCCCATAATTTTTCCATAACCAGCAGAAGTGTTAGACGCAACTATATTGGATTTATTTTGTTGGTATTAAGTTAAACTAAACATACACAAGTTACTTTAAGGATATTTTATTTGTTAAACCCATTAGTGTATGTGTGTATATATGTGTGTGTATATATGTGTGTGTGTGTGTGTATATATATATATATATATATATATATGCTATATATATGTATATATATGTATATGTATATATATATGTATATGTATATATATATGTATATGTATATATATGTATATGTATATATATATGTATATGTATATATATATGTATATGTGTATATATATATGTATATATATGTATATATATGTATATATATATATATATGTATATATATGTATATATATGTATATATGTATATATATGTATATATGTATATATATATGTATATATATATATGTGTATATATATATATGTATATATGTATATATATGTATATATATATATATGTGTATATGTATATATGTATATATATATATATATATATATATATGTATATATATGTATATATATGTATATATATAATAATATATGTATATATGTATATATATATATATATGTATATATAATGTATATATGTATATATATGTATATATGTATATATGTATGTATATATATGTATATATAATATATATGTGTATATGTATATATATATATGTGTATATATATGTGTATATGTGTATATATATATATATTACATAAATAAATTAAAAAATCTAGTTGGCACCGGTGGAATAATTTGTACTTCCTGCTGGGGAGACTATAAAAGTAGACATCAGTGTAGTGGTGTGCACATGGTTGTGATGCAGATTTAATTTAAGTTGCTTAATTTCTGTTTAGTTGTATGAACGGTTGATGTTGCTTTCTTGAGTTATTTTGCATTTCAGTCGGGTCCAATTTTTAAAATAAATTCCATCTTGTAAATGACATTCTTTATGCAAGTTTGCCTCCTGCTTTGACCACATCATGCCAGCTTCACCACAGCCACTGATACTGTTTTTAATGCTTTTAAAATAAAAAATAATATTTAGTCTTTGAATTTGTCCATGACTAAGAATTAAAATTGGGGTGTTTTTGAAAATGTGAATTTGAAACCACTTTGAAAATTGTCAAGAAGTGAGTTAAAAACATTTTGAATAATTTGATGCCACTCCCCCCCTCTTTTTCCGCAGGTTTTTTATTCTTTGCGACTATGGTCATCATTGTGGCTCTGGTGTTCATTTTTTTAGTGGGCCCACGTCACGGTCAAACTAACATCCTGGTCTATATCACCATCTGCTCCGTCATTGGCTCGCTCTCTGTGTCCTGCGTCAAAGGTCTGGGGATTGCCATTAAGGAAGCCATCGCTGGGAAAAACGTGGTTCGAATCCCACTGGCCTGGCTCCTCCTCCTGTCACTTATAGCTTGTGTTAGCACTCAGATTAACTATTTAAACAAGGCTCTGGACATTTTCAATACCTCCATAGTGACGCCAATCTACTATGTGTTCTTCACCACTTCAGTACTCACGTGTTCTGCCATTTTGTTCAAGGAATGGGAGCACATGGGCACAGATGACGTTATTGGGACACTCAGCGGCTTCCTTACAATTATTGTTGGCATTTTCTTACTGCACGCATTCAAAGACATTAACGTGAGCTGGTCAACTTTAGCTGTGTCAATCAGAAAGGAGGAGAGGGCTTTTCCCACCACTAATGGCATGGCATCTCACAGTAGCTACGAACTTCTGCACAACGAATCAACAGAGGACATGGACAGAGAAGTGGGCTTGCCTTTTGACAGTGTCTCAAGAAGAAACGGAGCCATTATTTCATCATAAGGTGTTTTTGGGTTACTATAGCATCAATGCTAAGCTCAAGAAGACAATCACCTACAAAATGGAGGCTCAGAAAGACCAGTGAAATGTTTTAATTTGCCTTACTTTAACAGAACTCCCTTTCATTCCTCTGTAGCCTGTAAATATATTTTTTTTAAAATGTTTTTGTTTGAGTAAAAGCATATTGATGCACTGATTTAGTTTGTAAACTGATTTTTAACACAGCAACCCTGCTGATAGACATTTAACACTGATCAGCCAGAACTTTATAACCACTGACAGATTAACTGGAAGCAACAGAAAGGCTTTCCATCATTGGCTGTAAAGTGTTTTGAGTAGTAGGTAAAAAGTATTTGAATGGTCTGAGTGTCCAAAAAGCACTTGATGATCTGAACCTCAGAGCTCACAAACAGGTGTATGCGTGTTTCTCCATAAACATAGGAAACTGGCAACAGCATTACAACAATGGGACTAAAACTGGTAATAAATGTAACGGTTGAAATGGAAAAGAGATCTCAGTCTATTATTTTCTAACCAGTCTGTACTCATTAAGTGCTTCAAGGTCTCTGAAATGACTGGCTTACAGCAGTCTTGATAACTGTACAAACAGTACATTGAAGTTTGCCAGGCGGTCATAATGTTATGGCTGATCGAAGTCACTTCATTAAATGTCTTGTGTACTTGAAATTAATGTTTTTTTTCCTAGTGTTTAAATCAAGACCATACACCAGATTTGTTACATATTTATTGAATTAAAATGATTTAAAACATTTGAAACACAAGGCACATTGAATAAATGCTTAACATGAGTATAAAGGTCTTATTTCTCAGGCATCATAAAATGTTTAGCATGAACAATACAAAATGGACTTTCAAACTCTCTTAAAATACTTTAGCACCCATTACAGTAAACCACCACTGCAACCCTTAAATATTTATCTGCTAAAACTAATTCCCCAAATTACTTTCAAATTTCGAAGTATAAAATAGTTTACCAAAATATTGTATTAATTTATGATAAGGCACAAGTGAATACAAAATTTCATCAACAATAAAAAAAAAAGATCCAACTTTGACTTAAATTCAATGGTCCTGCTACTGCAACCTGAATTACATGATAAAGGAATATTTGTGGTACTATGGCAATGTGTTTGGAAGTATCACTGGTCCACAGTATTGTAGTATTGCAATATTTGTAATAGTAGTACTTCAGCTGCTGGCGAGGGACTGGTGGATGGGAGGTTGGAAACACCGCACATGTTCAACTGGCATGTTCTCTCCGTCCCCAGACTTCAGGTACTTGTTCAAAATGGCAAATATTTCATTGTTAAGTACCTGGAATTTGCGGATCCTGTCGACCATTTTCTTTAGTGGCTAAAAAAATGCAGACAATATACAGTTATCAGGGTAGGTGATATGAAGAATTTACAAAAATGCTTACTACTATACATTTTAGTATATGGGGGATTTTTACTGTGTGCTCCACAATTAAAAGCATCCACATTTCATTCATACACACTACATTATTAAGTCATATATCCAGTATACTTTATGAAAGAAGGCCCAAATCTGCCCATCTTCCATCAGCTTTTTAGGCGTCAAATCATGTGACACATTATACCGGTGTATCCTAATACTGGATATTACAACAAAATTATTTTAGTTCTACCAAAAATATGCGCTTGCACCCAACCTGTAGTCTAGGCCATCCTATAATGTAATGCAGTTTAAGGCCAGATTATAACCATTCTTAATTACAGCACCATGAACTGCATTTGTTTGAATCAATGAAATAGATCAGCTAATGGCATCCCAGGTTAATGGTCCTTTTTTTAAAAAAAAAAAAACAGTAGGAGCCCATTTTCCAACGGTTACCTTTAACACTGTTTTTGTAATCTATTTCTAATTGCACACTCACCACACTCTTGATGACCTCGTCCTTGCCGTCGTGTTTCTGGACCTTGAGCAGGTGGTAGCTGAAGTCCAGGATGTCAAAACGCCGCTGCTGCCCCAACAGAGCGATGATCATGCAGCCAGCCCAGTGTAGCCCGTCCCCAAAGCACTGTCTACACGCGACACACAGGAACACAGTTAGGGCTTTAAAAACATAACTGAATCTCAAGAAATAAGTACCAAAAGTTGCAAGTGTGAAAGCACCCTAGGTATAATTAAATAAGAAAGGGGAAAAATGGTTTTTGGAAGACTTACTCGACAGTAAATTCGTGAGCGCCCACAGGGATGCAATACACAAACTGCATGGCGCTCCACAGACGGTGAAACTCCACACACTCGTCCACGTGCATCACTCCGTTACTCGGCAACGGGCCGCGCCAAATCGGATCATCAAGAAAAGCACGCACCCGGGTCAGGATCACCTCGAACATGGAAAGGCCACAGCACAGGCGCTCTTTGGTCAGAAGGTCTCCCTCACGGGCTATGGCTATTTGCTACAGACAGAAAAACAGGACAGGACTTCAAATCAGACTTCAG
Organism: Periophthalmus modestus; assembly: GCA_019594935.1. NCBI lineage: Eukaryota > Metazoa > Chordata > Actinopteri > Gobiiformes > Gobiidae > Periophthalmus > Periophthalmus modestus. The sequence continues at coordinate 16,105,054 of JAIEZT010000007.1, read as the reverse complement.
ACAGTTTTTTTTTGGTATATGTTGGGTTCAGTCTTGTTTTGAATTGTTGATTTTCCATCACTTGGTACAATACAGATTACCTTGAAATAATCACAATGAAACAGACCTACACAACTAATCGGTGACACATTAGCACAGTACTGGCACAGTACAGCTGCCCTGTTTTCTATATTACTGTCAAGAAAATATTTTGCATGTTTTCTGATATTTTACAGTACTAAAATTGTGTCATAATTACTAACCATTTACACTTGGGGGTACCATACATTTACATCTTATTGCTAAAGTGTTTCCAATCTTTTGTTAATTTGAGAGTGAAGTTAATGTCGATCTCAAAAAGTTACACAAATCTCAGAAATGCTCCTAGAGGGATTTGAATTGCAACTCCTTATTTACAGCAGACGCTGTTTTCTCTGTGCTGCTGTCGTTTATTTGAACAGCGCTCTACCTGAGGCGTCCCAAGGCGCTCAATCAGAGGGACCATGTGCAGAGCCGTGTATTTCGCCTCTAAGCGTTTCATCTTTGCATCCAGGCGTTCCCCCTCTATAAACAGAAGATTCAATATTAGCATTTCAAAATGTTTTATCTAAATAACATGATTTCCGTCATTCCCCAATTTACGTTAGTTAATTAATCAATATTATATTATTCATGCAGTGTAGGTTTAGTTTATTTTTTATGATAAACTGTTGTAGGTTGTACCTGTAATTGTCAAACAGATTAAATATTTCAAGACAACTGAATGAATATGGCAGTTTATCTGGTTCTGTATTATACATTGAAAATAGACAGGACAGTAGATTTGTAGTAGATTGCTTTGTCAATGTATGATGCAAACTGGGTAGTGACATTCTTTCATGTACCTTTGACATGGACTCTGGGCAGGATGTTTTGGAAAGGTGCAGCATGAAGCAAATCACACACTTCCTCCTGGGACTGAACAGAGCACATTTAGAGTCACACAAAACACAAACTGAATTTATTTTTCTCAACATGTTTTTTTGTCTGGCACAAGGTTAAAAGCTCCAACTGTGAACTCTACAGAGGTTGAATTTCTGCCAATGAAGCAAAACAATCATTTCTGCCTGTGTGTGTGAGTATGTTTCACATTGTGGGGGATCTTGAGTCACCTAATGGGGAATTGCCTCATTTATCAAGACAAAAATGAGGTCCCCATATTTAAATTCTCCACTATCATATCAATAACTTTGTATGTCAGGGTAAAGTTAGGCAAGTAGCAATTAAGGTTATTTGTTCCTGGTTGGTTACGTCTATTTTACTTGTTTCACTAATGGCTAAATTATGTAGATCTCAATGTGCCTCTAAAAATGTTGTAAAGTAGGAGGTGCACAGGAAGCCAAATATTTTCTGAAGCAGTTATATAACCAGTCTATAAACCATATAGACATAATCAAATGTGTTTTAGCACATACCAGACTCTGCTCACTCAGGAGGCAGAAAAGAAGAGCATTGCCCACTTCTCGCAGGTTTTGAAAGCAGACCGTTTTGAGCTCTGCATACTCCACTATGTCTTTGAGCTGGTGATGAAAGAACTCCAGGATACCTATAGAAAATAATGCATTGAATAGTCATCCTGCAGCAACAGCACTGCACTAGTTTAGAGGGCAGGAGGTAGACTTTATTCAATATCACCTTTCATGCAAGACAATACTGCTAATCATATAAAGTAATAATGAAGTGAGATTTCTCCTAATGTGCCCTGGCCAGTGATATGAGGTGTAGGTCTAGACAGTCTTGACAAAAAAAGCGTATGGCTAGTCTTGTTTTAAGATACTCTTTATCATCTTGATCCTGGATTGGCCCTGGTTTGGTGTACTTTTAACCTCTGTGGGCTTTATGTTTTCCTTAGTAAAGCCCTACAATTACAGTGGGTTACCAAAAAAAAAAAAAAATGTGTAAGTTGTCCATGTTTTTCAACTGAATCAACTGACCATTTTGCACCGCTGAATCCAAAAATGACAAAATTGAATTGAAAAATCTGATCTGACTAATTGATTACATTTTTGTGACATTATCAGTTGATTTTTGTTCATATTTTTCATCCAAAAAAGGTTTTAGGAGAATAAAAATCATTTTCTAACAGAATGTATTAATCAAATGTTATATAATAACATATATACAAGTCATCATTGTGCAAAATTCAGGGCATGAACTTCCGTTTCTTCGAACCCCTTGAATGCTCAGCAGTAGGGATGTCTCTCTTCAGAGTCCAACAGTGATGACTGCATCCCAGCGTCCCTGATACCTGGTCTCCATCTCTTTTATGTCCTGATGGAAACTCTCCCCCTACTCATCACTCATTGATCCCAGATTCCCAGAGAATAAGTAATGTATTTTGATGCTTATGTTGCATCCAAGGTTTCTGAAAGCAGTCAACATATTGCTGACAAGTTCTGCATAGTTCCTGGCCATGTTGTTGCCAAGAAAGTTCTTCACGACCAGAACAGAAGCCTTCCATGCTTACAGTTCCACTTCGTTCACTGAGTTTTCAAACTCAGGATCTCTAATGGATTTGAGGACCATCAAAGATGCCAGCTTTCAACTTCTCTATGGTTAATCCTGGGAAAGCATGGCACTAGTAAGTGAAGCAGCCACCATCCTTGTCTAGAGCTTTGGTGAACTGTTTAATCAAGCCGAGCTTGATGTGCAGCTGTCTTTATGTACTGCTGTCCCCACTATCCCTACTACTGTCCTCTAGTCGAATACCATTTCATTCACTTGCAATATAAAAAAAAAAAAACAAGAATTTTGCATCATATGATGTGAAAATACCCCCACATGTACACAAAAAGGTAAAAAAAGAAATATGTAGCTTAGTTCAAAATATTGACCTAATTGAGCAAAACCAATGTGATTTTTGGATTCAGCAAATCAAAATGACCCTAAATCAGCTAAAAAAAACTTTAACACTGGTCAATACCAAATTTATTGTTTTAGTCTAAACAACATCAATTAAATATTTCCTTTATATCTAAACCATTGCTTACCCGGAGAGCCGTACTCATGACGAGGGAGTCTGCAGATTTTGGGCATCACCTCCATCAGAGTTTTCACATACTGCATGATGGTACCTTGCAGCTAAACAAGACAAGAACACTGCTTAATTCCTTGACAGTGTGTAATGTACAGTACATAAAGTAAAATACAATGGTCTGCAAATCTTACACACCATGTCAGATCCTAAATTTGAGATATTTTACTCTTTTACATTAGGTTGTTTAAACTGGAAAGAAGCACATATCAGTTCTAACAAGGAGTTTTAGTATTTCAAGATCTGATTCACATTAATACGCATTTCTTGTTGCTTGTTTTCTAACTTTTCTAATGCAGTTTTTCTGTATCAGTCAATCATAGTACATCATTACCATTTCTCACATAATACCTGCACATATACAGGAACTTTGTGTGATACTGACCAGGCTTTTGACCACTTTGAGCAGCTCCTCCATCACCACGGCGATGCCTTGGTAACCCAGCAGCCGACACATGACTTTAATGTGAGGCGGACCCAGAAAGTTTCGGTATGATCCATAAATACTGCTATACGCCAAGTTCAAGGTCTACAAAGAGGAAAAAAATAATAATAATAAATCAAAAATCAAATGGTTGCGTAGACTACACTAAAAGTAAAGAGTGAGCAAGATTTTTCCACAAGGGTTAAAATTACATAAAAAATCCAAGGATGGATTTTACAAGAGATACTGAGCTAAAATATACATATTAACATTATTATCTATAGAGTCAATAAAGGTTAATAACAGCTGCATAATTGAAGCATAATTGAAATAATGTTCCACAAACCCAACACATTTCTTTTGTGTTGATTTTAGTGAAAACAAAACAAGAATTCAAATACACTTGTACTGCAATGTATCTGAATATTTATAAAACACACATTTTGTTTTAAGCATACATTTCACGTGAATACTGAATTAAGCTTGTTGCAAATGCATAAAACTTTTATCCAGATCTGTCACATAGGTTTCTTGATAGAAATAGGTAGTCTCCGCTCTCTTCACCATCACCAATGGTAGCATTGCAATGGGAAACCACACTATTGTATTGACATCAAATTATTCACAGTTGTGCCTATTGGAAGCCTGTATACCTCTGCCAGTCCAGTCAATTGTATTTAATACTACACCGACAGAGAAGCACATTTTTAGTGTGTCACCAATTATGTAATTCAGCAAACTCATCTGACCTTCACAGAGGACAGAAGCTCGGTAAGTGCTTGGAACAATTCATTGCTCCATCTGCCAATGTAATCTGTTTCTGATGAGTCACTTGTTGTTTTGACAACTTTTGACAATACACGGTATTTTTGTTAACAGACATCTTTAAAGTAAACAAAAGCTCTGAAAATAGTGTTACCACGATACTTTTTAGGGCTGCACAATTAAATACAATAAAGATAAAAATTACAAATCTACTACTACAAATCTGCTACTATTAAGGTAGGAGACAACACCTTGCCAAATATAATTTATACCTCTACAAACCTGTTTTGAAAAGCAACGGAGTCTTATATGAGTTAAGCAGTTCATATTTCAGTCTTTGCTGGTAGTGTTCCCTGACATGTTTTAAAATTCAAAAAACAAAATGGCAAAAAAGTTCAGGAGCATGGCAATTAAATTTTCTCCAAATTTATGTGGCCCTACTAATATTGTCAACATCAACATAAGGCTTGTGTCAGATAAATCTAACCACACAATTACATAATTTTCAAAATCCAGCTGACATTTCCGAACACAGGCTTTAGGCTGACAGAGCACCACACATCACTCCATCTGCCAGTTTGAATAAGATGCCAACACCCCTGAGCCATTTCCTCAGTTATTATAGAGTATAAATAGATAAAACAGGGCCCCAGAATACACATCTTTGTACAGAAAAGGAAAAGCATGTAATCTTGGCTGACCAAACTGATGACTTCTTGACTAAATGAATTCACTTTTTGTTTTTGAGCAATTTCTTCACCTATGATCTTCAAATAACCCAATACAATTTGTAATACTGCATACTGCTAATGTCATTTTAATGCAAGTTTATCTTCACTACTTCATCTGATGCACACAGATTATTTAATGCCATATTAATGCCATACATACATTTGCCAAGTTAAGTCCTGGAGGCAGTAAAATGTCCATAAACCCGTAATAACTCAAAGATCATTCATACAGTGATGACAGCATTGACACTTACAGACTAATCCGAGTCAAATATAGAGAAGAGGGACAACGTTGATACCACTCAGTGCTATTTGTTACAATGATAACTACGTCTTCACATTTTCTCTTTCCTTCCATTTTGCTCTCCCTCTTCCTTTTACCCTTTTCTCTCTCTCCCTACCTTCCCCTCTCCTCCTTTTCTCCACCTCGTCTCTCTCACATTGGTAGAGTTATAAGGCAGTCCTCCACTTTTTTCCCTCTCTCTCTGTCTCACTCTCATTGGTAGTGTTATGCTGTCGCTGCTCTAATCCAGTTGTGTGGCAGGCAGGAGTGGAGGACACAGCATACCAACCACACCATCACAAAAATTTCCAAAATAGAGATTTTATAGCAGGAAAACTGGGGCAACATACACCTATGACGACAGCTAAAGGCAGTTCTTGAAATGAACAACCCATTACTGCTGCTTTACTGGTGAGTCCCGATTCTAGCTTCAGTTTGAATGTATGACCACTAGTGATTCTGATTATTAAACAACAAAGTACGTTTAGTAGCATTATGTCATCACTGACGCACTTAACTACACATTACTAGAAGAATATAAACCAATGTTTTATCTTATGGGTAATCAATACAGTTTTGCTAAAATGCCATATTGGGGGAAATATACTCATCAAAAATTAAAACTGCTAAAAAAGTACTAATTGGGGTATGGTTGAAAATTTGTTCAGTTTATTGTGTGCCAGTTTTTCAGTGTATGGACCAATTGGGTAATCTATTGCAGTGAGTCTCAAAATGACTATGCACTGAGCTTAGGATTGTTAGATGATTTCAATATGTACTGTAATAATTAATAACTGTAATACTAATGTACTGTACTGTAATAATTAATAATAATGATCCGCTAGTCTTATATAGCGCTTTTGCAAACACCCAAAGTCGCTTTACAATTTTGTGCAGTAGTCATTCACTCCATAGTCTGTGCTTGTGAGCTAATATTGTAGCCACAGCTGCCCTGGAGCAGACTGGCAGAAGCCAGGCTGCCGATCTGTGCCATCAGCCCCTCCGATCACCACCAGCACTCACACACTACATTCATACTATTAAATTCGGATGAACTGAAGTATGTTGCTGAGAACCCTTGTTGTTGGGTGTCCCAGCCTAAAAATGTGAGAACCCCCGATTGTCTTCTGTAATATCTGTTAGAACAAAGTAACCATTAATGATTTGAATGCTTTTTAAAAATATGAAACCAGTACAATCCAGACAAGACAGGCCAATGTTATTAAACTCTACCCATTTCCACACTAGCTTCCAGTTTATATGAAATGTGCTTGATGTAAACCTCTACAGTGTTATTATGCTCCTTGCAGTTAATATGCGAATAAAATTGTATGTTCTTTGGTGAGGACTACAGGAGCACAACATCTATGTGTAATCATGAATATAGCATATGGCCAAAAAAGTGGAATAATCAGCAGGAGCATCACATAATAACAAGTAGCCAGAAACTCACAATGGCTGGTTAAAGGTCAATTCATCTTTCATTTTTGGGGCATTTTTCTCATTTAATCAGTCGATGGTGTTTTAGTCCAAATTTTGTATTAGTTGACTAAATTATTTTATAAGGATTAAAATAATTTGTTTTTACAACAGCAGAAAGGACAATGCATGGAGTTTGGGAGTGACTGGACATTGGTCACTTATGAAAATGACGCCTACTAGAACTTTGTAGACCACTTCTCAAGTAGTTTTTCTACAACATTTGAATAATTTTGAGATCTTTTTCCAGTGCCACACTGCCTTTCAGTCGATTAATTGATGGAGTGTCTTTTTTGGACAAAGAATTTCTTCAGTTGACTACAGTCCTACAATTGTCAAACAAATATTTAAGATCAGATGCCCTACCAGGATCTCTTTTAATCCAGGCGGCATCGTAACTGAATGGCAAGGTTGAGAAATGTATAATGTGACATGAAAACAGAATTTGGTCCCAGGGGTGCAGTTGCTAAATCACTACACTTAAATGAGCCCTAAAGTAAACAGAATTATACAGAAAATAGATTATTAAAACATGGAGTATACTCGATTGATATTCAAAACAAACCAAACATTACACCTTCAACTGCATTTCATCATGACTGTAGATGTACAATTTGAAACTGTAGATTTAAGTTTAAAATAAAGAAACAATAGAAAAAAAAGAACTTGTAAGAAATGCACTAAAATAAGGATCAAGTGGTCTCAAATTCAATCAGGTAGGACCCAAGCTAGAAAACACTTCTAACCACCATTGCAAGAGGATCATGCACCACTGGTGCCAATTCAGCACCCGATTACTTTGGTTTGTGGATATGCCCACATGATTCACCATAAAAAGAAAAAAAAAAAAAAAAAACATTTTAAATTAAAAAAAATTTAATCACATGAAAACCTGACTTTGGTTCCTACAAGTATACATGACAGACTGAGGTGTAGACTGACACTCAGCACATCTGCTCAAATTTATGATGACATTTATGATAATTGTGATGACTCACAATTAACATGAGGCAGTGCCACAGTATAAAAATGATACATTCCTTTCAGTATAATTTCAGTATGTTATTATGGAGTTTTCTGTCTATAATTCAGGTTTTCAGTGACGCTTAAAAAGGACGGCACTGAAACATACTGAGACTTTTTCAACACAACACTACATGACAAGAAAACAACAAAAGCAGAGTTGCATTATGGGAGTCGTAGTCTACAACATCTCATCCACCTCTGCGAGAGTGAGCTGGCCCAGGTCCCCCAACTGCCTGGACACTTTCTACAGTGTGATGTATGACCCCAACTGGAACAGCCTCCTGATGGGCTACAAGCGAAAAAGCTTCATGCACGAGGAGCGCATCCCCGTGAGCCAGACCACCACACATCTTGCTAATCTGCACCCCCAGACCGCCTACTTCCTGTGTGTCACGTGTCAGGCAGCCAATCCAGTCCGAGAACAGTGTCAGGTATGGCTGGTTTTGTCCTTACTACTATTATAATTTATAAGAATCAGGGTGTTTTTTTTCCAAACCATCCTCCCGTGGTCTAAAACAAGCTGGTGTAACAAATTATCCCTTTTTCTTCCTGAATTGTGATGAGCATGTGAAAGTGTAATACTGTTCAAAATGCTCAAAAATGACTGAAATAATCCGCAGTAATCCGTGGGTCTCTACAATAATAATAATACTTTTTTTTTTTTTAAGTTGTGGTGTTAATTTTTCAGTGAAAGACTTTAAAATATGGTGTTCATATTAAAGTAAACTTCTTGTTTAATTAGTCCTGGGTCCTTTCAGTGAAGGTTCACATTATTTTAAAAGTCATATTCATTTCTGACAGGTTTTCAACACTCTGGGTGAGAGCGGTGACCCCAGTGACCGGACGGGATGGGAGCTGGCGATGGGTGTGTGGCTGACCTGCTGCATCCTCCTCCTGATCATTGCCGGGGTCCTCTTATGGGGCTGCCTCCACACACTCTGTTCCTTATCCAATCAAACCACCACTGATGGGAGAGTTGTGGACCAAAATCACCAAGATAACTCCGGATCAGGACGCTTGTACACCCCCAGCAGCAGCGAGGACAGCACCAACAACAACCATGGAACGATCATCCAAACTCCTCTGATACTGCCCCAAACCAATAATAGTAGTGTCCTCATGCTAAACCAGGACCACGAGTTGAGGAGCCTTTCTAAGCTGTCTGGGAGTGAGCCAGCGTGAGCAGACTGGATTGAGGTCATTACGGCATTGTTTTCTGCCTGGCCACAATTGACAGTATTTTTTATCCGCTGACTAAATCTCATTTCATTCAGACAGTGGAGTAAAAAGCTTCAAGCAACATTTTGACATTCTCGAAAAGAACAATTTTGGAAAATGGTGGTTTGGGATGTTACACTGAATGTTTTACTTGTAAATAAAACTATGCTCAGGAAGATTTGTAATGTCTTTTACCCAATCTGTGCCCACTTTTCTTTAGGATTTAAAACAACACTTTATTAAATCAATTAAAACAACATTTATTAAATTTGGGTGAGGAGCCAATACAAGCTACAATGTGTCTTAAGTGGGATTAACCCCGGGCAGTGGTCAGTTAAAGTGCATTAGCTGAGGGTTTATTAGAGGCATAGCCCTAGAACTATTGTAAAAATCTCTTTTCTAACTTTAAATCAGGAACAAATTGAGATTAAGATATAATTTATAGTCACCGTTTGTCCTCTGCATTGGCTAACTCATCATTGCAGCTGGGGCGACCTGTCAACCAGTGCAAGAGGACCCTTCTCCAAATCATGAGGCTAGTTCATGGTCAGGAGTACCTAGGTGGAGGTAAGGTTAGTCTATTATGTTTTTTAGAATAATAATGCATTGATTTTTGTAGCAGCTTTCAAGACACCCAAAGCACTTTACAATGCATTATTCTTTCTCTCCACACTCAGTTGTGGTAAGCTACCATTGCAACCCCAGCTGCCCTGGGGCAGACTGACGGAAGCAAGGCCAATCTGCTCCATCGCCCCATCAGACCACCACCAATACTCATGCACACACTTTCATATCAGGCAATGTGGGTGAAGCACCTTGCCCAAGGACACAACTACAGTTATTGTGACTAGCTCCCCATGATGGCACCTGATTTTCTCAGCAGGCTCCTATCCAAGTACTAACCGGGCCCCTTGCTTCGTTTCTGAGATATGACAAGATCAGGCTGGTATGGCTTCTCAAAGGCTGTGATCATCTACAATCCAACTCTTCTGGGGAACCACCAAATAATGCATGCAATGGATAACTGGTGTTCTACAGCTTGTGAGATAAGCATTTTATCTTATGAACCTGTCCATGGACCAAAAAAATAAAATAAAAATAAAAATTCAAAAATACGAGATAAGGGATCCAGACTGCGACCATATGCTTGCATTTTACTCAAATTTTTGGCATTCTGCAAGAATTTTGTCATGCACTCGAATATGTGCAACCAGTACTTTGTAGATCTTAAATAATTTTCTTGGTTAAAAACTGCTTAGTATTTACAGAGTAAAAGATTTAATTTCAGTAATAAGAGGAGACAAGCTAAACTGCACTCTCCTCTGCAGCAGCAGGCTGAGTTGAGGCTTGATTAATTTATATCAATTTATAGCATGTACCCCCAAATATTCTGTTGTGCAGATTTCAGTCAGGGGTTTAAGTGCTCCTGGAAAAAAAAATGTTAGTCCGGAGCCCTGAAGATGATGTTTGAATATGCAAGAAATTGAAACCAATGAGTTTTCAGTAGCATTTAAAATGAGTTAAAAGTTGGTAAAAGAGGATGTGCAGTAACAGTCACTACTGTATTTTTATATGGCCTCAATAGGACAGTAGAATAATATATGCATTACTTAAATATGGGATTTCAAGCAAATAATACAGATGCAATTGCCTCACTTGTCAAAAGCATTAGCATGATAACATGTACTGACCTTTGAGCCATATAAGTAGTGTGGCTGAGCGGTGGGTGGTTTGTCCCTTTGAAACTCCTGAGAGAAAGGCAGAATAGTGCGCACAAATCTAGAATCAAGCAGAAAGCCAAGACAAAATTATACATATGTAAAGTCAAACTGACAATATGATTCACATAATTTTCTATTTTTATTTTTTTTCGGTCTATAATACAATAATGCAAAATGTCATCAGCATCGCATGCACATTGCGTAAAGTCTGTCTGGCAGATGGTGGCATGAGCTGTTAATCTGCATTGTGTTATTTTGAAAACAATCATCTCTATTTAATCCAAGGATAAACTTCTCCATTTGGTTCTGTTCACAAACTCAGATGCCGACTCCAGAAGCTGCCTGTGTTTTAACATTATGGTGTTCAATTGAGATGGAGGCAGGGCAGATTACTATTAATGCTGATTTTTGGTTAGATAAATGTAGTGTGTGACTGTTGTCTTTACGCAGTACCCCATGTAAAGAAATCATCATTTACAGTCAATAAAGACAGTGGGATAATCTTTACAACATTATAAGTCTGTGATATGAAATGTATTATAAACCTAACAGCAAAAGTACTGTATAGTAGAATTAAAATACTTAATACTTACTTAATACTTAGTAAAGTGGTATTTCAGTCAAAGTTAAATGAATGTATTATATAAGTAAATGTAAAAAGTAACCCCTAAAGAAATTAATGGCTATCACATTTGGTCACTGAGTATTATGGTAGACCATTATAATGGATTTTTTTCCCCAAACTTGCATTTAGTTTGTAGTAGCAGAACTGAACCACTTAAGTGCTTAGGACACTAAAATTAATCATCCCTATTGAGTTAGTCTAAGGAAGAATGAAAGACAAATATTTTAAGAATCCATTAGCATACCTGTTGGTCGACCCATTGTAGCAGTAGTTTGGCAGGAAGTCATAGTTGAGCTCCCAGAAGACGTGCAGAGTGATCCGGCCGTATGGAGCGGAGACGTTATGGTTGGCCTCTCTGAACATGGCATCAAAACTGTCCAGGGTCAAAAACTTGCACAGCAGTTTGTGTGTCATCCGGTTAATCTCTAATAGACCATCCAGCTCCTGTTAAAACGCAAATATATGGTAAAAATCAGTATTGCATAGTGCATTGAATGATTAAGCCAAGAAAAAGTAGAAGTAGACATAGAAGTAGATGTAGAAGTAGTAGTTTATATTTCAGTGTTCTTTCACAGGTTACTGCTTCTGGGCATATAAAAAATGTACGCTGTCAACTGAATATATTACAAAATCGAATTTAATATTGGTTAAAAAAAAAATGCAATAGGATTTCCAAAAAATTATTTTGCCTTTGATTCTTAATAAAAAAGTTAACTGGATCATATCTTTACTATACCATGATGGAGGTGAGGTCTTCACTCTCAAAGCGGTTAATGGCCAGCTCCATAGACCTGTAAAGAGCAGCTGAAACCCTCTGAGTGATGAGCCGGTTTAAATCAATGGAGCGACCAAGGAGCTAAAAAAATAAATAAATAAATGAATGGGAAAGTAACTCAGAAAACAATTCTGAATATATAACGATGAATACCTGGACATGTTTTTGTTTGAGCAGAGTTTCATAGCGGTTGGAAGCAGGCCAGGGGATATTGGCTCCTTGGGATTTGCAGTCTGCTCTTAAGCGCTTGTCAAGCAGTAGACTGTAAAATGGAGGAATAAAAAGTTAATACAAGCATAAGTTTCAAAGTGCCAAAACTTTAGACATGAATAAATTGTGGAAGTGATTTTTTTGTCTGTCTCTTTGCTGAAAGTATGTTTAACAATAAGCTGTTAAATTATCTTTTATTAAACAAGACTGTATAATCAAGGGGCAGGGTAATGGAATATTTAATCAAAAGACAAAAAGACACTACAGTATTTCATTTATTCAGATTGACAATGACTTGCCTTCCAGCTAGAATTTTGTAATAGGCAAATATCTGGTCCGCAAGCTTGTAGACAAATTGATCAAAGCACAGGTTTACCTGAAAAGAAAGAAAATAAAACCATATACCTTCAAGAAAATTTATAGAACACACTGTATGAGACAGACAGACTATAAATAAGCTTAAAGAGTTAGAGAAAGGGTAAGTACAGGATCAACCCAAAAAGGATCCTTATGGAATTTTTAAAACGTGTTTTTAAGTACCTCTGCTTCTATTTCATCGTACAGGAACTGCTTCTTGAATTTGGTCAGGGCGTAGTGTGCACTGTCGTTGTACAAGTCCAGAGGGTACAGCACATATCTGAAATTCAATGACTTTCATTTAAAATGAGTGTAAAGGACAATGTTAAAATCCAACAGAACAAAGTCTTAGTCTTTATAAAGTGTTTTATAAAGACTTAGCCAAACACATTAGATATTTAATAGACCTCGATGTAACCCCAAATAATCCTATATATTTGTGAATGAAGTGAGTACGTCTCAGCCTAGCCTTTTTAAACAGCTGTAGAGCAAGTGCTTAATGGCTTACATGAAACCTGGTTGTCGGCATAATCCCAAAGAGAAGATTAAAAACAGACTCGAAACCATCCACAATTTTTAGAGCACTGGATCCCCTCATGTTGAAAAAAAGTATAGGGAAGTTGTAGAGTCTTACTGATCTTGACTTTTGAATTCATAATCCCAAACATTGAAAATTAGCAAAACACGAGTGAAACTTTTCACACAGTGTATTCGAGTGTGGACTAAGATACTGAGGCTTTTTGTTAATCGCCAGATATGAGATCTACAAAAATGATGAATACTAAAATAAATTTGTTCCACTCACTCCATCATAGAGGCCTCCTTGGTCTCCAGGATGTGGTCTGTTAGGATCCAGGGCATGGACATCTCGATGGGGAACTGGATTCTGCGTCCCATTGTCAGCTCCAGGAAGAACTCCCTAAACCACAGCTGGGACAGGTCACAACACTGCTGGAGGGTCTCTATAAAATACAACAGGGCCATATTATTGCAATAAAATACTACTAGAATAAATTAATTTGAAGATTTGAAGAGTTAGTTCAAAAGTTTTTACCGCTAAAGTTGAGTAGATGGGTGTAAAAGAAGGACTCGCGGTGAAACTTCTCAATATCCAAAATGGTGGGTCCTTCTAAACTGCTGCGGAGAGTTTTCTTGGAGCCGCTTTTGTCGGCAATCAAAGACTCCAGCATTGTTCGTACCATGTAGAGCTGCAGACACAACACAGAATATTATGAACTACTGGAAGCAAAAAACATCAAGTTGACTTAGTGTTTGTTGAAAATGGTAGGGTATATTACAATTAAATCAAGGTCAGTCAGGTTTCAGACCAACTTTCGTTGATCAAGGTTTGGGTCAAATCAACCTTAGGCTCCTGAACAGGTCTAAACAAGGACTAATCTAGTCTGAAGATTGCACTCCACAACTAAACCAGGAGTAAATTGACTTCATATAAACTCACCAGAGTGTGATTTAAGGCTCCATTTGTTTATTTTGTACAAAAAAACATGTTACTGGATACATACGTAAGGGTGTAAAACCTACTGCATATGACTAGTAGAATATAGTGAGTAATACAGAATACTGATCAAGATAGTACCTTTAAATTAAAAAGGAGAAAAAGTGGAAATGAGGAAATTTGTAGTAATTACCATGTGCCTAATTATACTGCCAAAAACATATGAGCAACACATTTGCAATGACAGACTTCTGACCCAAAAACAAGCGCGCCATCTTACTTCTCATTTTTATCCAGTATTTGTATTTTAACCTCTGTCATTAGATTGGCTTCTACACTAAGCTGATCCATAGAGGTCTAAAGGGAACATAATGTGAAAGAAGTTGAGATATGAATTCTAAGTGCATTACTATTCAGAGCTTCCACGTATTGATTTAAAACTAGCACCACAAGGTCACACGGCTATGACCCTGCTCTAGATGAGATATAAAAAGTGAATGAGTGTGAATACAGATCAGGCTGGTCACATTTTGAAGCCCCACCATCTCTTTTTTAATAAACTGAATAACTTTAGTAACAGGATTTTAAAACATAAAATCCATTAAACCACTACTTATATAACTTCCAGTTGCAACACACACCCATTACACTTCATTTAGAAGTAGTAGTTGCTGTAGCTTATAGTTAGTATTTGTTGTAGTAAAAGAAGCAAACTACTAGCAATTGGCGACAAGTACCGTTGTGTTTTCAGCTATAAAGTCAGACGTCAGGGTAGTCTTTGTGGGCTGTCCCAAGCCTTGATAAATAGACGTTTCATGCATTACGAACGTATATTAAGACTTAATTTGTGTCTAATACTGTGGCTAGTACAATTTTCAGGAAGTAGATGTGACATAAAACCATAACTAAAACAAAATGCAAGCCTCTTCGCGCTTTGTTCATTAGCCACAATGACCCAATAAGGCCAAATCTAAATGCAGATGAGGACTGAGGATATAAAAGGTGAATGGGCATGAATGCAGATCAGCCTGGTGACCGTTTATTAGCTCTTGTGTCCCTTTATTATTACCACCCCCATCCAGAGACGGTGCAACTTTGACATGGCGAGATGGAGACATAATCTCAGGGGCATATGACAGATTATGTGGACCGACAGCTGCAGTGAGGCAGGTACAGGCAGTTTTTTTCTTTTTTTTAGGGCAGTAAGATGCATCTGTCGGGGCAGTACAATGTAAACTGGAGATTTTAAATTTTCTATGATTATTTTGCAACATCCTGACTTAATTGCATCCATGGTATTTCTTGATTTCTATTAAGAGTCAGCCTTGACAACTGAATTGCTCCTCTGTGAGATCAATAGCTCCATCTAATTTCTCTTGTATTTTATACAATTATGATTTTTAGCTAAATTGATCATTTCCAACAACCCCACAAAAGAGTGATAAGGCAGACTGTAGCGAGTAGACACCTGTGTGCTGGAGGGCCCCACAGCTCTCCGAGGGACCTTGATATCGAAACCTCCTTTTGGGTCTTTTTCTCCTCTGAGGGCTGGGTCGTTATGAGGCTCACGGCCAGTCTCCCAGTCGCACACAGTCTTTCTGATGGCCTGGAGGACACTATGATAAGAGACAGATTTTAAGCTCATACTATGGTTACAGATTACGATTAGCACTCAATGATGTCAAATAACCATCAATACACACACACACACACACACACACACACACGAGAGTGACCCAAATTACATTCTAAATGACTTGTATGGCATAAAATAACTGCTGTAATTGAATATTTGCATATCAAAATCAAATAGGAGGTTTTCACAGAGTTTGACTGAACTGAGTTTTTATCTCTATACACCCAATGTCTTGCTCAGCTACACACAGATTCTCCATCTTCTCTCTTTTCAGAAAGTCAGCTCCAGTGATTTTTCAATAAAGATGACCATGGAAATGACTATGTGGATGCTTTTCAGGCATCAATGATGTATGAGACGTCTATACTGACTGAGTAAAAGTCTGTAATATTTCTCAGGTAACCTAACGTAGCACTATGGTTTTATCTTGCCATATAGGCTTGTTAATGTTCTCAAGTAAAGATAAGACATCCAGAAGTGAACCATATGGCATTTTGAACCTTGAACCCCAAATTTTAAAAATCAGGGGTGTGCAAACTCATTACACTAAAATAACAAAGGGATTGCAAAGAATTTG
Source organism: Periophthalmus modestus (assembly GCA_019594935.1). Classification (NCBI taxonomy): domain Eukaryota; kingdom Metazoa; phylum Chordata; class Actinopteri; order Gobiiformes; family Gobiidae; genus Periophthalmus; species Periophthalmus modestus. Next base: position 16,088,719 of record JAIEZT010000007.1, on the reverse strand, counting down.
TATTATTTAAATCTCTCCATTTTAAACAATATGCCCTTAAGACATTCCAGATGATTTGACACGAGCGCAGTGTATTGAACCATTGGTACCTCTGTATGACATTCTTCTTCTTCTTAATGGCCTGGCGCAGTGGGTCTCTCAGAGTGACTTGAGAGAAATCCTGAAGTGCCGAGTAAATAGTGTGACGAATGGCATGATTAAATACACTCTCCATTCGCCCCATCAGCACCTGCAGCCCTTTTATCATTGCAATCACCTGGAAACGGACAACATTTTAGCATAGATTATAGTCTGGGTAAAGGCAAGCTATGCGCGATATATCATCTACCAGGTAATATAGATTATTTTCAGGGCTTCAAATATCCCTGATTCTCTTTAATGGCATGTCAATATTGCCTATTTAGCAGTAGCACTGTGTATTTTGGATTTAATCAGTATCTGCAAATGCAATATCATGTATCATAACATTATATGATCTTCCAACAGTTATTTTTAGTTAACACCATGTAAAACTGGTTTAGTGCTATTGCTCATCATTGTTTTTGTTTTTTTTATATAATCTTATTGTAGTCCTGGTTTAAATTTCTGTTTAAAATGTGACACAGTTTTGATTTTGATAAGTGAATATATACCATAGAAAAGGCCAAACTTACCTCCACGAGTGCAAACTTCTCCTCGCTGCTGTAGTTGTATCTCGTGGCTCTCTCGTATTCCTCGGCATTGTCTGGACACTCTTTGTTGGAGTATTTGTCAGTGGGGTGAACCAGCTTCCAGGAATACTGCAACACACAAGTTTTTAATTGTATTCCAGCCAATTACTGAAACATCATAACATGATCAGAATGCAATCAGGGAGGTTTTCATACAATAAATAAAAATATCTAGGAAAATGTAGACTTCTAAATCTTGGATATTTACATTTGGATTTCATGAAAAAGCAATATTTTAATAAATCACAGATATCACAGTGGCAGTGAAGTGAAGTACATCTCAAAAATGAGATGGACCTTTTGTTATGGTCCACCTCCAAATCATTGTGTACACCAAGCATAGAGTATTTTCTGTTCTTCCATTGTTAGCATTACGTGAAGATCTTTTATTTGGTTAAGTCACTGTCTGCATTTATTTTGGCAAGAAAAAGCCACTTGACTCCTTGTAGTATTAAATTGGATATTAAAGAGGTAATAAATGCAAAGTTTAACAGATTTTGACAACTGCCACAAAGGAATGCCATCAGTTACAGTTTTATGACAGATTTATATTTTAACTTAAGCTACTAAATTTCTTGTTCCTTACCACTTCCATGACATGAGCGCTCCACTGGGAGAGCAGCTGCATACCCTGCAGAGCCAAATCAAACAGTTTCCTGTACTCAGAGTCTGTCTTCTGGGACTCCTGCCGACCTGACCCAGTCACAACCTACAGGAGAATAAAAGGTTTAGTAACACAAAGAAATGAGTCAAGCCATTCAAAAAAAACATCCTGACCATAGGAAAACATTCAATACAGTCTTGTTATTTTGTAACAGATGCGGAAACAATAATTTATTTAAAAATTACAAACATTTGCAGAAAATATCATACAGCAACAATTATGGTTCATTTCTGAAGGCGCACAAAGTAAACAATTTTTCACACCAGCTAAATCATTTTCTCTGGTACTGTAAAAGGTTCACAGAATTCTCCGTGAACCCCGTATGAAAGCACTCCAATCATGAAGCATAAAAGGAAAATTGCTATAAGGTATTCAGTGCCATAAATGACTTTTGAGTAGGACACTGGATGTAGTATTTACATCCTTTTTTTTTCGTTTTGCACTTGTTATTTCAGTGAAATACTTTAGTCCTCTGACAGTTCAGGTTTCAAATTACCATCTGAAAGGCACAGAAATGTGACCCTAGAAAATCCACTGGGGCAAGACATCTGCTGCAAATCCTGTTACATCACCACTGCTAATTCAAATATCCCTAACATATGAGAGACTGCATCAAGACGGCACTGCACAAGCCCAGTTCAAAAGAATAACAGATTAACAAAATGACTGATTACTTATTTAAATATTTTAAATAAATATTTACAATTTGAAAACGTTTTAATAGACATTTTTCATTTAAGAATCTGGAGTTATCATGATCTAAACAATAGACTGCAGTTATACTGTTCTCAAGGACTGAAATAAGACAGCACAGCGATAAGTGGTGTGCCTGTGAAGTCTAGATGTTACCTCGCTGTTGCTATAGCGAGCCAGCTCAGAGATAAAGCGCATGTGATCGTCGCGGATTTGTATCATCTGCTCACATATGTTGTACTGAGGGCTGCTAGAGTTTGATGTGCAAGTCCACCTGCGGAAGAGAAAACAGTCAACTAAAGAGATAAAGGAAATGAGTTAGATGATAATATCAGTATTAAGCAGGCAACAATCACCAAATGGGATCTCAAATGTTATTGGGTTGGGCTATGCAATTAATGTTTTTTTATTCTTAATTAAAATTTCTGCTCCTATCAGTTCAATAATCAAAGGTTTGACCACACCAAAAACTACCGGCTCTTTGGCTGACAATAATTCTGTAAGTCTGTATACTGTGCAATGAGAAATATAATATATAATTTTCTTCAGACCTTGATTTGTTCTCTTCAAAGTGAGCACTTGTCTTTATGTAGCGAGACAACTCGATCTGCATGTCTCCAAACAGGGGGACCACCTGGAGTTGCTGTGAAGATGAGCGTAACAAATTAATTTGTGAATGGCCTTCAGGTATCCATGGCAATTTTATGAAGCTTGTTGCATATAATTGAACTGGAAAGAAAATATTTCTCATTAAGTTGGAATATAGAATGTATGCAACACGAGTAACAAGTTACACTTTATTGGGCACAGTTACTATTGCCTAATCACCATGCTCTAATCCAACAGCTTAATCAATCCATACATGTCTTGTCTTCAAATTGCCATACAATTACTATTGGAAGCATGACTGAAGAAACTGCATAATTTGTTAGTATTTAGGTTTTTGTATCTAGCATTTCCCTCTTGTGTTTCATTGCCTTATTCTCCTCATTCCCCTTCTCGTTTATCAAAACAAATGTATTTACCCATACTTTACAGAAGCAGTAAAAATGGCTCTAGACATCAGTCTTCTGCATTATATTAATTTGTTTTTGAATGTGTTGTAGGCATATCTTGACTTTTGTTGCGATTTTCCTTGGAAGTGCATTTGCATAAATTTGACAGCTTTAATTGTAGAGTCATTACAGAGTCACCACAGTGTCTGTTCTAGTCCAGTGAATGTGTAAACAACACTATATGCTACTGTTATACTATTGTGGGTCAAAGAGCAAAATATCATATTTAACATATTTAACAGGAGAACAAGGCTACGTGCTTAATGTATTAGGTATTAGCTTAACAATCACAATATTTTCATTTTAATCTATACTAATGAAATTAATTTACTCTTCACAAACACTCACTGATGAGTGACTGTAAATAGCATGGATTGCACAGTAAATGGGGGAAGATTCATATACTCAAATAACATTATTATTTCAGATAAATGGTGATTTATGTATTTGGCGATTATTCACTTCCAATCCACTTACCTTAAAAAACTTGTCAATCTTAGTCAGATTTATTCTCTTTTTTGCATCCAGTTTGTAGATGTTGCTGCTGTTGCCATCCATAAGGTACAAACCAAAGCCCATTACCTGCAGAAGAGGTATAAGAGCACACAGGTGATCTTCATTGTAAGGTTATATTAGAATGTTTTTTTGACTGCTTATATAGTAGAATGTCCCACACAAAAGGAGACGGAAGTGTTTCTGTAACAATTTTGAAGTTCATTAGAAATAAACAGATATTGTACATTATAATTCACATTAAGACCAAGGCTCAGATTATTCTGACAAGTATTTATCACAAAATCTGGATGTCAAAAACACTGTTGCCATTGTTGTCTGTGTTAAATGATTGGCCGACCCATCCCTGTTGTATTCTCACATATCATCACTAGATCCCATCTACGTTACTATAGTCTGATCCCACAATTCACTGCGCAGATCACACAATTCACTGTGCAGATCAAACCAAAAGTTTCTAAACACCAATTTTCAAGTTAGACCCTGAAGCAGATTATTAATTAAAATCTTCTGCATAAATAAAGTATATATAACTTCATAACATATTAAGCATAACTTCTATAGAGCCACATCAGCCCTTTTGATATAATGTGCTTAATGCAGTTTTGCCCATATTTGTTTACTTTTTACAGTAACAAAACTTGACTAATTTGCACAAACTATAGGCCTGAGGTTTCACATCTGCCATCCACAACTGTAAAAAAAAAAAAAAAAATCTATCAAATAAGCTTAAGGATGTTACCTTTAACACTCTAGTGTTAGTGTTATTTAAAATATTTTCACCACAACATTTAAGCAAAATAGCTAAGACAAGTAATACAAATGTTTAATTGCATTATTGTCCATGGTTAACTTGTGATTAATCACAAAGTCTCTGAATGGATTGATTTTTTTATCAACTTTTACAAAGCTAAATAAAATTTGGATGTTTTTGTAACACTAGATAGCAGATATGTTTTGTAAGTGTAATTAAAGCCGCAAGTGGGTTGTGCTTTGCGGCACTAAGGATGGCACTTACATGCCACTTGTCTCTGTTATTGTGGCTTCGGAGTATACTTGTCACTACAAAAAGTCAACACATATCGGATGCGATGACATGTTTCATCACCAGGGTAACACCGTGTAAAATACAACTTTCACCCCCTGGATTTTTTTGATAGGGATGACCTAAAGAGTAATTGTGCCAAATTCCATGTTCTTCAATGAAACTAATAACTGGTTTTATTATTTTGAAATTTATGAAAATTTTGAAATTTTGCCATTAGGATAACATTGGAGCTTTCGCGCATGGCACCCCAGTGAAAAATACCAATTGGTTTCCATTGACTTTTTTGATCGGAATGGCATGAAGAGTCATTGTGCCAAATTTCACATTATTACACTAATAACTGACACTAATATTTTTCTCAACAATAGGAAATTTTGTGATCACTCCTATTAGAATAACATTGGTGCTTTCGCACAGCACAATGGCAACACAGTTAAAAATACAACATGGTTTTCATTCACCACTCCAGGTGGCATTGTCACGCAATATTTTTTTATTCTTATTCATGCAACAATATTATGGCGGGACAATTTGGTGAATTTTTTTTTTTTTTTATCAAATATATTAATCAAATAAACAAATATATATATATTTTTTTAGCAAAAACAATATGTTCGTTGCCACAGCAACAACATATTATACGTTTTTTGGAAAATCTTGAGATTCCCCATGTCACCATGGGGTCAATGGTGAATGACCGAGCACTTCGTACATGCACTCATCGTTGGACAAGCAATAGGCCCTACACCCTGTGGGGACTCAGGCATAATAATATCAAGCATTGGCTGCATCATAAAATTTAACAATGTATATTCTTGGTAAAACTGGTGTTTTAATGGACCGAGCACATACATTTTTAGAAACAGAGGTGTTCTTGTGGGTCAGGGTGCACTCACTTTCAGTAACGTGTGCTTCTCTCCTGGAGTCAGGTACATCTTGTTCTCATAGTAATCGACGCACAGATTCACGATGTCCGCCAGAAGCTCTTCGTATCCATTAATGACTTCCAGCTGCTGCTGTAAGGACTGAGAGATGCAGAGAAGAGGGAAGAAAAGTGTGATTTTTACAGTGTAATACTGTATTTAATTTTGTATGCATCTTGTCCAATATTCTATATTCTCCAAAACAAAAAAAAATGACATTTGGTGTTCACTAAAACAGAACATAAATTGGACTGTGTTTAAGAATAAGCACAGTAATAATAATAATGATAATAGCAATAAAACTGCTGTTTGGAACAAAGCGAGTGGTCATATTTGTGATCATTTGCATCTCTCCCAGTCAACAGTTGCCATGTGTTATAACAGATGACTTCCTGTTTGCCAGATTTATTTTAGAAAGCGGACGTAAGCACTATGCCAGTGCATCAGTCATTTTAATCCTCACCCACAAAATTTCACCCAAAGGTACAAACAGGAATAAAGTTCTGCACAAACCTGGGTAATTTTGTTGTGATTTGCCAAAAACATGGACAGGTTTTGGGACTCTTGGATTGAGGAAGGCTCTGACATTTTTCTGAGAAACTGTGCCGCTCTGTACAGGAGAAATTTCAATAATTAACCCATTAAAACACACAATAATTTAAACAATATTAAACTGAAATGTTTTAGTCACTATATTACACTATACTGTGTATGGAAAATGTACGCTCTCACATTTAGACCTGGACACAAAGAAACAGCTTGAAGCAAAGAGACAATAAGAAAGAACAGGCATTCATACAGTAGAAAGCATGGGGCCGTCAAGGATGTGAAGACAGAAGAATAGCTTCATTTCTATGGTCTATTGATTTCCATTGTATACTTCTTTGTTATACCTGGTGACATGTGCTCAACATCCTTACAGTTTAAGTATTGCACTCAGAACTAGTAACTGAACAATATATATTACTGATGAAATAACTGCATAACAAATCCAAAAGCAAATGTTTGTCATTTCCACCCCTAAATTGTTCAGTGCTATTCAAGGCTGACTATAAGAAATATATAAAACGGCCATTGGTGCCCTCTAGTGTCCAGTGTTGTACCTTTTGTAGGCAGAGTGGTCATTCTTGACACTGCACTTCATGTTCTTCAGTTCGTCCAAAACTGCAAACATGTTGATGAACTTTCCCAGAGTGAGTAGGTACGCCTCTGACACAAAATCCTTCCGCCGCTCGGTGTGACACAAGCGACGCACCTCTCCACAAAAACGGTCTATCGCAGTTCGCTAAGATGAAGAATAAACAATGTTAAAAGGTCCAAAAAGGAAAATAAATAATGTGGACAGTTCTTTCTTCTTTCTTTTTTATTTTGTTGCAGAATTTTATTTTGAACATGACTTTTAATAAATCTAGTAAATGAAGACCAAGGGAGTCGTCTTTGCTAACACATAAATTAAAAAGAAAAAAAGTAAAAATTAAACAAATAAAACAATAAAACATTTAATAAAACAATGAAAAAGAGTATACTGTTGATGTACTTAATCTTTTTTTGTTCAAATTAAATTAAACCTGCACATTACCTGGAAGTACATGAAGTTCATGAGCTTGGTGACTTCAGGTTCAAGGACTTCTACCGTCTTCTCATATATCTCCACTCTGTTGGGCTGCTCATTGCATTTTACCTATGGAAGTATAAATAATAGAATAGCATAAGATGGTAAAATTGGGAAAATCTTGAGCTTGTGTTCCACCATTTAACTTCTTCTGATTCTTCACGCAACTATGGGTGAAGCATGACAATAGCACAGAGATTTGCACTGGTAGAGTCACCAAAAGCAAGGCAAGGCCAGTTATTCCATTGAAGGCACACAGTGTCAACACAGCAAGCTTGAACCCACAATTTCTCAAAATAATACCACACGTTAATATAGAAAATGTTACCTGTGGTATTGCGCGTGAGCAGCTCCTCCAGGTGTATAGCATGACGGCATACTCCTGACCCTCCTCCAGCATCTCATTCTAATTTAAGAAAGGAAATTTATGACAAACATGCTAAGATACAACACAAATGAAGCACCATTTGTTCCAAGTGGTTGGTAAGAAGACTTTCAATCGGCCAGGTCGCAATACAAAGTGCTTTTTGATACAGTTCCTGAGTAATTCTGTTTCAGTGATTAAACATAAAAGGCCTATTTGCCTGTTAGATTCAGTCCATAGAACTCATTTATCCATGTGTTCAGTGGGAGGCCCTCTCAGAGTGTGACAGCTCCACAATAACAAATATACAGCATGGGCAGTTCAGGCTCTTCAAGGGGCTGTACGTTCTGTTTACATGTATTTACTTAAACATTTTATTTAAATTTAGCAACATATTGTTCCTTTGTAGTCAAGTATGATTGTGTTCAAGGCTGTTAAAATGTTGACAATCCATTTAGCCTTCTTGCATCCTTTTGCTTGTTTGATACACTTCACATTATTCATTATACATTATTAATTCACTATATTGTACTTCTGCAGTCACATCTGCCCTGGAACTGAACGACAGGGACATCACTGCTAAATGAAAAATATCTGTTGGGTTAATTCAAAGAAATTTACAAAAATCTTCCCTGTTAAAAAGACTGATAAATAAAATGAAAATGAATAGGAGACCGTACCATGCTGGAGTGGACTGTGGCCTGCTCAATGTATCGGGCAATCCCGGTGACAAAGGCATTTCTGTCTTCAAAGTTAGTGTTGAAGTTTGGCTGTGAACAGAGAATCATTTTGGAGTAAGGCAAAGTATACAAGCAGTCAAAAATAAACTTTTGAAACGTTTTAGCTGAAGCGACTGGTTGCCAAGAAACAATTTAGGTTATACATATTAATTAATACATAGAATATGCCTGATGCAGTCATAGCCAATTTTGGAACAGGAAAATGCCAATATCTTATGAACTGCAATAAATAATAAGATCTAAGAGCCAAACAGTCAATCAAAAATGGTACACAAAGCAAATAACAATGGTTCAAGTCAGGAAGGTTGGGCCAAAACATTACAAAATAACTACATATAATAGATAAACTGTATATAAAAAAAAAAGTTGATTATTTGTTAGATATTTTGGTAATCAAGAATGAGGCATGTTTTTGAGCGTGTACTGATGCAAGCAGTAGCAGACCTGGTACATGAGAGATGCGGGCAGGGGCTCAATGCAGGGCTGCTGGTCAGGGAGGGGCAGCTCCTCCAGCAGGTCCACATTAGACAGGGCATCCTCCAGAGTCACTGCAGTCGTCATATTGAGGCTGAGGAGAGGCAGTGCATGTAATGTAATTGAAACTGGACTATCAAAAATACCCCAAATATAACAGAAAGCAATAACGTCAAGTCAAACCAAACTTAACTGTAGTGACTGATTTTGTCTTCTACAGAACTCTTGCACACTTTTTTATTGCCTTAAGGGGTAACTAAAGTGGTCTTCTTATCTGAGAGTTCACACTTCACTGTGATTGCACAGATTGCATAGAGGTTGACTAAAAAGGGGAGGGGGTAGGGAAAAGTAGCTGTATTAAAGAAAGCAATAAGAGTATAATGATTTTTCCATATTAGCTGATTGTCAAAGGGGAACAAATCAATTTGATCAATTTTATCACCTGCTCTCACACACATACAAATATTTAATAAACTATTTGAGTTTGTGACTTGTTAAGAAACGTGAATCTGGACAGCACTCACTTACTCACTTGGACATATTTTGAGCATGTACTGACTGGTAGAGAATATCTAACATGTAAAATACAGACCCCTTTAGGAAGCACACTAGCAAGCATATAATGTTAGAAACAATAATGCTGACTTTGAACATGAAGTAAAATCATAATTATTTTAACTCTTTCCATGGATTTTACACCAATTTGCTCTGATGCTACTTCTGACTTTGACAATCTGATAGTTCGCTAGCATTTAGAATGGTGTACATAATAACGACCCTCTCAAAATGGGCAGTTCACTGGGGTAAAAGCAGCTCAAAGCAAAGAAAAAAACCCAGAACTATCTAATTTACCAGTAAATTTAAATAAAACATCACTTATTCTAGGGCAACATGTTCAATTAGCACGTTGCAGGGTTAAGACTTTGTTAAGAGTATTATTTGGATTAAGGTAAGTAGAGTTCAACATCACATTTTTTGTTAGACCATAAAATGGGCAACACAACTGACTTTAATCACAACTGTTGTTTTGTGTTATAATACAAAAACAAGACTTGTGCAAATGTAGTAATAATACCATATTTAATTATTGCATGAGGGAATTCATATTACAGCAACAGAACATTTAGTCTTGATTTAAATTGTGTCTTTACAGAAACAGATAGGAGAAGTGAAGCTTACATGATTCTCAACTCTCAGCATTCTTAACATTCAATAGTGTAAATTGTGATGGCGTCTCTAGAATTAGCTGTCAAAATGCATTGCAGAGGTTTTGACCTGCACTGTTGCGGTCACAACATCCTATGGGAAAACTCGATACTTGATTCTATCCATTTCCATATCATAATGGGAGTAGATGGCGGGAGACACAGGGCCTGTTTTCCCAGACCTCCGAGTCCAAGGGTCCCAGAATTGGACACTGATATTCATTTCTAAAACATCCACTATTTCATCTGACAGCTGATGCTTGTTTTGCAGCTAACTTTAATAAAACGCTTATCTTATTAGTAATTTTACATCTCTCAGCTCTATGCAGCTATCACCAATTTACATCAACACTTGTGTAAAAATAAGTGTGGTCTGTTGTGAAATCTGTTGAAAAAGAGAAGGAAGCCATCAGACGCAAGACATTTTAAGTTTCAGGTGACGCGCCATGACTTTTTTTTTTTATTTTCATTTTAGTCAGCAGACAAAAAAAAAACAGACACTAAAAGAGGGAAGTTTGATGTGATACAACTGAAAGTATTGGTCTTCCTATAACTTTGAAATTAAAGCTCAAGAGAGAGAAAGAAAGTGGTTTTGAATGGATACTTTACCCATGAAAGTCTGACAAGTGTATTGTGAAGAAAGTGAACATTATGAGGCGCCAAACAAAAGGATCCCACTCAATAGAGCTTTTGTTGAGTTTCTTTTATGAGAGATGAAAACAGGAACCCTATGGCTAAAGCTCAATGGCCAGTTCCCTCTTAAGGCGTTGCATTTTCTGCAGTCGTCTGGCCTCATAGAGATGTACAGGAGACTAATTGGAAAAACACTTTAATCTTAATTCAGAGTGTCGGGTGCCCAGCACTACATGGGCACGGCATGTGTTGGTGAAGATTATAAGAAGATTAGCAATAAGGTAGGCAGGGTGTGCCAAGACAAATGCCATCACGCAATAACACTGCAAGATCTAGTTTTAAACCTGAACAAATATATCAACCAAGGATTGTAGAGAATATAGATTTAACATTACACAAGAGTTAAGAATGACATGTATTTCAGAGCATGTAGAAGGCAAAATCACAAGGTTGGCAGATTTGAATAACTTTCCATGACCTGAATAATTGCAACATTTGCAACTGAGAATTTGCGCCTTTGCAATTTCAATTTGATTGTGATCTTTCAGATCGATGTGTGGAAGAAATAATTTTAACCAAAGTTTTATTAAAGATAAAATGTCATGTTATACAACTAATCATTTATTCTAGTAAGTTAGTATTTTAATCTTAATTCTGAAAGTGCTTAAAATTGATTATAAAGCTCCTGAATCTTAACAGTATCTACATCAAAACTTATTAGGTTTTAAGAATTAATAAATAAATGCATGCCCTATGCCATACCAGAGTCATAGTTCACAAAACTGTATCATATTTAACACCTACATAGACAAACTCATTCAGTGCATATACACCAATCATTTTTGCAACAAACTTTGGCTCACCTATATGCAACACTTTCATGAAACCAAAGTAAAGTCAGTAAGGTGTGAAATGAAACCAATATATCACTTACAGTGTGGCAAATGCAAGCCAGGATTTATTATTTGCAATGATATTTTTCTTTAACATTTGAATGAAGATCTGCTTTAAATTTCTGCTTAAGTCAAACCCAGACCCCAGTTCTGCTGTACCTAAAACCCACTGCCTGGTTTCAGTGGCTCACCCCCTTTCTATAGACATACATTCTTCAAAGTAAAAAGAAACCACAACAAAACTGCTGCGCTGAGCATGCCACAGTGTCTGATTGTAGGACGTTAAAGATCATTTACATGACAAAACAAACAATGAAACACCATTTTGGGCAGGTAAGGTAATCGATTACGTCTTCTTCTTATGAGAACATTTATCGGAGTCCTACATTTAATCACAATTCAAGAATCACAGATTTTACTGACTGATTTAAGGCAGCTTAGGGTCAGCTTTCCAGCTTCCTGTTTGCACCTACCAGGAACCTGCCAAAAGCTCATTACATGAACACACAGATAGACCTGTTTTCTTATTTATCATACTGAACATGTTATTCTTAGGAACCCAGATTTTAGGCTCACATTGGAATTTATTTTTTCTATGAAGTATCATTATAGCCCATGCAATAGGAACAGTGTAACAGTGTAGTTATTTTTCTAAACATGACTTTAAACCTTAAAATACTAGCTTTAATTAAATATACGTTGTAAAACTGAGCACAAATGTACATCAGGGCTGCAGTGTGAAAAAAGCGAGTGTATTTTACAGTACCACTGTAATCACACAGTCAACACCTCATCAAGCTACACCCCAAATAAACGCGGTACAAAAAAAAAAAAAATTAAATGAAGGTTTTGAGTAAAATATAGGCAATAATTGACTGAAATGTGTGTCGTGTCTTGTCGGTGTGCCCTGTGTCCGGGGCATGGTGCTGCTCCTCGGCCTGAGTCACCGCTGGGGCCTGCGCGAGCCACGGAAACACCTCTGCAACTCAGGCTTACAGCTAATTATCCTCTTTCACCATTTAAAATACACTTCATTTAATAACCATATGCTGTAAATTATCGCGTTAGGAAGTGTGCAGCCGCATCAACTTTGTTTTGGTCTTTATCGTGAGTTGTTGGCTTGGATTACAGTTGAACGTAACTTTTCAATCTCTTACCCGGAGCTGCGGTCGCGTCGCTTGGAAAACTTGAGCGAGTGTAGCCGGAGTCACAGCGCCATGAAGCCGGGCTGATGATCCACACGGCAAGTCCTTCAGTAAGGACTTTTTACTTTTAGTCGTCGGCCAAAGGAATCTCCTCTTCTCCTCGGTTGGTGTTATTATCATGGGCGGGGGAGAAGAGTCGAGCAGGGAGTTCCTGTCCCTCAAACAGGGAAACGCGACAGGAAACTCGGCCGAGCTGCAGTACTGCGGTCCGCCGCTAGGACCCTGGAGCAGCGGGATCAAGGGGAGGAAGCACTGTGCCCGAGAGCCCCACCTGCCCCAGAGCCCCACCTTCCCCCGGGCCCCCGCCTGCCCCAGAGCCCCACCTACCCCTGGACAGAGGAGGCATAGGGGACTTTTACAGTACTACTTTTGTAACTTCAAAAGAAAAAAATTAAATTAGGTCATTCAGTTCATTATAGATATATGGAAACCCCATCTTCAACAATTTTACCACGGATTATGTCAGGTGATTTTGTCTAAAATTCAATTTAGGTGGGAAAACATTGGCATATTCAGAATCAATTTGTATGAAATATTATGTAAACAGGAAAGTACACAAAGAATTAGTATTTACTACCAATTATAATATTCAAATAAAATGCAACATATCTTAGTAATAAGTAAAAAACAAAGCATAATGTACATAATTCATTGTGCAACATTTATTGTGCTTCATATTTACATTTATAAACAAAGCTACTGTACTCCACATTCACTACATAAACGGAGAGGACTGTGCAGGAATGCATCCAATGTAAAACCTAATCCAGGTTACCAGTTGATATGCTGTGAGGACTCTATGGAAAATATACATATAAAATCCAGAATATACACATTTATTTTACATTTTGACACATTTACACCTCAGTCACATGTGGCATCTTATAGTCACAGCTGCTATTCTATGCAAATGGCCTTCAACATTCTTACAGGCAAGTAGGGTGAACCTTTATGTCATTAGCAACTGTATGTTACAAGTCTGCAATCTATAAACACACATGGCTCTACAAGGCTATGACTTAAGATGACTTAACAGATAAACGTTTCACATGCAAACAATGACTTCATGTTACATCATGGACAATCACAGCTGCACGAGGAGACAGAGACAGACTGTACTCCACTCAGCGATCAGCATTGCTCAAATCCAGCCATCAGAGACAGGGCCAAGGACTCCACTGTTCAAGAGGGAAGAAGCAATCAGCCAGAACAAAAACAGAGGCACTCAAAACACATATGGTAAACACATTACACAGTCTAGGGCAAATAATCACACTGCAAATATAATTATTACTTTTGTTTAAAAAAAAAAAAAAAAGATAATTTACAAAAACTCTGAAGAGCATTATTAACAAGGATGTGTATAATGTTATATCATTTTAACAAATTTTGAAGTGTGATATAGTGTCACAGAACATATGATAAACGGTAATATTGAAACTTTTTCTGTGCCATTGAGACTCAACCAGTAAATTGAAGAATGAAACACTTAAAATCCTAATTATTCATCCCTCTACATTTTAAATGTCAGTGAACAACAGATTTTAAAAGGTTTTCTATTCATGTTAATAAAGGAAAAGTACACAAAAAATATAGATATTTTACCCTTTGCTTCCCAATATTCACTTTAAGTGGTCATAATGTAATGGCTTATTTGTGTAAAATCATTAACAAAAGAGCAATGCTTTACTCACAATGAGGGAAAGATCCACGACACACAGCTTTGTTCAGGATTGTCACCAGGAACATGTGACAATTTTTAAAGTCAGACTCCATCTTGTCTATGGACTCAATCCTATGATAAAAATAATATATTAAACAAAGTTCATGTCCAGTTTCCTCACAAAAGTAGTAAAACAACCATAGACTGTAACAGAGGTCGACTAGGAGACTGTGACGTCACCGAAAGCGCTGGGTTGGCAACCAACTAAAGCTCAGCGAGGCCAGCAGTTATAGGGGTTAATTTGCAACCAGAGACCACATTTGGAAATCCCAGCACAAAACCAAAGAGCCATTCAGAAGCAAGGTTGTTGAAGGTACACGCCACTTCCTGTCCGCACCACTGGTTTCACAGGGGGCGGGCGCTTAGCAACGAAGTTGTTAATCAACCTGTTGGTACCACTAGTGGGAGAGACCTCGGGGACTGGATTGGTCTGTTAATGTTCATATCTTGATTTATGGACAAAAAAATGAAATAAAAAACCTAGGATCAGGTAAATATGAAAATCTTAAGACCAAAATGACAAGCCTGGCAGCAGCAGTTACAGAGAGAGAGGGGTGAAGATATTTCAATAAAAGTCAACCAGAGCTTGAAAGAACCACTTTGCACCTATGCTCACTTACTAACTGGAACATGCCGGCTAGCTTGTCTGCTAAGTCAATTTATATAGACAGTCTATGAAAACGACACATTAAATAATACAGTATAACTTAATAGATATTCCAGAAAACAAACAAGAGGCCTTACTTCCAGGCTCCAAACCCAGCTTGCCATCGGTCAGAAAAGATGAGGACAAGATTGAGGACCTTCATTATAGCTTCTTTTACAAAACTAACCTAGAAAGAAACATTGCAACTTTAGCTAACCAGCTAAATATACCAAAATTTTAGAGACTTACATTTTTATGACTATAACAGAATGAAAAAAAATCTATATCCTTTACCTTCTCTCTGAGGAGACAGCGGTCATGAATTGTTGCTAAATATTTATAATGGATCTTAATGAGTTGGTCGAGGTCTTTTGCTTCTTGAACTTGATGTTGAAACTCCAACCCAGTGCTGTGTAAAATCTGGTAAAGCAAAAAATTACCTTAGGATTTGTCATTAGTATCCATACTGAATGCTTGGTCATAATGTGTACGTCACCCTGGTCATGATGTAGTTGTGGAGGCTGTTGACAAAGTGCATGAGTTTGACTCTGAGAAGACACATTCGATGGATTTGCTGATTTACTGGTTCTTTGGGCTTTACCTCCTCAGGCATGGCTCCCTCCACTTTAATAACTTCTGTGAAATCTGGAAAAAACAATAACATAAAATGTAGCAGGTTATTAATTAAGACAATTTCAAACTAATGTAGAAAAATAAATGTGAATCTGAAAGATACTGAAAGGCTTACCACTAAATCTGAGTGTGTCTAAGCTGTATTTGGCCCATTTGATTTGCAGCAGCAGCAGAAACACTTGATTATAGATCTTCTGACACTCTGAGCTGATTACAATGTCAACAGGCCATGGAACCTACACCCAAAACCAGGGTAAAAATAACAACATTTTTATCAGGGTTAAATAAAAATACAACAAAAACAAATATAAACATATTTATTTAGTTACAGAATGCTTCAATCATAAAATTAAATACACCTACTTTGTAGCTTAGTGTGAGGACTTCTAGATTATTCACTGGGTGTTTCTTCCTGGCAGGATCAATAGGCTCCAAAAATACTGACAGCCTAAATATAAATCAAACTATTGTCAATAGTAAAATAATGAAACTGTATAGTTATGCAAGTATAGTGCAGTTTGGTATGAGATGCAATACCTGCTGCTGTCCTCAGGGTAGCGCTGTCCCACTGCTTCTTGCAGCTGCACATTGAGGAAAGAGGGCTGCTGCCAGCTCTCTTTCTCCTGCACTTTGTCAAATATTGCTGTATAGAAATCATACATCGTGTCTCCAGCCTCTAGAAGGAAGTAGTTCCTCATGGCCTGGAGGTACTCCAACAGGCTATGGACATCAGCGCACAGGAATGTGAGCAAATGGTTTAAATAATACAGAGCTGGACCGTGATCAAACAACGTGATGAAAGAGAGACAGACCTGTAGTCTTTCTTCAGGGTCTTCATGAGATTCCCACAGCACTCAATGTACCTCCTCTGGATGTGTGGATACAGACAGGAGCGCAGTGTCAGCTCAAACGTCTGACAGGTGACTGACTGAGATGAACGGTCTACGTTAAAATCCCCTCCAGAGAAACGCTCGTGAAAGTCACTCTGCTCCAGGTACAGCCTGAATCAAACAATAGACACAATCTGGGTTCTAGAAATCACATTGAATCACTGAACATGTGCAACAACATATGCAATTGTAATATCCAACTCTTTAACTCTGCTCTTTGTATGTCAGAGTTCACTATAGAATACAATTATTCTCAATCAAATTCCTGTTATTTTACAACATAAGATACTTCTGATTGGAATCTAAAAGGTTAACTTTTTTTTACCAGTCCCCTTATTATAATACTCAGATAAAGGTATAGTGAATGCTGTGATTAGTCTGAACCTGGCAAAGTTGATGGCGAGCAGTGGATCATGAACATCATCGATCTCCAGATGTTGAGCTACAATGGATTGCATTTTGACCAGGCTTCTGTTGGTGGCCTGCTGCTCTGTCACTGTGTCCGTGGGGGTTTGCTCCTGGCTGCAGAGGCGGGACTGCACAGACTCCAAAAACAGAGTGTATAAGCTCTTCCTCTCTGCATCTGTAATATACAATATGTAGGGTTTCAGTCTTTACCACTTCTGGAGTCTATGGAGGTCATTATGTGAACTAAAACTACTTTAAATTATTTGATTTGCAAGATTCCAGATTGTAAAATGTATTAGGTTAGTGAAATGTAATTCCTGAATGTTAGCATGAGTATTATAGGAACAAATAAAAATATATAATAGTAACACAAATAAAAAGGACTTAAACGAGTTTTTAGTATGATTAGATCATTGATATTACTATAGATTAATCATTAGTAGTAGACAAATATGTATTCAAGTTAAACTTTGACTGAATAAGGCTAACCTCTGGATGACCTCTCCGACTGCTCCGAGTCCTTGCCGTCTAGGTTCTTCAGCAGCTGCATGGACTTCCCGGCCATAATGATCTGTTTCAGCACTGGTTTGAGGAAGGACACCATGGTGAGGTGCCTGTTGCCAGGACCCTGTTCACCTCCAGAGCTGCCACTGGCAGAGTCGTTCTGCTTCTCCTCACTCTCCACGGTCTCAGAGACACTGTACAGAGTGTAAGTAGCGTACCAGAAATCCCTGTGGTTCACCGGGACATCCTTGTTCCTGAAAAAATATGACTGTTTATTATCACCAATTTCAGGTGATGTCACAACATGATACAAGCAGTATTGTTTATTTAAAATATGGCTTCAGTTATTATTGTTATTAAGTTTATAAGTAATATTTTTATATACTTAACCTTAGACATTTTAAAAGGAAACAATTATACCACAGTATAAACACTGTAGCTATGGAACTATAATGCTATAATTAGATGTATATAACGTTTTTCAAGACACCCAAAGCTCTTATATGATATGATTTAATGGGCTTTAAATATCACTGGCCTCGTAGCATAACTGCCAAAGTCTTTTTGGCCAAACAGTTCTATTCTCCAGTTCCTAGTGCATCTGCAAGTGTCAATAAACCGCCCCAGTCATGTTATTGACAAAGGCAGTTTATCTTTGTATTTTCCCAAAAACCTTGAAAATGACTTGGGCAGTTATGCTATGATGCTAACAAATATAATTTTTTTTACCTCTGAATTATGAACTCTTTGGCTGGATCAAACAGGTGTCCATGCACTATCCATTCATCCACTATCTCCAAATATGGTCGAACCGTCTCTGTCCAAAGAGAGAAGAGAAGAGCTACCTACAAGCCGAAAATGAAAACGGAAATATACGGCACTGAGTCATTTCCAGATTCTGAAAAGCTGTGCACAAGTAACAACAAACTCACAGCTTGTTCTGATGCTTCTCCGACGCTGTCATACTCCAGGATGGCCTTGTACAAAGTGTTGAGCAGATGGGATGCCCTGACCACATTAGGGGTGTGAGGGGGCACCTCTGCCACACCTGTGCAGAATACTTTATGCAATACTTTTATCTGGACCAAATGAGGGCTGATGCGCTCCAAGACACCAGAGAGGGTGATCGTTTCATCTACAGAAGAGGACAAAGCATACAGATATTTATTAAGTTTGACTGTAAAGAAAGAGTCATTCCTAATTTTTAATCTTTCCGTGTTTAATGGAGTTTTTTTAAACAACATCATTTGTACTCTTAAGCATAGGTAATCTCTGTAACAACAGAACCATTAGTTTCCTTTGTTTCTTTCCTTCCCTTTGCATAGATTCTAGTTTATTAGTTGTGGTAAAATGGGACCATGTAAATTCTTTTTTTATGCTTGCTGTTTCTGATGCAAAAAAAAGCGCCACAACAGTTTACAGATTTTGATTCAGAAAACGTTATTTATTCCCAAGCACAATGCATGAAATAAAGAAAAACACTAAACAGAAGAAACATTGTTGTTTTGAGGCTAAACTAACTTCCCTCCAAAGTTTGCATATCTTTCATTGGCTGCTACTCCTATAGAGGTAACTTGGTTTCATTTGTTAATGGCATACCTAACTAAACCAAAATGAAAAGCTTCCATTACTCACCATTACATACAATTTCTTTCTCTATGGTAGTGAGTTCCTCTTTGAAGATGGTGAAGTATTTGTTGAGAGCCCACACAAAGGCCTGGTATGTCCTGAACGGAGGCTCTGAGCCCTTTTTGGAGGTAGTTCCAGGGGGTCCTGGATCTGTGCTGTACCCCGTCACTTCATCTATAAACTTCTGCAGCCTGGACACTGCTTGACCATAGACAGCAATGTGTTCAAGTATAGAGCGCAGGCAATTCTGTGTAATAAAGGAAAATGGAAATAGTTACAAAAACAAAGCATGTGTATATATAAGAATAAATATAAGAAAGTGTAGTACAGCAATACTAATACGGTACTATTACGAGCTACTGTGATCAATAAAACTTGTCTGAATTGAAGCCTAAATCTTGTCAGCTGTCACTGGCTATATCTCAAAATGTTACAAAACTGCAACATCCATGATTGACTGTCAAGCCTGTAAAACCCATTACAAATGCAAGGTATTATTATTAAATCACTATTGATACTGTGTCCACACCAAATTCACACAGATTTTGTTTCTGAGTGATACTTTGATAAAAAAAAATAAGGGCCTGTAAGGTAACATTGTTCATGCCTCATTTGCAAAAAATTGTAAATGCACTTACACCAGTCAGGTGAGTTACCACAACATTATTGCGAACAGTCACTTTTCCGTCATGGGTTTGAAAAATAAACTGCTTCTTGACTCCAGATAACAGCCTGCAATTAAATAAGCATAAATAATCAACTAATACGACTCAGTGGTTTACGCGAAAAGACCATAAAAACACAAAGATGAAAGCATTATACAATTTTCAAGTTAAAAGAGTAACTGATAAATGCCTTTGTAAATTTGTACAATAAACTTATTGTAAAACAACTGCATGATTCCGTCATACCATAATGTCTCCCGAATTACTTGAGTCTCAGTGACAAAAGCCTTTTCTTCCAGGATATACAAAGGGTCTGTGTTGTACAAGTGCTGGTCCCTACCAAAAAGAAGAACATTCATATTGAAACCAGTTGAAACCAGAAGTTTACATACACTATATAAAAAGACACATGCACTTTTTTCTCACTATCTGACTAACCTTTCTTGTTTTAGGTCAATTAGATTTATCAAAAATAATTTCTATTTGCTAAATGCCAGAATCATGAGAGAGGGATTTTTTATACAATTTTTTATTGCTTTCTTCAAAGTCAGAAGTTTACATACAGGAAGATTACCATGTATTTTAACAATTTGGGAAAAACCCAGATGATGATGCCATGTCTTTGGAAGCTTTTGATTTATCTCGTTTATTGACAACATCTGAGTTAATTAGAGACAACCTGTGAATGCATTAGAAGGTACACCTGAAACACACTTCTTTGTGTTGCATCATGGGAAAGTCAAAAGAAATTAACCAAGATATCAGGAAGAGAACTGTGCACTTGCACAAGTGCACTGGTTCATCCTTGGGTGCAATTTCCAGATGCCCGAAGGTGCCACCTTCATATGTTCTTACAATTATATGCACCATGGGAATGTCCAGCCATCATACTGCTCAGTAAGGAGACAGGTTCTGTAAGGAGACTGTATGGCCCTCAAGAGCATCGTTATGTTTGTAAGAAAAAGGGGGAAGCTTGCAAGTCTGAGAACACCATATCAACTGTGAAATACGGGGGTGGCAGCATCATGCCGTGAGGTTGTTTTGCTGCAGGAGGGACTGGTGCACTTCACAAAATAGATGGCATCATAAGGAAAAAACATTATGTGGAAATACTGAAGCAACATTTCAAGAAATCACTCAGGAAGTTAAAGCTTGGGTGCAAATTGGTCTTCCAAATCGCCAACAACCCGAAGCATACAGCCAAACTGGTTACACAGTGGCTTAAGGATAAAAAGTCAATGTTTTGAAGTGGCCATCACAAAACCCTGATCTCAATCCTATTAAAAATGTATGGGCAGATCTGAAAAGGCATGTGTGAGCAAGGTGGCCTACAAACTTGGCTCAGTTGGCTCAGTTACACCAGTTCTGCGAGGAGGAATGGGCCAAAATTCCTGCCAACTATTGTGAGAGGCTTGTGGAAGGATATCCATACCGTTTGACCCAAGTCATACAGTATAAAAGCAATGGTACCAAATATTAATGAAATGTATGTAGACTTACAACTTTGGACAAAGTCATGAAAAATTGTCTTAAAAATCCTTCCCTCATTATTCGGGCATTTAGCAAATAGAAATAATTTTAGTAATCCTAGCTGACCTAAACAGCAAAGGTATAGACTGATCTCATGTCATACAGTGAGAAAAAAGCATTTGTGTCTTTTTATATAGTGTCTGTAAACTTCATGTTTCAACTGTATGTTTTTATCACATTGTTATCCTCTTTTCTAATATATTATATATGATCTACATATGATTGCTTTCTCATACATAGTTTAAGTTTAATCAGGTTTTCCAAAATACTTCATAGTCTTACCAAAAATTTAGTAGGTTGGAGTGTAGGTGCAGGCTGTGTGGAAAGCGGGAAGCATTTGGCACCCAATATGGTGTCACAACATGCTGCTCAAGCCAGGCCCGAGCATCGGGTTCTCCCACTGTAATAGCACAGGTGATGATCACTATTAAAACCAAGCGAACTTTAAATGTCATTCCTCAAGTTATACCTGTCCATGTAACTGGCACTGGCTTATCATTTGCATTGTCTTGATCTTCTTGGGGCGTCCTGTCCAGCTGTATGCCAGAATCCTCTCTGCTGATTACCTGTTGGCTGTCATCCTCTTCACTTTCCTCCTCTGACCATTCCTGTAAATAAAATAATATTAATCATTTTTTTGTTACATTATGTTAATGAACTACTCACAGGGGTGTCTGGATAAGGTCCGATGTCTATGTCTTCACCCTCCATCAAATATTTACCCCAGTCAAAACTGTCCTTTTGCTCTACATTATTTTCACAAGAACATCATTATAAACATGGAACATGTAAGCAATTTTAATATTTCAACTAACTGCAAGTCAAATATTGGCTCACCTGCTTCTTTCAGCCTAGGTCTCTCAGTAAAGTCGGTGTTTGAAGGTGACCCAGACAGGAAGAGCAGCAGAGACAGAATACTAAAATGTACATCTGTCTGGAAAACAAAGACACAATTTTATATATGATGCTTGCTAGGACAATACTGGTGTACTTTGCAATCTTATTTGACACACACCTTGGTTTCATCTGTATTAGGTAAAGGAGAACTTAGGAACTCCTCTGTCAGTTTCATCCAACTTTGCGCTTTACTCACATCAGAGTGAACCATGAGCTTTTCGTGGATGCTACAAATAAATAAAAACAGGACAAGTATGAATAGCAAGAACCCTATATGTATGGATACACAGGGCACGAAGAGCAACGTAATAGCAATGTCTCAATACAACAGATCTAAAGAAACTGTAACATATTAATATTTCCAAACAGAGGTTTACCCATTAATGCTACGCTGCACTTTATGGCTATCCACGTCCAGAAAGCGATGGAACCTGTCAAAACATTGTTATTAGCGTCACATAGCTCTTCTCTAGTACTTTTAGCAGCTAACTTGCTAGCACACGGCTTATGTTAAAGGTAATGCACTTACTTGAAATTGGACCATGCGAATTTAAGTGCAAGTTGAAAATTCTGGTCGTCTTCATCTTCTATTCCAGTCATATGCGAAATCAGCTTCTTGGTTTCCTTTTCTGTTTCTTTCTCAAATGTGCTCCAGTGTGCCATACTGATGGTGTTGATGGAGGCTACTGCTACAGCTGAGGATTTTATGTTTAGCTACTTTTGGCAATGTTATTTTCAGTAATCATTAAGCGTATGAATCTACGGGGATATAAGAATCTGTAAGGGAAAAATTAAAAAAACACCATACGTCTCGGTATCTTCATGTTTTTGCATTGCCGCGCTACATGTACAAGACAACAACAGTGCGCATGCGTGACTGTACAGAGATCGTTTTGAAGAGGAGAGAACAAACTACACACCATGAACTCATTTATGATAAGAATATGAGCTTACGATAATACCAATATAATTAACACAAGTCATGGTCTCAATATTAAATGAATATTTTAACCGATACGAATTCGTTAGTTTACCATTGAGTGAAAGTGCACGGAACAGTGTTTTATGCACTTTATGATGCTGCTTAGGACTTTCCGTGGCCCGGTCAAAATAAAACTCTCTGCATTTATCCACTACAGAACGAGCCTTATTGTGAATGCACAGACTCAAACTAAAGAGACTGCAAGTTGTAATGGATCTATTAAAATAAGGCTGCCCAGTCCAATTTAAACTTTTGGTTCCTGGATTTGAGCGTAGTACTGGATGGTTGATTGGTTTCCATCTGTCACCCTATGCAAAGCGAGCATATGCATATAGCGATATATATATATATATATATATATATATATATATATATATATATATATATATATATAATATATATATATATATATATATATATATATATATATATATATATATATATATATATATATATATATATATATATATATATATATATATATATATATATATATATATATATATATATATATATATATATATATATATATACATATATATACATATATATATATATATATATATATATAGAGAGAGAGAGAGAGAGAGAGACCACTTTCTATAACTATGCCCTCATGATGTTTATCAAGACTTAGAAGAAGCAGCGCGGGGCGTGGTCTGTTCCCCCTTCCTCACACACCACACGCACGGAGCGGAGCCCTCTACCGCTACATAACTTCGGAGAGCCTCTAACACAGCGCACCGTTGCCTCCGGAGAAGCCACAGCCACGGCCCCTCACGGCGAGAGGAGATGAAGAGGAGGGTGCACAAGAAATATTTGATACTGATTCTCGCGTACTCGGGTCTACTTCTGCTCGTGCCGTACGTGCTCGACTACCGGGACAAATCTGTTGAACACGGCAGACACGGACTGCCGCAGCAACAGTCGAGATGCCCGGATTTGGCGAACACGGTGGCGATGCTGTGGGATAATAACGGTATGAACTCGAGCGACGCATCGTCCACGGAGCCTGCGAGGAACCGGAGCCAGTCTCGTATACACATCTACCTCCATGCTACCTGGAGAACTGGTTCGTCTTTTCTGGGGGAGCTTTTCAACCAGCACCCCGATGTTTTCTACCTGTACGAGCCAATGTGGCACATCTGGCAAGCTTTGTACCCCGGAGACGCGGGGAGCCTTCAGGGCGCAGTGAGGGACATGTTGAATGCTTTGTATCGCTGCGACTTCTCCGTACTCAAACTTTACGCAGGGACACAAAACCTAAGCACATCTTTTATATTTGGGTGGAAAATGAACAAAGTGATCTGCTCAGAGCCGCTCTGTGACGCACACAAGAGGCACGAGGTCGGGCTGGTGAGACAAGATCTGTGCGCAAAGTGCCAAAAGAAGGACATTCGGGAGCTGGAGAAGGAGTGTAAGAAGTACCCGGTGATGGTTATCAAAGGAGTGCGAGTCCTGGACCTTAGCACCCTGGTGCCTCTGGTGAAAGACCCCGCAATAAACCTCCAGATAGTGCAGCTTTTCAGAGACCCCCGAGCCGTGCACAACTCCCGGCTCAAGTCCAAGCAGGCCCTGGTGAAGGAGAGCATCCAGGTAGCTCCTTATTCTGTTTTGGGTGGCGTGAAATGGGATTTTAAAATACAGAATGATCAAAAAATCTTAGGCTTTTGATAGTGGTTTAATGGTTTTAGATCTGTGCCTCAGTGCAAGAATACATTAGCATTAAGTGTTGAAGGAATGTGAAGACATTGAATGACAATAGGAAGCGAATGTTTAGGGATCGAGTCTCAGTTATCCTATATAAACCCTTCCTACTAGAGGAAAAATAATGGTGAATTCAAATTATTATATGGCCACCACTCTTAAAGGTCCTATAAATCTATTTTTCTGAGCTTTAAGCCATGTTATAATGTTATTTCCTCATCAAAAACATGCACAGAGTTTTTGTTTCATTCAGGCATGTTTGAGTAACACTTTATTATTTGTATGTCTATATCTCCAAAGCCCAAAATTCCCTGTTCCAAGCGGCAGAGATTGGCAATTCCAGAGTAGAAATTATCCAAATGATTCTTGTGAAGGTGCATGGAGTTTAAAACACAGTGGAACACTTCCTATTTTGTTTCCTGTTTGAGAGAAGAACTCAGCCTAAATATTCATTTTTTGTGGGTGTGAATGAAACAAAACACATCTCCAGGTATGTTTTTGATAAGGAAACAACGTTATAACATAGATCAGAAACTAACATAATATGACCTGTTTAAAAGCGAGTAGGCTCGACTCAAACGTCTTGATTTAGTTTGTTGAATTGTTATTTCTTACTTGTTGCAGATTTGAGTAAATACAACTAATTCATGATAACTAGCCGTCTAATAAGATATGCTTACATTTTCTTAGATTTCTCTTTCTGTTATACATTAATAAGTAATTATCTTGGTTTGATTTTCATAGAGAGTCAGTACATGGGATGAATAGTTACCATAATAAGCATAAATCTGGAAATGTATTAAGCTGCAATTAAATGTATGCGATACAATTTCACTATTATTGAAATATTTTGCAGGTACTAAGGAGTAAGAAGCAAAACGACAAGTACAAGCGTCTTCTGGTACCAAACCGGGTAAATCGCGCCGAGAGCTATGTGTCCAGCGCTATGGAGCTCATTTGCGATAACTGGCTCAACGACATGTTCTTGGTCACCAACTCTCCCCAGTGGCTGAAGCGGAACTATATCAAAATCCGCTACGAAGACCTGGTCATGCGCCCAATGGAAGAGCTTCAAAGATTGTACCGTTTCTCCAACCTGTCCACCAATGCAGCTCTAGATAAGTTTGCTTTGAACATGACTCACGGACAGGGGTATTCCTCGGACAGACCGTTCTTGATTTCTTCGAGGGATGCAAAAGAGGCCATTTTTGCCTGGAGAGAGAGGTTGAACATTGAGCAGATCAGTCAGGTGGAGGCGTTCTGTAGTGAAGTGATGAGGCACCTGGGCTATCAAAAGCACAGCACGGACAAGAAGACGTGAGCTGTCTCAGGTATGAATATATCATTGTTTAATAGTAATCGGGTTTATCTATTTCTGGTATGGTTGGTATATGGTCTGTATATATATTAAAACAGCAATCAGAGAGGACCAGAGCTCATGTTTTCAGGGCAAAAAATCTGTTAAATCTGCTAAATGATTGTTAATACTTTTATCTTAACAAAATCCCATTCAGAAGTTCTTGTATCAACAGGATGTTTGTGGTTAAGGGACTGCACATGTGCCTGGTCTTGTGCTGCTCTGGGTTTGATCTACTGACCTTGCCCTTTGACCTGACTCATATTAAATACTCAAGCTCCATCTGCAAATCATTACCTTCAACACTAGTTCACATAACAGACCGTGTGTAATTTTGACTCTTAAAATATCCGCCATGAAGGAGAGAAGCAAACTTTTATAGTGTGCAAAAACATACCAGAGCTGTGTAGTTGTTGAGCATCTGGAGGCTGCACTGCACATTGGAATTTTCTCATCACATGGTAGCCCTTCCGGGACAAGCTGCTGTTACCAAAAAAATAGGCAAGTAGCCTGGAGTTAGTTCTTAAATATGATGTCACAGATTCAATCTGACCGTGGCCCTGCAATGGTTCATGAAATGTTTGCAACGAATAGACGTTTGAATTATGTTTTTTTTTGCTGATGATTTTACATCAGCATATTGTCCCCTGGAGCTCAAAAATGTATTGTTTTTCTATCATTTAGGAAAGGTCAAAATATTCTATTTTTGGATGCATGACTAAGGACTAAACCGTATTTTGTAGACCTGGGTAACTTTCAATCTGTTTGGTACCTATACAAAACCTTTTTTCGGTACCTCGGTCAGATGAATGTTCATAAATTCAAGTGAATAAAGAATCAGCAAACTTTAAAACTATGTACCACACTAGTTTTTATACCAATGTTTTTCTTTTTATGTTGGACTTTTTCTGCTACCAAAGTGGTACCTTTCAACAATACCCAGCCCTACTTTGTAGTTACTATTAAATAGTTTTGCAGGGTGAAAATCCCATATTTTAAAGTATAGTATTGAACAAAGCTGTATGGAGCTTCTATCTAACCAGAAAATCACCAGATGCAAATGAAAATACTACAATCTTTTCTATTTTGGATAATGGTAACATTTATACATTTTTATACAGTCACAAGGGTTGTAGAGAAATCAAAAGTCAAAAATATCTGTTCTCTGTAAAGCCTGAGTGATCTGAACTTTAATAGAGGGTGCATTGTGCTCCTCTTGGACCGCCTGAGAAGGGGGTCGTTGTCAACAGCAGTCCGTGATGGGATAAACCCGGCAGCCTGACACCACCAGCACTGCCTGGAGGGGCCGGGACAGCAAGACATAAAATTTTCTTTTCAATTTATATAGTTTACTTACATCTGAATGTTGTCAAAAGCCAGGAGGGAATAAATAGTAGTATATAGAATATTATTTAAAATAAAATTAAAGAAATATTCAGACTCGATAAAACTACACTACTTATTCAGTCAAATAATACAACCAACCTATGCATATGGAACATTTTTGGAGGTAGGGAAAGGAAGGAAAGTATGAATTATTTGATTTATATGAGTAAAACTAACTAAACTACTGGAATTAATAGGTATTACAGAGTAATACAGTAACAGTTTAGTGGTGTAACCAATTACCATGGGTTTTATAGGCTAATTACTAATTATACCTTACAGCTTCATTTGTAATTAAGTAAAGTTTTGTTCAATCCTTGTCTTTATAATGACAATATTTTTGAGGTAGAGTATTAAGGACATTATGTTTATATTGTGCCTTCTGTTGATGCAAGTCATCCAGTCCAATAGTCCTATTTCATGCATTTCCTATTGTTAATCCTATTCATTGTCTGTGTTGTCCATATGTTTGATTTAACTTTATCCTTATTGCTAAGAGCTTTACTGTAATGCTCTGTGCTCTCCTTAGATCTGTATATTTGTACATTATCATTAATACCATTATGTTTCTCTCTTCTTTGCAGGGGTACACCACTACAAAAGACATGGACACAATGTTGTGGTTAAACTTTAGTGTTAAACGTTATTGGACAGTAATGTGGCTGATATAACAGAGGAGGTAGGGGTTGCTTTGTGCCACTGCTCTGGTCCTGCCTCTGTCCTTCTGTCCTTTTAGTAGCACTAATCCCTTTTTAAATCCGTTGTGGTCCACGCCAGGAAAAACCCAGTATGGATTTTCCAGAAAACAACCCGGACCACTGATCCGTCCAAAATGGAGCAACTGTGGTACTGGTACTGAATTCACTTGTTAAAAGTGTTACATACATCACAATATGTACTTTTTGGGATGGCCATAGCAAATCAATGAGCTCCTATTGTGCAGTGATTATAGTGACTACATCAGTGGCTTTTACATCTAATGCCCTTACTAAGGCAACCAATTTATTCTGGCTTGGGACCAAAGCCTGTTGCAGATGCTTAGTGGCTGAATTAAACCATTACAGCTCTCTTAAAATTGGTCCCATTCCTCTTACCACAATTTATCTGCCTCCTAATGTGCACTGTTTTGCATAGTGTTTAATGCTGGAGGAGAACCTAGTGACCCTAGTCAAACTTTGTCCAAACATAGTCAATAATAAGCTGAACAATAAATAAGGATAACAAATTATTATCTTTGCTTCTTCAAGTATCATTTGCATGTAAAAGTATTCAGTAATGGCAAAATAAAAGGTAATACATTACATTCACTGTAAAATAGTATCAGCAGAAATCTATGGGAAAGCTACTCAGTTTATCCAGGTTTAGGACCAGCACTAAAAGTACAATAGCTCAAAGTTACAGTACAGTGTTTGAATGAAGTACAACAGGCTCTTTGGAGGAACTACATTGTTGGGAAGCACACCCCCGGCCTCTGAGGAATCTGGACAGCTGCGGCACCCCGCTGACAAAACGCTCACGTGGGTGTGAAGTGTCCAACAAACATGGCTCAGAATGCTGCTCCTGTCCTCCAAGACTTTATAGACTGTGAAACATTTTTTTTTATTAACATTATATAATATGTTGGTTTTTTTTTATTTAATGATATGCTGTGAATGTGAATCCCTCTGGTGTATGAAGTGTTGTGGAGGGGTCTCCCAGCATCAATGCATTCAACTTTAGAAGTTGGTTCAGTAATGGTTTGGAAACCCAATGTGGTTCTCTTGAAATATATAATGAAATAACTTTTAGACTATTTAAACTGACTTTAATAAACAAGTTGGCAACAAAATACATTGTATGTTATTATTGATGTTTGCACAGTAAAAGTCACAATTAATTGAATACACATTTAGTTAGGAGGTTATGAACAATATGAAATGAAACATACCAAATACCTCTAGAAATTGTGGGTATAATGGTCCATAGCATCTATGGAAAAGAAAAAATATAGTTACTTAAGATTCTGCTTGTTCCTCTGCAGCAACTGGTTTGTGACTCCCTGCAACTGTGGTCATGTGTGGTATACCTGGATATTTGTCTGGGAGTTACATGAAAAACTATTAACTATGGCATATGTTGAAAAGGAATTAATCCATACCATTCCTACCACTACCCACATTAATGTCCACAACTTTATGATGTGGTGCATTGTGGTCTTTTTGGTATTCAGGGCGTGGCCTCCCAATTAGCTGAGGTGTTGACATAGTATTGTAGAAACCATTCTTCCGAGTTCTGACACTGCATCACTGCTTCTTTTTCTCATATATGCAAAGGATGAAGTATTTGAAATTGGATTAGCACAGTACATCATAAAAACACAAACCTCAGCTACAAAGAGTGTTCAAATGGCAATACAAATTGAAAATAAACAACAGTGGGTTGTTGATTTGGTTATGGCTTTGATAGATTTTACTGTTCGTGCTGACGTGCAGGGCAGTGCAGAGACAGGTGCACAAACTAAAATAGCGCTTCAGGCTCAAGTTTCTCAGGTACAACAAAAGCATGTAAATATAGTGAAGGACAATGACCTTGGCTTGAGGTGAAATGCCAAGGCTCTCTCCAAGTCTATTAGCTTATTTTGATTTATAAAAATAGACTCCTTGTAAAGTTACAGGACATAAGAAGATCCATTCAGATGTCACAGAAACAGATATATCAATTACATGCAACTATTTGTGCCACTCTAAAGCCATAATAAATGTAAATGCTGTCTTGCAGGGCATCTGACTGAACACTGACATGAAAAAAATCCTGATTATAATTATTCTTCAATAAATCAATAAACAGTCATTTTACTTTTTGCACCCTACACTTTTTCTACCAGCCACATATTGGATTGGATTATTGTTGTGTCTTGCTCAAGGACAAAGCAGCATAGGTCAAACAAGTAAACCTGCTGGATAAGATACATTACAGTTGGCACTCCACAACAAATACATATCCTTGTATAACTTACTTAAATTTCAGTAAAATGCAAGCATGAGTCAAACATAGTCAGCAATATTCACAGCTTTATGTATTGCACAACACACAGGAATCAAATTACTGTATCTTATAGGGAACCATTAGGTGCTCACAGAATGCTTTGAGCAAAACAAAAGATGGCAAAGCTTCAGAACCAGTTCAACTGCAGTGGCTTGTTGAGACAAATGATAAAAAAACACACAGTTGCATTGCTTCTCACCGGAGCTTGTATTTCACTGACCGTCATTGTAGCCCACAGTCTGTTACACAACTATAGTCATTTCCCCTTTCCCCTTGTCCTGTGAAGAAACCAAATTACTTCAACAGGGTCTCTAGGTCTGAACAATAATAGCAAATGCAGAATAGAAAATGCAGAGGAATGTATTTGCATGCATTTATGCTATGAAAAATGTGCAGTATTGAAATAATGTGTATTAAAATACTATATCTGATTTTTTTTTTTTTTTTTTTTTTTTTGTTTTTTGTCATTTAATCCAACAGGAGCCATCTTTGTGTCATATTGAACCTTGAGGTATGTTTTATACATGATGAAGTTGTGATTGACCTTCTGGGTCAAAATGGTTTGTCAAAACATTGTAACAAGTTCAATAAGAATATTTCACCTGTTCTAGCCTTAGTTTCTGGTTTTGCATAACGGACATGCAACTTTTGTGTTCCTAGTAAAACAGGCTGGACGAAAAGAGAAGCATGTGGCTCTGTGGTCAGTGGACTGTGAATTGGTTCAGACGTCTAGACTTGGGTCAAACTCACAACTATATCAGAGAGTGAGTAAAATGTCTAGAGAGAGAAAATGATTTGACCATTTCTCTTCCAAGCAAGTGTCATAAACATTTGGGATATTTGAGCTTGTTTAATGCATATACACTGCATTCCAAATTATTATGCAAATGATATTTTCCCAAAATATCAGTATATAAATGATGAATGTCATCATAATTTACAAGTCATCAACCTTTAGAGTACAATTCAAATGTTATTGAACAAACCTCCCAATGATAATATTTTTTTTTTTTTTTTCAAAAATACAAACTTAAAATGCACTGTTCCAAATGATTATGCACAACAGTGTTTCAAACGATGTTATTGTTGTAAAGAACTGAAAATAGTAATTTGTTTATTTTTCAGTTAGAAGCATTAGCACATTACTGAAATCAAAAGATCTTAACAGGTCAACTTACATTTTAACATAGAACTTCTTATTTGATAGGAGCTTCACAATTCTTGCATCCATTGAACTTATGAGTTTGTGAAGAGTTTCTGGTTGAATTTCTTTGCAGGATGTCAGAATAGGCTCCCAGAGCTGCTGTTTAGATGTAGACTGCCTCCTGCCCTCATAGATCTTTCGCTTGAAGATGCTCCAAAGGTTCTCCATAGGGTTGAGGTCAGGGGAGGATGGAGGCCACACCATGAGTTTCTCTTCTTTTATGCCCATAGTAGCCAGTGATGCAGAGGTATTCCTTGCAGCATGAGAGGGTGCATTGTCATGCATAAAGATGCTTTTGCTACAGAAAGCACGATTCTTCCTTTGTACCATGGAAGAACATGATCAGTCAGAAACTCCACATACTTTACAAAGGTCATTTTCACACCTTCAGGGACCCTAAAGGGGCCAACCAGCTCTCTCCCCATGATTTTGGCCCAAAACATGGCTCCACCACCTCGTTGCTGGCGTTGGAGCCTTGTTGGGACATGGTGGCCCTCCATCAACCATCCACTGCTCCATCCATCTGGACCATCCAGGGTTGCACGGCACGGCAGTGAACAAGACTGTTTGAAAATTAATCTTTATGTATTTCTGGACCCACTGGAGCCATTTCTGCTTGTGATTGGTTAAGGGTGGCTGAATAGAAGGTTGATGCGTAACTGCAAGCCTCTGGAGGATTCTACACTTGGATGTTCGTGGGACTCCAGAGGCACCAGCAGCTTCAAATACATGTTTGCTCCTGTGTAATGGCATTTTAGCAGCTGCTCTCTTAATCCGATGTATTTGTCTGGCAGAAACCTTCCTCATTGTGCCTTTATCTGCACAAATCCGTGTGTGCTCTGAATCAGCTACAAATCTCTTGATAGTACGATGATCACGCTTAATTTTCCTGAAATATCTAAGGTTTTCATACTTTGTCCAAGGTATTCAACTATTTCACATTTTTTGGCACTAGAAAGATCCTTTTTCTTTCCCATATTGCTTGAAAATGGTGGTCTGCCAAATAATGTGGAACATCCTTCTTAAGTAGTTTTTCCTTTAATTGGACTTACCTGTCAAACTAATTGGCACATGTGTCTGAGATTAATTTCACTGACACAAAGCCCCTGAGGCACAATACCATCCATGAGTTTCACAAATTTTACCTTTCTGACACTTAGACACAATTTGCATAATAATTTGGAACGCGGTGTACTTTCATAAGATCTTTCCAAAATTCACAAGATGAAATTTAAAACTTCATGCATCTTTTTATGAGAATCACAATGAAATGTTATGGTTATCTTGCATATGTTACATGCATATGACTGACAAAACAAACCTGTATTTGAACCACATTATCATGACAGACAAAATGAAAAACACTGATTATCTCATTATCACTATAGCACCTGTGAGTGGTATAGAGGAAACAAGAGAATGATAAGTCCTCAATTGCCCTCTATTGTTATGCATTGCCAGTCAGGAAAATTTGAATGGGTGGATCATGTGAGGGAGTGAAGCCAGTAAATAACAAATTAGATACATGTACAGAGTATTATAGGAATATCTTGATTTACTACCACTTAAATGATATATCCATTATGTCACCAATGGCCACATGAACCTTTAAGGGCTTGATTTGGTCACATGTGTAGTTCATTTTCCCTAGCACCAGAACCTTGTCCCCTATACATTTCTGTATTATACCTGCAGTGCTACAGATTAAACTTGTGAAAGCTCTCTAGCTCGTTCTTGTGAGACGTCAGCAGAGGGAGGCTCACGCTGAGAATCATATCAAAAGGATTTGAGTCGAACGTAAACCAATTATTAAACTGCTGCATGGCCGTGACGGGAACTGGGTGACAGGTGAAACCACCCTGAAATACAAGATTTGACGTGGGAATAAGGACTGCTCAATATACTGTATTTCAAAAGTATTACTATAGTTAGGAACATAATAACAAAAAGTAAATGGAAATGTGTTGGTTCTGTATATTCCGATGGGCAACTGATAGTCTTAGTCCTGGTTTAGTCTTGGTTTGGATCGGGACCCATGCAGTTATGGTTTAAAATTAGATTTTGCAACTGTGAACTTGGAGTCTTTTGTCTTGCTAAAACGATTTGTTCCCACAAGTAATTTAGCAAATAGCTAGAGTCAATGTAGTATTAATCTTATTAACATAATCTAAACATAGTAAATCATATAGATAAGCTGTTTAATTCAAAATAAATAAACTTGGCATTGGTATGATATCTGTGCAGTGGTAATTGTGGTTCAGATAATGCATTTTTGCAATGAAAGTATAAATTGAAATGCCTATAATACAAAACAAAATGATAATTTTCCAGTAGAAGTAGATAGAACACAAAATAAGTGAATAATGAGACTGCATTTTCAAGGTAGTTGTAAATAGAGGCTAGATGTTTATTCTATTACCAAGCAGTCCTACACCTTTGAGCTTAATAGAGAATGCTGCTAACTGCAGCAGCTCCAAAGATCTAAAGACATATTGTTCAAATTTGAGCCCCAATATGTTGCCATTAAGTGTTATTGGAGACTCAGGAAACAGCCTGTTCATGTTTCTTGTAATCAAAGACTGCAGAGGATTGTGTGGGGCCTTTTTCTCTGTGCACTGACTGCTCAATGTAAAAGTCAGGATTATTGTAGCAGTACAAAGACACAGTCACACCAAGTGGCCTTTAACCCAAGCATCTGCAGCTTAATCCAGAGAAACCTTAGAAAAGTAAAGCAGAGATACAGACAGGCTACACTGATCAAGCCTAACATTATCTTGACTGAGAGGTGAAATGAATACTGGTCAGTGGGTGGGATATATTAGGAAAAAAGGGAACATTTGAACATCTTTAGAATCTAACTGGGTCAAATCATCTCTGAAACTGAAGCTTGTGTGGGGTGTTTCTGGTGTGTGGTGAACAGTATCAGCTGCAATCTTGGTCGATGGTGGTTTTGATAGAAACTAATCAGAAAAAAACATCATGATTTGTTGCACAATTGGACTACATATTAGGCAGGTGACCTTGTTGTGTTGCCTGATTAGTGTATTGTACTTTCAGCAGCCAAAACAAGAATAAGTCATGTCATTGAAATCCATTGCTTGTTTATTAAAGATTCTAAATTATGATGATGTCATGGAGCAAGAACCAGTATTCCTGGATCAAGCATGGGATCAAATGTCAGAATTCAACTGTTGTAAGCACAATCTTCCATGCTTGTGTACTAACACGCTAAATATTCACAAAGATGCTTTAGCCAAAATAATTTTATATATATATATATAATGTTGTTCCACGTATATTTTGTTTACTTTATATCTAAATCTATGTATAATATATATATATATATATATATATAATATATATATATATATATATATATATATATATATATATATATATATATATATATATATATATATATATATACACACACACACATAGATATAGATATAAAGTAAACAAAAATATACGTGGAACAACATGATAAGCTGCTGGGTGACTACTGGTAAATACAATTAACACTAGTATTAATTGTAGTTTAGTATTTAGCATTCTAAAATCTCCATTGGTTTATGATTAGGCCAACAATAAGACAACTATGTTGTACTATGTTTGGCCAAGTCATTTTATTGGTGACAAAGTCTAATATGTTTTTTCTTCACACCGCATTTTAAAAAATCAGCAGAAAAATAAGTAATACTACCTGCCATCATCTCATTTAAGTATTACAGGCCAACAGAATGCATTGAAACAACTATTGCAAACATCATAGATTTTTTTAGTATCTGGTGCAAAGTGCTTGTGTTAAATACAATCCTGAAGAGGCTATTAATATTGCAACATTTTATGGTTGTTTATTATATATCTCATGATATGAATGACAAATCAGCATGGCCCCATGAAGCAGCATTCTGCATAAAAGCACGTGAGACCGCTTGGACGTAACAGATGCCCAAAAGGACACAATGAAAGACAAGACAGACATACAGTTTGTAACAGTCTGATGCAGCAGGGACAAAGCAGTGCATTGTGGTCATTTGCATGCTCAAATATCCCCCTGCTATTTCATCCTTGACAGTAAGTCTGCCGTGTCAAAGAGGCTACAAGGATTTTAACCACACTTAACAAAGGTGTTTTTATTTGATATAGAGCTTAGCTACATTTAATTTTCAAATTAACATAGCTGTGCAATGCTTCTTCAGGGCATAACAGATTTCTTTAAATACTTATTACTGGCAATTATGGAAAAAAAAAATACTTGCATTTTAGTACTGGCGCAAATTATTTTTCATTTGTGTACCATTAATTGTGGCTCAAAAAAGATGCATTTTAAAAGTATAGATTCAGAATGCATACAGTTTCTTTTCATTAGTAGACTGAACATATACAATTCAAATGTGCAAAATTCTTCTCACAAGAGGATTTGCATATTAAGTTCCCATAGATCTGGTTTAGTCCTGGCTTGGATCTGTTTTAGCCTAAGCCACAGTTTTGTCCAGGTTTAGTGCATACTTTTTACTTTTTATGAGAAATAGACAGATGATACCTTCAGGTAAACAAACTTCTTTACATCATTTTTTTTTTTTTTTTTTTTTTTTCCATAGACCTGGTTTTGTCTATGCAAAATCCAGTTTTAATCACAGGCAGCTGTAGTTTTCAAGGACGGGCCAAAATGTATTTCTTTCCTCTTACTACCCATTCAAATGTCTTAGCAACTGATCAATGTCTAACATTATTTTGCCCACCTATATTTTAACTCCGCACTCCCAATGCACAAATGTGCAAACTCACGTAAGAAGAGTACATTCCCTCTGATTGTCCTGGTTTAGTCCCAACTCAAACCTGGTATAGTTAGCCTGGTATAGTTTGGTCTCTCACATCACTGTCTGTCTTTATTGACATTGGAAGTCATTGGGACATGCCCCATTCATTTGAGGGATGATCCTGGTTCTCTTTTTAAGGAAGTGAACCAGGTCTGAAGTCTAGATCCTGGGTTGATTTTGAGCCAGAAATTAGTTGTCTTACAAAAGTAGTCTAATATGTACCCTTCTAGCATCGCACACTTTTCCTGTGTCCGTGGGCAAGACATTTTACCAATAAGTTACATTATTTTGAATAAATTTTGTGTTTAGAAAGGTGCTACACAAGACTGATGAATTTGGTTCAGTTCAGGAGTCCTTTTTTGGCTCTTTAGTCTTCCTTCCTTCAGTACTTGTACCAGTTCTCAGTCTACATTGTGGGTTGGTTGTGGGATCATAGTTGGTCTTGTGTGGGGAAAACCAGTCTAGTCCCTCGGCTCAGTAACTCTTGATCTCTGGAGTCCAGGTCTCTCTCCAGTGCTTCCTCTGAGGTGCTGCCGCTCCTCTTTCCATTCACACTCCAGTTTGTCGCCCCAGTGCGAGAGTCCTCCCTAGCACCTGACGTCCCATTAGCCGTGAGGGACGTGTCTCCGAACATAAAGGTCAGGTCCTGGTCATTACGGATCAGGTCAGAGTCTGGCTCTCTCAGCTGATCATCGTCCTGCAAGCACATTGACAACATAAGGGGGTGGGGGAAGAGGAAACCAGTGTCAGTTTGGTTGTACTAACAATAAAATCTTACTAGGGATATAACAATAAACAAATTAGAGTTTTGGCAATATTGTTGTAGAAATACTACTCTTGTTCAAAAATGTACTGAGAAGACTTCTGCTATTCTTTCATAAAACAATTAATTGCTGGTTGAAATAAAACAGCCATCACAGTGGTCACGTGATATTGCTGTAATGTGTCTTATTAGCTACTCTGTAGTTCCCTTTTTGCTCTTTAATTGTGCTGCTGCATTTAGGTAGAGGGCCTTACTGCCAGGCTACAGTATCTCAGTAGATTATAGAAGGTTGTTAATTCCTTGTTGTTGCATATGTTGTTGTTTTTTCAGTCCATGAGCAAGACACTTCACTCACATTACTTGTATAAGTGTGTTACTGTAATTGTATGTTGGAGAAGGTTGAAAATGTCATTGGTGAGTCTTGCTTTAGGTTTATGAAGTAAACCCACCACAGAGGGTAAGGGAAGAGATTTGAAAACAACAAGGCAACATCCAAAGTGGCTTTGAATATTAAGACAGGATACAAAACTTTTATCCATTTTTATGATAAATTTATTTCATTCATCATAAATTGTGGATGACTATGTTTAGGTATAAATAGTTCTCTCTAATCGTACACCAAACTTAATTCAAATAAGGAAAAAAATATTGCAACAAAAATGCATGCATTATAGTCGAAGCTGTGTCCTTGGGCAAGACACTTCACTCATCTTGCATGAGAACTGAGCAGGGACCAGTATTCGGAATGCTTCAGGTTAGTAAGTGCTTAATTAACCCTATTAATCCTAACCTATGTTAACTTTTGTAAATCTCTCCATGTGGCATGTCAAATCTGAGATCGTTTGGATCAAAAACTAAGGACTTGATTGGTTTCATACAAAGGCAGTAAAAGTGAAAAAAAAAAAAAAAATCTGAATTAGGCTTGGCTCATGGAGCTGTATTACTGTTCTGATCTCATGAGCCTACTCCAAAATGTTCCTCTTCTCACTCCCAATAAGGTCCAATTTGTGGTCGTGCTGTTGAATTGGTACGCGTCAGGCATTGTCATGATGCCTATTTTATAAACATTTTTTATTTCGGGCGTTCCTATACCCCCATGTGGGACTCTGTATTTTACCAGAATTTTTTTTTTTTTAAACATAATAAAAAAAAATAAAACACAGTAA
Organism: Periophthalmus modestus; assembly: GCA_019594935.1. Taxonomy (NCBI): domain Eukaryota; kingdom Metazoa; phylum Chordata; class Actinopteri; order Gobiiformes; family Gobiidae; genus Periophthalmus; species Periophthalmus modestus. The sequence continues at coordinate 16,050,050 of JAIEZT010000007.1, read as the reverse complement.
ATCAAAATTTGTTGGCTATGGTGAAATGCCATTGTGAAGAGGTAGAGGTCAGCGGAGGTCAGCAGAGGTCAGTGGAGGTCAGCGAATGTCAGCGGGATTTGAGACCAAATTTGGAGCTGAGTTCCATATTTGGAACTCCGACTGCAACCAAAGAGCCAATCTAGAGCAAAGTTGTTGAAGGTAATGCCCCTACTCACCCTGGTTTAGCACAGAGCAGGCACTTAGCAGCACTGTCAATCAAACCTGTTCCTAACACTAGTGGGTCCATTAAAAATCATTAATAAAATGTTTCTCCAGAAAGATGGATTTGTGTGATATTTGAGACTTCACGAACTAACCGAGCTTCTACTGTTATGATTGGGCCGGGCCACCAGTGAGTCAGACCAATCACATTGTGATTTGGGGGTGGAGCTAAAGGTGAAGTTGGAGCAATATATTTTTTGGGTCAATATTTTTTTGCAGCTCATGCCTTTTTACAATATTGTAGATTTAGGACTCTGATTTCACATGTAGAGAGCAACTTTTATTATTTGTTACTCTGACCCACGGGCTGCCTGCTTGTGTGTCTGTGTGTGTGTGTGTGTGTGTGTGTGTGTCTGTGTGTGTGCATGTCTATGGTTTTGTCTGCATTCTGCAAAAATAAATACATAAAATATCTGAGCACCCATGTTCATGTTTCGCATGACCTCCAGGGTAGTTGCTGTGTTAACTCTGGCTAAGTTGCATTCGATGTCTGTGTTGAGGGTGGACACTTACCTTGAAATGAACACAAGTACAATACTTGCTGTTGTTTTGTAAGGAGAGGTGTGTGTTATGGGAAATAATATGGTTGTAATTGCGTGTGTTTGTGTGTGTCTGTCTGTCTTGGCAAGTCAGTGCTGGTGTGGCTCTTTGACTCTCACAGTTGAAAATTTTGGCTCCTTGTATCTTAACTTGTTCACCACCCCACATTATTCAGTTAGCTTGGCCCGTCTGCAAATTTTTATCTCTGTGACACAGACTAATGACATCATAATAAGGTGACAGATTTTTTCCATGACCCTGGAAACAACTGCAGCATTGGGAAATCAGAGCATCCAATACAGGACACATAGTACCAGCCTGTGAGAAGGACTGAGGTCCACACAGAAACAAAAGAACTAAAGCTTTGTGCATGCACTGAATATTAACAAGCCCATCCAATGAGACAGCAGCAACTTACGAAGTAAACCTATAATATCCACACAGCCAATTTAATACGTATATTGCATTGTTTTGATATATGGCCTTATAAAAAACTGTAGCATGGGCCTGTGTTTGCTGCTCTAATTGACTGAGGATCAATATGCATGCCCCCGGGAGTTTTAACACCAGGCTAGTGCCCGGATTACTCACATGAAAAAATAAAACTGACAAACAAAGGCAGCAGGAATCATATTAGAATATGTCTATTACAACTGTCATTCATTATATAAAAGAAGAAAATACATCTTCAGAGCGAAGTAGACCTCAACCTTAAATATAAAAACAATAAATAACTTGCAGTGAAATGTTAAATCATAAATTTGACATTTGGGTATTTGAGTGCATAGATGTTTTATTTGACATAATGACATAATAACTTGGGTAAATTGCAACAAGTTCCAGTGATATCTAGGCTTTTCTTTTCTGGTAGTAGACTAGTCTTGAATTTGAATAACTAGTATAATGTAGAGTAGGCCTGGCAACACACAGTGCTGTGACTGGACTACAACAGGACAGCGTCTGGACTGTGACTGGGACGTGACTGGACTACAACTGCAACTGGACTGTGACTAGACTGCGACTAGACTATGACTGAACAGTGGCTGGACAGCGACTGGACTACGAGCACACTCCGACCAGACTTCGACTGGATTGCGACTGCACTGCGACTGCATTGCGACGGCACTGCGACCGGACTGCGACCGGACTGCGACCGGACTGCGACCGGACTGCGACCGGACTGCGACCGGACTGCGACCGGACTGCGACCGGACTGCGACCGGACTACGACTAGACTGTGACCAGACTGCAACTGGATTTGAGTTAAAATCTCAGCCCAGTGTCATTCAGCACAGTATCATCATTGAGGCAGCTTTGAAAGGGGTCTTTGTGCCCCGTGAATATAAAAAGGATTCTTGACTGCGCGTTTTCTTCTCCCTCGCTCTAGGCCCCCTGCTTTGTGCTCCTCTGGCAGGCATAGAAATACTTTGACAATATTACAATCCTCTAGAAAGGGCTTCAGTATGCAGAGAGCACCTTCCTGCAGGCACTGGTACTTGAAAACAAGAGGGACTACACAATTTGACACGCAACATTTTAGAGAGAGAGGGACAAGACAAGATTCTGTACAACAACTAACTAAAGTATGAAATATATGATAACGTTTGGGTATGACAATTTAATTACAATAAACATTCCTATATGCATTATTATTTTTAAACTACTTTTTTCTTTCAAGAGGGAGTATGCAAGATTACTCATGTGTCAATGAACAGAATAAATCTCATGATACTATTAAAAAGTACCAAAATAATATATAATAATAATAGCTAAAAAGTTCAAATTGCTATATTTGTAATTGCCTTTAATTAAAATATTATATGTTTGTAGATACAGAGTCAACCTTACTTTTGCCACACAAGGTTGGGCCTGCTACAGCTTATTTTGATTCTTTGCAAGACAATAACATGATATAAAAATAACCTACCGGATGCTGATTCATATAATTGACATTTTAAATAAAAACTAATATATTTCTTTCCATAAGGACATTATATTATAGTAGCTGTTGTGCACAACTGTAAATTCTTCAGATAAGTCACACATTTTTTTTATTTCAGAGTTGAAGGAGATCCCAGAGGCTACACATATGATACACATTTTGAAAAAAACTTATACTAATACTTACTACAATACACATTTTGAGAAATTTGGGTACAAAGATAGTTTGTTTTGTAGTTAAATGTGTCTTGTCATGATTTACTCACTTTAAATATAGCCTTTATTTGAAGTTAATAGAGAAAGTGAAGGTAAAGTTTGCACATGTTATCAGTAGTCACTGACCTGGTAGGCCTGGGGACTGGTGAGGCAGCTGGCCAGAGGTCCACAGTAACTGGGCAGAGTGGAGGTTAGGGGTGGCCCACTGTGAGTCAGCAGGGGCTTCAGATAACTGGAAACATAGCATTAAGGAGGATACAAACTGACCACATTAGATGAATTAACCTATAAGTAGAGTGGTGCTCAGTGGGTAATATAATAAACTGTGCATGCCTTGATAAGTTATTGTGTTTTGTTCAAATAGTAAAATTCACAATAATATTAATCTCAAAAGTGCACAAATGTGACTTTATACTGGGTCTCTACAATACTTAATATCCTTATTTGTACATTATTTTAAGAACAAAATCAATATTATCTTGATGAATACGCCCACTTTCCAGCACTTTTATGGTCTTTTGTCTTTGTCACTTTTCCCAGACTGCTCTGTGGTTTTACGTCACATTTCCAATATCTACACACGAATGGCGGTATTATCTGTATTCATTAATGCTCCAGTGTTTCCGATCAAGCGTCATTCCTTCCTGCTTTGGTGAAAACGTGGTAAACAAGTGCAGGAAATGTGGAGTGGGACCTATGCATGTCTCCTCTCTGTAATTACTCAGTACAGCTCTGCTCCTGTGTAACTGGTCAGGCCTTGCTTTTCTAGAAATATGCCATCTCCATGTCGTGACATGCACCCAATTGTTGAGCCAGTTTTTAGTTGGTTTGGTTCCATTTATAAATATGTCATGCATTGAGCTCTTAGTTTTATGTCTTACAAGATATGAATGCTTCAGCTCAATGTCTTCGAATGGTTGACCCTGTTTATCATGCTTCTCTAAGGTTTATTACTAACTATAGAGCAATGACACACCACTGAGAGTTGTATTCTCGAGTGGGATGGCCTGCCCTGGCCATTTGAAGGAGGAGTCATTGGTACACTTTCATTTATAAGGCAATGCTTGGACTACTGCCGAACTTCCTTACTGTCACAGAGAAGGGCTGATTCTTGTGTTGCTCTCTGTTCCATTTGCCCGCACTGAACTGGGAAAAAAAGGCTTTGGTCCACTCTGCACCTTATGCATGGAATATGCTGCAGAAAGACTGGAACTTGACAGAGTTGATTTCCTTGAATGCTTTTAAATGTAAACTGAGAGGTCTCGAGGCTGACTCCAGAACATGCATTTGTTTTTCATTATCTGTTTTTCTTTTCCTGTTATCTTGTCTCTTTGTAATTATGTAACTATTTTTTATTTGCTGCTGCTGCTTGGCCAGGAAAACCTCCCTTGAAAAGAGGTTTTTAATCTCATTGGGACTTTCCTGGTTAAATAAAGGTTAAATAAAATAAATATAAATAAAATAAAGTGTCCCCAGGAACACAAATGCAGAGGTGAGGAGATAAACTAAATATTATTTGGGTAAAAGTATGCTGCTAAAAAAAATTCTTTAAAGTGTTTCTCAAGTAAATAGAACGAAGTACTAGGCATAGTTTTGTATTGAAATTTGGTGTCACAATTATCATGGTCAAAATAATTGCGATTAACAATTATATCACGATAATTGTTAAAGTTGCTGACAGTTTAAAAATGTTTTCGATATGAATCATTCTAATTTTAATATTATGAATAGGTTACATATGTAAGCGTTATAGTACTGTACTTTGTTATAAGTGAGAACAATAAGACACTGCTGTTTGTGTCTGTATTCATTATAACATGTCTTTTTTTTTTTTTTTTTTTAAGTTTTTTTAAAGTTTTTTTTACTATTCACAATAAACCAGATGTTTTGCTCTTAATAAAAACTGAATTGAATTAAACTATGATCTAGAAGAGAAAATCATGGAGAAGCTGTTTTCTGCACATTCTGGTGAAATAATGGCGATTATCTTTTTTCGCGAGTATCATGATTCTATAAAATGTCTCACAAACGCTTAGAGTTTATCCTTTTTATCAAGATAAATTATATTATTGTTTATTGTCCCATCCCTACTGAATATTACCCATCCATGTACACTTGACCATAAAACCAACAACAGGGCTCCACTTCACAAAAACAAAAACATTTTTTTCTGCACTTCTCATCACACATCACCTAAACAAACATCTAATTTCTCAAGTGCATTTGGATTTGGCAGGGTTTTGTCTGCAGATGTCCGTTCTTGTTTTCCTTGGTCGACTTTGGGAATAAGCGATTGCAGCCTTCGTGTCTTACCAGTGTCACTGGGGAAAGCCTCTTCACTGTAAAAACACAGCTGGCCCTCTCCAAAACAAATCACAATCAGCCGCCCAGGGAGACGGTTGTTACGAGGGGAGGACGAGGGAGCAGTGGGAGGGAGGTGCAGTGGTTAACCAGGGAAAGAGGCCAAGACAGTGAAAAGAGAGAGTGCTTTGAAACAGGCTTTGTCTATTCTTCAACCAGGAAACTGCACATAAAGAGAGTTTCATTTATGTTACAGGTGACACCATGGCAAGATGCTGTGAATTTGTTATTATTTAAAGGTCCTATATCATGGACAATTAACTCTTGTGAGCTTTAAGCCATGTCACAATGTTGTTACCTCATCAGATACTTATCTGGAGTTGTGTTTCATTCACACATTTTTGAGTAACCTTTTATTATTAGTCTGGCTACATCTCCAAAGCTCAAAATGCTCTGTTCCAACTTGTGATGTCATGAAGAGGCAGTTTCCAACAGCTACCTTTTACATTTTGTTTCATAGAGATTAAATTTCAGGGCTGAAGAATTCTACAGGTGTGTATGGAGTTTAAAACACAGTAGGGGACTTCCAAACGACATCACAAAATAGAACAGAGTGCCTGTTTGAGAGAAGAACTCAGCCTAAATATGCAGCATTTATGTAAATCTGCAGGTTTGTTTCTGGTGAGGTAACAACATAACATTATCAGAAAATAGCATAATATGGGCTCTTATATATATATATATAAAACACACCACACAGCCCCACACTGCCCTGGAGTCTTGTAAGATGTGAGTTCTAACTTTTCAGTTGAGAATCATATAGAATCTACCTGTTTTACGGCTAAATCAGTATCTGTGTATCTCTTACCAAACAGCTGATTAAACTGGTTACTCAGCATGCCTGTCTGGCACCTCAAAACACAACAAAACACATAAAAGTATCCAACTAACGTCTTCATATAAAAGAGAGTTAGGCTTGTTGTCATTCTATTCTGTCTAACTTTAAAGGGTTGTTAAACATTATTTCTAACTTGGCTTTGGGTCTACTTATAAATTAACACTTTATCCATCAATTGTTGTAATTACTGAGAAAATTATACAATCTCGATACATTAAGAGCAATTTGTTGTTGGTATCAACATAAGAGGAAGGATACTTGTGGTCGAAGGTGTACCACAGTCTGAAGAACCAGGCACTTTCCTGTTTGGTCTTACTCCGGTCCTGGGAGCCGTCCTGGAAGCACAAGAAGAAATTGATGACATTATCACAACATCCTACTGGCATATTAAGATTAATTGAAATTGGAACGTGGGCCAGATTGCTATTACTTTGCCGATTGTTTGGTGTAGTTCACTAATTATAGTGGGATGGTAGACCTTCATTTTCCATTTTGATATTTTAGGAGTATCACACAATAATAAAGGCTACAGCAAAGAGTGATGCTGCCCTGTCGTTGAATTGGTTTAATCAGCTGATAGAACAAAGGGACAAGTTATGAAAAAAGGCAATTGCTCTGACTGTGTGCCTGATTTAGCAGTGGACATTTTCCTTCTTAACCACTTTTTACAGAACCAAATCAGTTAACTCAGTATATCAGTATATACTACTTATCAATACTATAACTAATGCTATTCAAATACTATATTTATACCACGGATTAGTAAAACAAAATGTTCATTTTTGAAATCCAGAACCTTGTTTCGGCCATTCACTCATTTAATATTGCCGTAATAAGAGCCGTTTCTCTTGGCTTGACATAAGATAAAGGTTAGGCTTGCTTCTATGCTATGTAATAGTGCATGCAGTGCAAAGTATTATTTCCAAATGATCCAATATCTGAAAATCTTCAAAGTGCCAAGCTTACTTCAGTCTGTGTCTTTAAATTGGTGAAACTACTGTCTTTGTGTCACCTGTGAGTTAGGCACAAATCTATACCCCTTTTACACTGCCCCAATGGACTCATATGCCCTCAGACTGGTGCGGTGTATTTCATTTTTACAGCCAACACAGGGACGAAAAGGGCTCCCAAACTTTTAACAAGCCGTAACTCCGGTAATTATTCTTTACAGCAGCGCAGTAAGCAGAAACTTGGTGCACATTTTAAGTTAAGAATTTGCTATATCTTAAAAAAAAGATGTCTATTTTAGGATGTTCAGTTTTTAGGTTTTCTACAGATTTGCTCCTTAAAATGTTATATGGTTTTCAAATCTATTCAATAAGTTGTTTAGTTTATGTTATGTTTATGTTATGTTTATGTTATGTTAAACCTTAAATAAAACAGCAAACATTTCTTTCATAAAATCATTTTCCTGCATCATCTTTTGAGTCATAGATCGTTACACTAGTTACCCCCCTTTTAGCATCAACGATTCTATATTTTGAAGTCATTCATTGAAAAGATTGGGAGATTTGATGTTATGTAATTCTGATCTTTTAAACACAAGTCAGCCATAATTGACTGTAAAACATTTTCCAGAATGGTGACAGAAAAGTTCCATTTTACTACATAGAACATTTATTTAGAATACATAAAGACTATACAAAAAAGTTGTGTGAGATGCTTACGCCTTGCAATACTTGAAAGCTGTCTCCTGTGAGCTGAAAGTCTTGATCCGAATCCACACCAACCCTACAAGACAATATCAAAGATGAAGAAATATCCCTATTAAAATTCAAAGCATGTTATGAAACCAATTTGCAGCATTAGTCAAGCTTTTTATTAAAATTCATCTTTAATCATTTAAATATTTTTATCTCTGACACAGAATTGTTCGGGGTTGTTTGTGACTACTAGCACTGCACCTGCCGAGACGTGATTGACCTCTTTGTGGTTGGTTCATTTTAGCAGCTCGGCTAAAACATCAAAGGAAAAGCAAAAGCAAAAGCTGAGCAATGCAGCAAATTAGCATCAGACAAAAGAAGCAACGAAATAGGACAAAGGGAAGCAAAGAGGTTACATAGAAAAAGGTAAGAAATGTCTTTTCAATTAAATGATGAATCAAGCAGAGACATAGAATTTTAATGATAGATTTTTATTCTAAAAACACATCCAATTTAAGGCAACATGATGCAACTTCCAGGCTTTAAGAATATGACTAAATGGGAATTAAATGTAATGAGATATCTGATATTGAGAGAATATCAAAATTATTATTTAAATCACTGTTGACATAATGAAATAGATATGAAAATATATATTTTTAAGAATGCAACCAAATGCAGTCCTCATTCAGGATTAATGTATTTTTTGATGCTGCACATTTTAAAGTTTAGGGGATTACTTATTTTACATGCAAGCAGTACTACAGTATGCAGATGAATGGGTTATCAAAGATTTCTAGTGTTGAATAATATATTATGATTTTCGCCTCTCCTGCATTTGTGCCCCTATTGGTGAAGCCCTAATTAACATATGAGTGTTACTATTTTGTATGTTGTGTTTCTCTGTGGTAAATACAGTTACAGTAAATACAGATCTGACAGTAATTCTACTCACATGTGCACACAAAGCCATACTAAACTATTCTTCTTTAAGTACATCATAATATTAAGAAAAAAACTGTACGCATTGTTCAAAACATCTGCTTGGCTCTAAAAGCAGAACAGATACAGAAAATTACACACATGTGACCTCTGAACATGTAACAGAGTAATTCCACTGAGCAGAAAATTAGAAACACAATGCTTCATGTGTACTACAAGACATGCACATGTTCTTTAGTAAGAGACATATTTATTTCACTATGCGCAGCACTTTGGAAACTGATTTTGTTTGTAAAATGGGCTATAGAAATAAAGTGGATCTTTTTTTTTTAATGACACCCAAAGACCCTTGATGTTTTCTGAAGCATAAGTATATGGCACAGTTCTATGTTAGTGCTTCTCAAACTGCTAAACCAGGACTAAACCACGTCTAAAAATTTACTTTATAGTTTTTATTCATCCAGTTTAGTCCGATAAACAGTACCAAACCAGAGTGAAAGTCAGAAAGACAATATATATGAACACTAATATGTGCATTATTGGCAAGTTTGTTAAGTCCATCATGTTAAAAATGCATTACTCCCCAGGATCAGTGCTTTCTGCAAATGTATTACTGCATAAACCAGGCTTGATAAAAAACTAGACATGCCTTAAATACATCTATAATACAAATATATTAGACTAAGCCAGCTTCTGTCAAACTCTGAGTTCATACATAGCTGTTGTGAGTCCTGCTGGTGTCTAGTACAGTGGAGAAGGATTAGGCCGAACACAGGCAGAATTTAAAAGGGTGAGTTTAATTCTTATAAACCCCAGCCTCTAATCCTGCTGGATGAAGGCCAAGGCGGACAAGTGAAGCCTGTCATGGCCCAATAAGTAACAGGCTACTGCTGAGTTAAACTGAGAAAAATGACTTAAGAATGTCCTCTGTCATGGCCTAGTTAACAGCTAACTTTAAATTAACAAACATTGGCTGTGTTGTATTTAATCAACAACAGTGTACATCTCTGTCAGGCATATTGCAATGTTTCGAATACCATTAGTATCTCTTGCATATTCTATTAAGAAATATTATGTTTTAGTCTACACACTACACCTTTTGGGAATGTGGGTCTTTACTGAAGAAGAGGAGGCTCCTGGATGAGCAGAGGACTAAACAATGTTTCCTGATAAAAACTACTCCCACATGCAGTCAGTTACTTACAGACTGTTGCACACTGTCCAAACATTGTCCAGACTATTCAAATCCAAGTCAGAAAGAATAAGCTGCAGAAATAATCCAATAGGTTGCTTTCACATGGCATCACAAACATTTGCTGTTTAACTGTCAGGTTGTAAATTTGTTGCATTTCTGTAATTTCTGGACCTAATCACATGAAACAAAAACTGTTGCGGAGTTCAATGTCTTCTCTGTCAGCATAAATAAACAAAAGTAGCATTATTTTTTTCACTATTGCTTCATGCCTTTATTTAACCTCAAAGAAGTGATTGTTGGCCCATGCCATCAATATGAAATTACAACATCATCAAATTGTAGACCATTAACACAGAACTATAGTCTAATGACAGTGTACTTTTACATAAAGGATTTCATTTTCCTTTTGTTCTTATGTAGAGACCTTTGTTTATTTCATATCAGAAGACCTAATAAACTGGACTAAGGATTCAATTGATTCATCCCTTAATCTCATGTAGGGAAATTGAACTTGCCTTAGAGAAGCCAAAAACATTATTACATTAACACTGCTATTCTCAATCTGACTGAATCTCAAATATAATACAGCTCTCAAAATGACAGCAAATAACCTTGTTTTTGACAAGCTTTTATTGGTTTTCTCACCTTCCTATTTTTTCTGATCATGTCACAGATTCCTGTCAACAGCTTGAAGCCAACACAGACAGTGATTTCTCTTCCCACACCACAGTAACATTAACAATTGAGCATTCGACAAACAAACAATAGGGAGAAATATGTTCCCACACACTCCTGATTCCAATTTATTTTATTCTGACACCGATCTCCCATAGCCCCATGTGCTTCTAAAAACAACCCCGTCACCAAGAAAAGCAGATTTAAAAAAGCACCAGAGCCTTCTCCCGTCACCACTTACTGTTAAATACAGCACCTTGTGTATCTCCTCTGTCCATAGATACAATGTCGAGGCCTAAATCTGACAAAGCAAATAAAAATCACAAGTTACAACAGTAACAATGTTCATGGTCATGGTCACAGTTTATATATACTGCACTCAAAATACTTTCATGTCCATATCATATTGATCACAAATCAAAAATTCCTTTAGTTAAGATGGCTTTGGCAACTGCAACCAATTCAACTCTATGTTTTATAACAAGCAAAACGATTACCACTGTATTTGAATGGCTTTACAAATAATTAGAATAGAACAGCTTTACTGTCAACTAGTTTTGTAAACTGTACAAAAACAAACACGATTATTGGTCTCAAATGCAGCAGATTGTTAGACCAGTTCTGTTTATATAAACTCACATCATGCTGATTGGCTGCAATCCCTACTGTACACCCCTACTGTACATCCTCTCAGAGTAAAAACATTAATTGGCAGAAGAATGGGTCAGATATCATCCCGTGTTATTTGGGGACATGTACTAATCCCTGACCTAACAGATGTTCATGTGACAGACTGCTTAACATGTGGTAGATTTTTTCCCACTTTGAATTAAAAAAGGTTTAGCTATGGAGCTGTGATAGTTCAGTGCAAATGGTCCATTGTGGTGCACTATGTAACTTTTCTGTTGGGGGTCCGCCACCTGCTTGTCTCCATGAAGAAGTAATTGCTTGGCTTGGAATTGGCTGCAGTATAGCATTCATTTATATATTCTTTTTATGTATTGAATTATAAGCATTTATACTGTGAAAAAGTACTTTGAAAACACACATTCTTGTTATAAGCAAGAATAGAATAGGACAAGATTAATGCTCTACTGTGGAACATTCCTGGCAAAGCAATAGCATCTCCATGGAGACAGCAGATGGTGGAACTCCCACCAGAAGTGCTGGGGCAAGCCCGCCCATACACAAGGAGAAGTATGCAAGCCAAGGTGACCAGGGAGTCAAACCCGGAACCGTCATCGGTCTAAAATCTATGCAACAAACCCCACAAGATCGCAAGTATTAATCCCTAAGGTTTTAAGTCCACAGACCTCAAATTGCATCACAACAACCAACTAAAAATAAAATACATACACAAATGTAGTGTTGTCATCTTAACTATAGTATGACTTTTATGTAACTAACAGATTTATAATTTGGACATTTACATTCATCTTCACATCTTACACAAGCCTTGAAATTGTTCTCAAATTGTCCACTTCTTCTATGTGTGCAAAACCTACACAGCACTGGATATTGGTGGTATAATTTCACAGTTATTTTCTATATCATCTTTCTCAGTTCGTCATACTGCGTTATATAAGCTCCCGTCATCAACAGAAAACCAGTGAGCCTCAACACCAGACGCCTATTATCCCAGAACAAGTCGTCTATCATACACTAATTCGCCCACCATTTTTTCCAGAGCAACTTTCTCTTCATTTCTGTCAGAGAAATGGCAACTCGTATGACGTCTTCAGTGTCGAAATGAAGACAGATAATTTTTACAAGCTCTAAGTATTATAAATATGTGAGAGGTAATATAAGATCTTGACAGAACAACAAGTTATGTGTTTCCTTTCTTAGCAAAGCATCTGCTTCCCACCTGCAGTTGTTCATATAATTGTGTTTTTAAGTATATGGTAATATTTAATCCAGGTGATCTACCTAAGGCTAGGCTCTTAGATCTAAACCAGAATTAATGCTGCTTGCTGGTCTTGTACACGACTATACTGTATCAAGACTAAACATTAACCGTGTGTAAACCACTGGGTAAAGCGTGATTATGAATATCCTACCCTTAACCCTCAGGACATTTGTGGTTCATTTGGCCCACTAGTTCAATTCAATTGATGTTAAAGACACCAAATTTTGAGGAAAGGCCTAATTTTTGTGGAAGTTTTTTGTTCTCAGAAAGTTGTTTTGCTACTGCATTGGAACACTGAAAAAAGTCACACTCAGAACCATGAGGACATAAACATCCACTTACAAAAACAGCCATAATCATACTTAAAAAAAATTTCCATATATCATACATTAATATTTTTCAATCTTAAGACCTAGATCTAGATTACTATGAAAACCTCTGTTTTAAACAATTCAGGGCTCATCTGAAAGCTTGAAGTATCACGACCCACGGCCAAAAAGAAGTAAGTGGCTGTCTTTTACAGTTTAGAAGACAAGAGCTGTTATGGAAAACTTGCATCATTTATCACGGATGGCCCATTTAATTTCACGCAATTTTGAGACTTCATACCAAAGCTTTTGTTTGTGCTAGAGAAGTCTCTAGTTTTTAGTAAAGAAAACACCACGTGTCTATCTGTTGCGGATCAACACATATGTGCAGTCAAAGTGCAACATTTTGCTTGCAACTGGCTCAGTTCCAGAGAGCCCATTATAATCAATGGGAAAATAGCCAAAATTTCAGTACATCAGAAATGGGTAAAAAACTATAAGACTGTAAACTGTAAACATAATAAATTTCACCTGTTTTCTCAAAAAATAAACTAAACATAATTGGAAATGTGTTTATTTTTAATTGTTATTACAAGATTTAAAAAGAAAAGTACACAAAAATGCCACAAACTTGAAAATTTAAACAAACTTGAAGCTTCCTAGGCCACATAAAAATGTACCCCAATTATATCCTGTCCTTTATTTTTCTGGAAGATATCTCAATTGTAAAGGCCACTTTACACTACATGTGAAATCTGAGTTTTCAAACTAGCAATTCAGTGGTTAAATATGTATTTAAAGTACCAAAAAATATTAATCTATGATGATTTTATAGCTTTGGTAAGTAGACATTTATGTCCTTAGGGTTTTGAGTGTGACTTTTTAAACAGGAAGCCATAGGATAAATGAAGTAGTTACTAAGCCTGAATCATTCATAATAAACTATTTGTTAATTATTAATTCATGCTTCATAATGCAGGTTGTAAATATTGTAATTACCCACTGTATTATATGACTCTTCTGTGCTTTAAAAAAAAAAAAATTGGAGTTCAATGACCATATACATGGATTCAGTCGAGTTTTTCCCACCAACTCATGCTCTCATTGATTGTCATGTGCCATTAACCAATTACAGTGAGGTGTAAAATCAAAGAAGAAGCATTAGTTATCTTCAAATTTACCCCCCATAAGACTAGAACAAATCCAAAAACACCAGAAAATCCATCTCAACTGAAAAAGACCCCTGTATACCAGATATGTCCCAGCCACAGTTTAAGAAGCCATGGCTCTTTAGAATAAACTAAAATATAAATCAGTGTAAATGTATGTGTACTGAGGAGGGAGGGATTCACAAGTCACAAGAGTTTTGCCTCATATCCGCCCTGTTGCCATAGCACTGAGCTCAAGGGGAGATTTTGGCAAAGCTTGTATTCCAAAAACACAATAGTTCTTGCTTGGACAGAGAGGCATTACTCATATTAAACAGCTCGGCCACACACACACATTTGGAACAACATAATCCTCTTTATCATGACAAGTGGGAGCAATGCATTATGGTCCAGGAGTTGCTAACACAATACACAAGGAGCAGCTCCAGCAAAAATGAACCACGTTAAAATGGACACGTACGTCTGCAGATAACATTGCATTTGTTTAAGGAGCTGAAAGAGAGTAAGAGCAACAGGGAATAAGGGGAGGTTTGAAAGCTGGTGAGGAGAAGGGATGGAGATGGAGGAATCTGGCGCCATCTACTGGACAACTACAAGTTTGTAGGAGTTGAGCTTCTGTGATTTAGTCGTTTTTATTTCTGAGCTCCAGTCTTGTGACTTATATTACATTTTACACATTTTTTTCACCTTGGGCAGCTGTGGTAATTTACCACAAACATTTGAAATACATTGTTAAGAACTCGACCTTGACCACTGCTCATATAATCTAATACTAGTGAAAAAGAATAAAGATTTGTGTTATATATTTTACTCAAGTAATTAGATATATCAAAAAATTCTGAAATGCATTTTCAAAAAAACTGAACTAAAAACAGTTTTAGCATTTGTTTTGTGTAGTTATACCAGTTTTATTCTTCAGTAATAAAATGGCCTTTCCTGGCAAAATCACAACATTTGAAATTGTTATTCAGCTTCTGTGAACCTTCTTCTTCCTCTTTGTACTAGATTATTGTGAATAAAACATGCCTTATCTAGTTGGGAGAAACTAATTAGGAAATTTGTCATTTATTGACATTTTAGAGAGATTAGTCATTTGAAAACTAAACCGTCCTGTTCGTTTAAATTATTTTAATAAAATGAAATGAAGCATTCCCAATGTACAGACACTTGGTGAGAGCGGTTGAGATAAAAAAGAAGCAAAAAAAAACAAAAAACAACACAAATTGCTAAAACACAGTAAGATAAAATTATTTACACCCAACTGTTTTCGTTAGCTACGATTGTTTTATACTGTACTGCCATTTCCTACAATGTTGCTATATCCTTATTGGTTTGATAAGTTTGATAAGTAACTTATCAGTTAACACTGATAACTTAAGTGTTAAAAATGTCTCCTCAGTGAACATTACCTGATATGTAGCCAGGAAAGCATGGGCGTGGTTCCTCCTCCAAAGACCCACACAGTGAAGAAGACAATGAGCAGCGTCGTACTGAACATCATCTGCCGTGCATAGGTGGCTGTGTCTCTGATGGCCAGAGCGAACGCCATGGCCCCACGCAAACCTGCAGCATAATCATAATAGTTTGAAAATAATGTAAATATATAGAAAATATGTTTTTGACAATAGAATAATCAACATTTAATTTTTATACTTCTCTGTTAGTTCTTTGGACTTCTTTGGAAACTGGCACTTTTGCCATATGCAAAATAAACTTGCATATTTACAACTGTATTCGTTCATTACTATGCATTGTCACAGTTTAAGGAATACAATGTGAAAGAACTACAATCATTATACAAGATGTCTGTCACCCTCTGCTGGTGACAGTGGGGAGTAAAGCACCTTGAAATGAAAAATAAGCAGCATGGGTATTTACCCCATAATGCATAATGAGTGCTTCATTCGGAAGACAATAAGCACTGAGATGATTAAAAACTTTTTAGGTAAAACATTATGGCTAAAAGGTCAAAAAGGTTGACGTTTCAACCTTTCAGCAAACATTGGAGTAACTGATCAGTTGTGTGGAGTAAATTCAAAACATAAGCCATTATTTTAGGGGTCGTTTTTACCTGCAAACATCATCATGTGCTGGAAGTTTCCTGTGATTTTGTGTCGTCGGCCGAGGTTCAGCAAGAAGGAGAGTGGGTAAATATTCAACGCTCGGCCAATAAATATAGCGATCTGATCAAAAGGTTAAGAACATTTAGAACAAATGAAAAGAAAATTCTATTCTACAGGACATCGTTGATACAATACACTAATGGTAATAGAGATTTTTTTGTTAATACTTGTTAGCTGCACAGGTCGCCTTTTTCAAAAAAAGTACAAAATTTAAAATTTATGAAACCACCTAATTAATGTTTTTAAATAATATAATATAATGCCATTTCTACATTAACTATGCTACAGGGAATAAAGGATCTTAGGAACTGAATCCCTATTATTTCTGCAGCTGTGGAGAGCATGTGTCTAAGGACATTATTGAAGTATATTTGAGGTTGATTCAAAGGATACAAAAGCTCCAATGATGAAGATTGGGCTGAAGATGTGGTTCTGGAAGGTGAACAGAGCCAGCCCCATGTACGAGAAGATGAAGTTCTCAGCCAGGAAATGGAGGACCTCAAATAACTGTGGGAAAACAAACAAAGGGTACTTAAATTCAAGTGAAAAAAAATTCCAAAAGCTAAACAACCATATTCATTCAAGATTGGTCAAGTAAATATTTAAGTCAAACTTCTTGTGAAAAGACTACCCTGTAGAACTCATAAAAAAAAAACAAACAAACATGTTTTATTGTACTATAATGTGTTAACTTTATCAGCCAAATCAGGTCAAATCTACTGTATTCCTTTTGTAATATTTACTTAAGTAAAATAATAATTATACCTTTAATCTTAATGAAGCTTCTGCATAAAAATATCCAAACAGGCGCATAGCTTGTAAATTCAGCTAGAGGAATCTTCATGCTGTGCTGTCTCTGGTTTCGGCCCCTGGCCTGAAGAACCTGTGTGTTTGGAGAGGGCCAACAGGACGTCCTGACACTGCCTGATTAAGGTCACAGAGGGTGGCTCATTACAACCATCTGGCACGGGACAAGTGCCCTCTCTGTGATGCAAAGAGACCCAAGACTTGAGCGCAGACCAGTGGTTCCCAAATTATAGTGTAGGCACAAGTGATGTTGTACATTACAAAAGCCTCTTCAGGTGGAATATAGGGGGCTTTCGCTGATATGGTATAAAAAAAGGAACTGTCTGCAAGCATTTTTAGCTCTAGAGAGTAACACTGATTTTATTTGCAGGATTACTGAAATGTCTGAAACTACTGATGAGGGAAGTGGTTAAAAGCTTAAAGTTCA
This sequence comes from Periophthalmus modestus, assembly GCA_019594935.1. Taxonomy (NCBI): domain Eukaryota; kingdom Metazoa; phylum Chordata; class Actinopteri; order Gobiiformes; family Gobiidae; genus Periophthalmus; species Periophthalmus modestus. Next base: position 16,032,713 of record JAIEZT010000007.1, on the reverse strand, counting down.
ATATAATGTAACTAGCCTTTGTTCTGAGTTTTAATCCTTCCCAGCTCATTTTAAATCAATTGAAATTGAACACCAAAAGCAGGTTCGAATTGGTGTGCAGTATCCTTTAAAGTGATACCTGTTTGGTGCGTTTGGTGGACTCTTCTGAGAGGTTGTTGTAAGTGTAATGAGCCTGGGTGATTCCACAGAACAGCACGGCTACAACACCTGCAAAAACATTGAGAAATAAAATTATTACTGTAATTCTATCTGAAGTAATAACTAAGTAAATGTGCACTGCATTTGCTATAGAAAAAAGATCCACAGATTCACTTCACAACTATTAAGACAATGTTTATAATGTTTGTAATCTGCCATATAGTCTGTGCTCCAACCCTGTCAGACATCAACAAAGCATCTGTACATCTGTACTGTAGAGATATACTTTCCCCAATACTGTATTTTTCCAGATGCTGAAAGATGCTTTACAATTTCATACATTATTCATTAATTCCGCACTAGTTGGTGGTAAACTACTACTGTAACCACATACATAAAATCTGGTCTCACAATGACCATTTACCGATTATCATTTTCACTGAAACATTGTTTGACATGCCTATTATGATTTGATATTTTGGATAATGATTGACACAGATCAGTGACGTGCAGTGAGGTTTATGGCTGGTGAGGCACCAAGGTCATCACAGTCAGATTTACAAACATGTAAACCAGGTGTCCGTAAGTACCTTTGGCCCCGGGCCAATTTCTCTCCCAGTAAGTGACTTGGGGCCAGAATAAAAAAGAATTTCAAAATAAAAGTTTCGAAGTCCGTATGAAATAGATCTAATAGTATGAAACAGGTCTAATAGTATGGAATAAAAAGCAAGCTGGTTTTGTTTTACCAGCCTTTCCATGTGTACCACTCTGTTTGAAAAGAGCGAGTCTTTCGTCCCATAGTCTCGAGCAAACCCTTTAGCTCCGGTGTTGGTACTTCCTTTAAATTATAACCTCCTGCTTTGACCTAAAGTCCAGTTTAGAAAACTCCTTGAGCTTTAATATGTAATCTTCCTCCATTTAAAAAGTAGGGCCAGACAAGAAGAAAAAAAGTGAACGGATTGCTAAACTTGACATGCTAACTCTAAATTGTAGCTTGCTGTCACTATTTTGTTGCCCCAGGAGTTGCAAGAATCCTTGGGCTCACAAGTGTCCCCTACCACGAGGCCAGGTAACCCTGTGCCTCACAGCCACTTAAAGCAGCAGAGCGTCACTGCTGAGCTACAGCACAGTCAGTCCATGGTGAGGCATGAAAGGCTGGTGCCTCTCCGCACGTCTCTTCTCATTATTTGAACAGTAAAAGTTAAAGTTTAGCGATTTTGAATTTTTAAAAAATAGAACCTAATTTTATAGTACAAATCACAGGATAAATATAACCATTTCATGTTATTTTTTCTCAGGGGAGGCAGGTGAGGCTGTGCCTGCCTACAGATCATATCCAGTGCTACATCTGCATCACACACTGAAATTCCATAAAAAAAACAACAAAACAAAATATGCCAAAACATTTTGCCAATTATTCTCACCAGTGAAACCACAAGCCTCTGCCAACAGGAAGGTGCTCCATGACATGAGGAAAAACAGGGCAGTCTCCAGGAGGGGGAAGTAGTGAAGTTTAGTGAACTTTGTGACGTGAAAAATGCATTAAGAATAAAACATTTTTTAGTTAATTTAATTACCGGTAAATTCATACATTCAGTATTATATATTGAATGACTGTCACAGCCCTATCTTGCTGTCCTCTAGTGGCTGTGTATGATTATTGTTTCTGCCCTGTGCAGGTGGATACAACATACAGCCACTTGCTCATGCTGGCTCACTTCACCCCCCTGCACATATCTGACCTTACAAGGCCATCTCCTATATTAACATGGACCTACATCCTGGACATTTTACTACAGCACTGTACAACTGCCAAATCTCTACTTAAATAAAAATCAGCAGCATTACATTTAAACATGATACCATTACGCAATTACATTATAGTAGTGAGCAATTATGCAATTACATGATAGAATCATAATCATACAATTACGTGATAGTATCATGCAATTATGTGATAGTATCACAACATTATGTGATACTATATCACATATAAAATTACGTGATACTGTCTCGAAATTACAAAACAGTTTCATGTTAAAACTTAATACAAAATTGTCATGAAATTACATGGCAAGTAAAACGAGGAACTAGGGCAACAACAATGACTCAAGTCATCTGTCTACCATCGTTCCGAGTTGAGTTCACTCAGCCACGAACTTGGATGTGGAGGATCACAGGGAGCCCACAGCGCTCACAGAGACAGTCATTTCAATAAAATGGCCTTACCATTTACGCAAGAGCAGTAGTCCTACTCTGAGAGGCAGTACTACTACTACTACTACAATGGGTGGAAAAAGTCATAACATCAGTACCATAGCCTATATCTCTCCTACAAGCATGCAAAAGTAGACAGATCCTCAATTGTTGCTGTAGTTCCTTGTTTTACATATCACAAAATTTCATTAAATATTGTATCACCTTTTGTCATGAAGCTATCATGTAATTTCATGAAACTATCAGGTCAATTGATTTGGCAGTTGTAAGATGCCGTATATTACACCTGTTACCTTTTAAAATTTACAGAACAAATACTAACTAATTGATCTAATCTGTTGTTTGATGTATTTTTGGTTCTAGCTTAGCCTTTGAGCCAGGACGTAACATTCAGGTTTAAAGGATATGAGAGCAGTGACGACTCCAGTGGCTGCTCCCATCACAAAGGAGCCGCTGAAAATCCCCAGAAAAACTCCTATTGATTTAAAAAGGGCTGAGGTGTCGAACTTGTGACTGTTGGCTCCACTTGGTTGGTAGGCAACTATAGACCTGTAGCAGAGAAAGGAAATAAGGTTATTTGGTAATTTTGGTAGAGTACTTGATACCAAAATGTAATAGAAAAAGCTGGATCATTTCATGAAACCTTTAGTTAAGGTAACAATTGGGTTTTTGGTGGTGATCTGTAATAGATGACTGTCAAGTCTAAATGGCTCAGCAGATTGAGCAATGCACATAGAACATTTCCCCTAAGAGAAGCAGTAATGCAGCCCAAAGTCTGACTTTTCTATACCAAAATGTGTAGATATAAAAAGTTTCAAATAACTGCAGCCTATGGGGAAAGGAAAATAAAGTTGGTCAATATTAAAATGGTGATCTTCAATTGTCCAGCAGAGGGAGACAAAGCACAACCTGTCCACACATGAATGTCAGCAGCACAATGAAGAGACAGGTGTCTGAAGTGTGTACAAGTGGAATCAATTACATAATACATGGGACAGATTTTACTTACGATGACAAAACAATTGCAACTGCATCGTTCATGACACTTTCTCCAAATAGCAGAGCGTACAGGTCCCCGTCAGCATGGAGGTCATTGAAGATTGCCAACACAGTTACTACACACACAAAATAATGACTCATAATTTACATATATAATATGTTCTGTTGTTATGTTGTAAAGTTAATACCTGGGTCGGTAGCTGAAATAATGGCACCAAAGAAAAGACAATCTGTGTAGTAGAACTTATCAATTAACTGTCCTGCTACTTGCATCAACTTGACCACGCCGTACATTAGATTCCTGGATTTAAAAAGCAAATATATATAGACAGGATTAAAACAAATAACAAACAAATAATACGCATACTATAAAACATTGTTATACTATAAAAAAATATTTTTAAATGGGAAATTCAAACTATTCAAATACGGTCTAAAGTTCCTTGTTTTGACTCACCCAATAACAAAACATGAGACAGCCGTACCAATGAAGGCATATGTTAAAATGGAGCCCAGATTTCTGAAAAAGTGTCTCTGAAAGATAAAAAAATAACATTTAACATTTGACATTAAAAGTAAGTAAGAAAGTCCCTGTGGAATAGTTATCGGTTTAAATACTTCTCTGAAGTAAGAAGTTAGTTTGTGCAGAAATTAACCCTCTCTCGTTGGTTACTCTGAAGCAGTGGTGCTTAACCTTGTTGGAGGTACTGAACCCCACCAGTTTCATCTGCACATTCACTGAACCCTTCTTTATTGAAAAATAAAATTTGATTTTTTTTCAAATTCAAGACATAGGTATGTTTTACTGGTCCACAAAATAAACCGTACATTAACATCACTGTGTTCAAAGAACAAAACCAATACAATACATGAACTCATAACAAATCACATACAAACCTTTTCACAAAGACATGACCTTTTTTAATACTACCACACTGAAATGATTTTAATTTTTAACCTTGTGTATTCCAATAATGAACTTATTGTATTTATGCTATTTCTATTTTTTCACATTTTAACACACACCCATCACCTAATTTCCATCAGGTACAATAATAATGAATATTTACTGCAAATCAGTGACTTCTGCTGTTGCCTTTGAGAGACCAGTTCAGAAAGGCTTCACCTTGGCAAGTGCCACTCGCATGTCATTTTCACAGTAAAGTCTGTTCCGTGTCTCATGCCGTGTCTCATCTCACCAAAGTGCCCTTAAATGCGGCGTTCGAACAGCACATTTAAGTCCGGCGGGTACTTCGACCCGCACTTTGAACAGTACATCGAATGGTGCATTTGGCGAATTGAGACACGGCGTCAATTTGACAAATCCACTCCTTTTGAAAAACATGCAGATGTTGAAATTTTTCAATAAATATTTTGTTTGGCTGGCGACTTAGTCACGGTTTTTAATTTAGGCCCTCTGTGAATTTGAGTTTGACACCCCTGGCCTAGGGTTTTTATTGTATAATCCAAAATTTTTTATTTCTATTCTAGAAAATGTTTTTCAGGAAATACATGCTGCTACAGTTATTTTACACATCAGTGTTCAAAGACTTGACTAGACTGATTAAATTTACTGTAAATTAAAAAAACGGTTCTGTTTAGCTATGCATATGAAAGGTTTTAATTCTGCACTCTTCTCTTTTTATGATCTTTTTATATATATATATATATATATATATATATATATATATATATATATATATATATATATATATATATATATATATATATATGTATATATATTTTTTTGATTTGTTTCTACTGTGATTTTAATGTCTTTCTTATTCTGTAAAGCACTTTGAATTACTTTATGTACAAATTGTGCTATACAAATAAATTTGCCTTGCCTTGGCATTCATTAGTGCCAGGGGATGTCTGACAAACTAGAGAAGTAATGTCAGCAGTGCACTGTGCTTGTTTAACTGGTTACAAATCAAACATACAAAGCTATGCAGCGCTACAACCCCAAGGCTAGGGCTCATTCCACCCAGAAAGAGAGAAATGCTGACTCAGAGATTTAAAGGAAATAAGCACTCTACCAAAGAGGCTGCCAAAGGACTGCCGGGAGGGAGTTTATAAGATGAAAATTTATTAGGTCAAACATTGATCAGCTCCTCTGTGGAAGTAGAGTTATTTGAACCTCACGTAGTATTAAGTTAGTACTCCTGTTTGTAGATTTGAGTTGATATAATTAAGCAAAAGAGATTTTTGAGCCATGTGCAATACAAACAATAGTTTAAGTATATCAAAATCAGATTGTTGATTGACCCAAACTGAAGACTATTACAAAAAGTATATGACTGTATATGGTTGTATAACATTTGTTTAAACACTAAATGTCAAAAGAGGAACTGAAAGACATCTGCTCTGGACTTCCCCTTGAAGGAGCCACTTGTTCCACAGTCAGACTCTACTGTGTTTGTGGCCAGTGAAGGCTCTCCTCACTCAACCATCTCTCCAATAAGTCATCAGGTGGTGGCAGCACACACTTGCCGACAGCTAAAGCCACACAGTTTTAGTAAACTTTACAAAGATTTATAGTCTGGAACAATATATTGTCTTCATGAATTCCAATATGTGTAATTAACAGGTGGAATCAGAGCATTGATGGATTATAAAAAAGAAATGAAAAAATATGACACACTGAGAAACAGCACTAAATATTGTAAATGTGTGCATAACAAATAAACAACTGTAATTTGATCATCCAACAATAGTATGATTGTTTGCTGAGGACCGACACCCTCCCGCACTCAAACAGAAAGTAAGAGGACTGGGTCTCCAGGCTAAGCACGCATCGTATCAACTCTATAAGAGGTAAGAAAAGCCTCTTCTATCTCACCTTTTTAAGGCTGTATCCTGCATGGAAGATAATAGGAGGCAGCAATATGTTGAAGAATACCTCTGGGTCAAAGGTCACCTGGAAAAGAAAGAAATAATAATGACAATATGAATAAGGCAAGTCAGGCAAAAAGAAATATAAAGCAAAAAATGACAATCATGATCATAAAAGGAAAACATTAGCAATAGCAATTGGTTAGTAATAATTCAATTGTGAAAATAATGCTTGAATGACTGTATATTACACTGCATGCACTGAATCCATGTAAATAAGTCAGTATCACAAATTGTGGCTTTGTCACGACATCTGTTTATGGAGTGGTATATGTTGTTGTGTATTTTCTTCTTAAGAGTAGGGCTGAAAGCAGTAATCAAGTAATTGAATAATTGCACTATTGAAATAATTTTCAAACAATTAACAGCAAAATCACAATAGTTTTTTTTCCCCAACAAGATCTCCTTAAGCAGCTTCATTTTAGCTTCTCCTTGTTCAAACTGACTAAAAATCTAAATTTCACAAGCCTTTCATGCCCAATTGATTATTCTACTATTGATTTTTGGACACCTTACCTCTAGTATTTTTATATTTTACTGCTCAATGCAACATATATGCATGGGTAAAAGTAGTTCAGCCCTACTTCAGTTCAGTCATGTCCTCTGCAAACAAACAAAAACCAGCAGAGGTGCTTTGAGAGCTAACCCTTCAGTGAAGATGTGTGGAATTTAAAAATGCAGAGGAGAATAACATGAAAGTTACTACCCGTTTCATGTGAGGATTGCATTTCTCATTAAATTATGTTTAGAATAATACTACCTTTAGTTCATGTATAAAGCCTGAAATTAGCAATAAGGATGAGTGAGTTTGATTGGAGTGATATTCTGACAGCACACACTCACACATGGACTCTCGCTTGTTAGATCTATTTCACTTCAAATTAGTGAATGAAAATGCATGTAACTGGGATATTGTTACCAACCTTCCTGAGCATGTCATTTTGTTCCACATTGTGAATCTCTCTCAGGTTTATTTCCCCTTTGAGGCTGTACTCAAAGAACTTTCCACTGACATTGAGCAGAAGTGTGCTAGCGGGACCCTCCTTCAGCGAACAGCTCAAAGGGGTCTGGTTGTGATAACTGGTAGCTGGGATCCCGTAACGCAGAATCACTCCTACCAACAGACCTGAGGACAAAAATACAAGAAAATAACATGAACAGTCTTAGTTATAAGCACAATTACAACTTGTATAGTACCCTTTTCAATAACTGACACAATACAGTAACACAGTTTTCTCCACCAGGGGTACAAGGACTTCTTTCAAAATAAAACAGAGGTGAAACTGACTAGTCCATCCATCTATTTTCTTCCGCTTTCTCGCAGAGGCAGCACCTTGTGAGTGAGGCCCAGTCTTCCCTTTCCACACACACTTGCTCCAGCTCTTCCAGGAGGATCCCAAGGCGTTCCCAGGCCAGGTGACAGACATACCATATTTTCCGGACTATAAGTCGCACTTTTTTTTCATAGTTGGCTGGGGGTGCGACTTATACTCACTCTAGGCTTGTGTACCAGTATGACAGCCAATCACTAAATCAATGGATTTAGTGATTTGCTGTCATTTGATTTGGAGAGAGATTAAGAGTAAACTTGTTTGCTTGTTTTTTATGCTTTAGTTATCTTATCAACTGTTAATATCTTACGTTAACATATCAAACATTCAGTTCGCTGTCAATGCTTCATGTAGTTGAATGCATATACTGGTATGTGTTATGTTGGCATGCTGTACTGCTATTCAGCCTGTTGTTCTCAATTTTATTGTTAACTTGCCTTTAAAGATAAAATGTCTGTTCTTGGTCTTGGATTTTGTAAAATAAATGTCCCAAAAAAATGCGACGTATCATCCAGTGCACCTTATATATGCTTTTTTCTTCATTATTATGCATTTTTTCGCTGGTGCAACTTATACTACGGAGCGATGTATAGTCCGGAAAATATGGTACTCCCTCCAGCGTATCCTGGGTCTTCTCTGGTGCCTCCTCCCAGTGGAGGAACACCTCTCCAGGGAGGAGTCCAGGAGGCATCCGAAATAAATGCCTGATCCACCTCAGCTGGCTCCTCTCGACGTGGAGGAGCAACGGCTCTACTTTGAGCTCCTCCTATGTGAATGAGCTCACTCTATCTCTAAGGGAGTGCCCAGTAGTCCGACGGAGGAAACACATTTTGACCGATTGTATCCGCGATCTTGTTCTTTCGGTCATTACCTAAAGCTCATCATCATAGGTGAGGGTAGGAACATAGACTGACCTGTAAATCGAGAGCTTTGCCCTTTGACTCAGCTCCTTCTTTATCACAAAATTCCGCCAGAACAACCACATCACTGCAGACGCTGTACCGATCCGCCTGTCAATCTCACCAGTCAGATGCTGTGTCTGTGGACGAGTCGTCGAGACACCCGTCCTCAACTGCAACCCAATTCTTCTTGCACCGACTCTTATAAAACCCTCTGCAGGTGGTGAGCCCACTGGACGGCAGACCTGCATTGTCTTTTCGGGCTGAGCCCGGCTGTGCCATAATGGGCGACTACTGAATGATGAATAGCATATTTATTTTGTGTAATGTAAGAGTTAGGAAAAATTGAGAAGAGTTACCAAGTATACTCTACATTGCTTAAACTCTTCTTCCACTTAACACTTGCTTTGCTACTCTAGACCTAAAAGCAGCAAAGAATGGACACTGTTTGGACACCGACATTTACTGTCTCATTTCTATGGACAGTTTAGTGGACTAGTGCATTTGCATGCGGTTTATGCTTTATAGCTATTCGATAGTGAAAAGATTTCCGTATATATAAAGTGTTATTTATAGCCCTATCTAAAAATATGTATGATTAATTTACTCAAAATCTCATTTGTTGTTTAAGGCCACAGTATCAGGTGCAGAGAGAGAGCAACAAAGCAGAGATGAAAAATGGGGGAAGAGTAAGATGCAGGGACAGCAGAGAAGCTAAATCCTGGAGCAAGGCACTAGGCAGCCGCTTCGAAAACATAAATCCTCCAAACAGACAACACATATCTGCAGAGGGCAAAGCTGGTTAATGCCTCTCTCCAGTGCAAGGTTGTCTACTAACAGTTTGAAGGAGAGTCGCACAGGGGATGCATAGAAAAATATCTGTTAACAATATCAGCAAACTCAATTATAAAAATGTTAAAGTGTAATGCAACATATTCTGCATTCCTCCTGACTTTTCCAATCAGAGAAAAACATCTTTCTGCAAAAACGCAGTACCTATCCCATTTTGAATAATACAGTTTAAAAGTAAATAAAATACTAAATGCTATTTCAAAAATACTATTTTTACCTAGTATGTTCAGACCATTTTGTGTATAGTATTATTATTTAGAATTTTGTGGAGATATTGATTGGTTAAACATTTATAGCACAATTTTAAAGGGGTGGGATTGAAGTGTGACATCAGTAGAGCTTGTTTGGGTTCCACAGTTTCTACACAGACCTATAAGGGAAGAAATGGTTTTACACTAAACAATATCAGTGAGTGTACTTATATTTTTCAAATCAAATGTTTTGTTATAGCATTTGTATTTTTACGCCAAGGATGGCCAAAATCATCTCATAATTTATTATCTTAGAATTTCATTGGACGCGAGTACAGTATGATATTGTCACACTGTGTAAAATTTTAGATAAACTGGAAATTTGTGAGAACTCAACTAGTGCAGACAAAAATGTCAACACACCATTCTTTAACTGAAACAACTCCACCAACCACATATTTGCATTTTAAAAAGACCTATCTAACAAGGCTATGAAATCAAATGTGTAGGCATCACAGTAGGTCATAGTAAAGAGTAAAGCAATGAATAAATAGAAAAGGACCAGCAACAAATCAAAGTCTGTAAGTCAATAGTTAATGAGTGACATTTCAAGGTAGAATTTTGGCTTTTTGGATCTGTATTTGTAAATTTGGGCATGATGTCACTACCAATAGGTTAGACTGTGTCCTAATTAAATTATTAGTCTTAGTGCTTTCATTCATTAGAATTGTGAGCAAGTTAAACTTACATTGTAGCCTAGCAGAGTGTGGGCTGTTTAGGCTATTGGGCATTTGAAGAGGTAGATACAAGAACAAATTCTGCAGCACCAAGAAGCAAAGATGCCAGACATTTAGCCAATGCCTATTGCATCAGAAAGTAGGTTATACGAGTCCATTCAGGAACCCATAGAGAGAAATCTATCTGTGTTTTTGAGCCCCACGTGACTAGTAAGCCTTACCGTAAATCATTGCTAACCCGGTCTCGTGCAGGAACCGGACTCGTCTGTGCTTGAAGAGCCAAATGGTGAGGATGGTTAAAGTCAGCAGCAAAATAAATGTCAGTAAATTAACGCTGTCCTGGCGGTGACTTTCCTCTGCCTCTTTCTCCGTGGCAAGTTCCTCCATGACATCGCTGGCTTTTACCCCGGATAAACTCATAATCTCTGCCGCAAACATGAGCCAGACCGTGAGCATCCCTTGTAGTGCACCGCGGTAGCCTCGTAACGCATCCATAGCTCACAGGGGATGCTGATGCTAAACCGGGTGAAAAAAAACTAGGAACATTCACCGCCGATGTAGCATGCCACTCTCACAGCAACGCCGACTGGATAAACGAGTCTATATTAGCGATAAACCGCAGTTCAACCTTTTAAAGATACACTACGTCGTGTTGATTGGGTAAAGACAGATGCTTATATTGAGCGCTGGTCGGCTCCTAGTTGGATCAAGTTGCCTCGTGCGTACCCAGTTGAGTCACGGTCCTGCCCTACCGTGTCACTGATGATCTTGCAATTCAACCATGGAGATTCTTTTTTAAAAAAACAGGAAATTCACGAGTGCTGCAACGGGATTGAGGAGTCAGCGCTTAACAAGAAAAGTTGAAACAGGCATCCGCTGTGGGGGATGGGGTGGGGGGGACACTATAATAAAATAGAGATTGTTGGAAGCCACGTACTCCACAATTATTCCATAATTTAGGCTATGCAATGATCATTTCTTATATATTTTTTGTATCAGCATTGATAAATTCCTCACCAAAACGAAAGCCCCCCTTTATAGGCCTACTTTGAACCTTCAAGTAGGCTGGTGTCAACTCTATTACATTAGGGCTTGTCTGTAACATATAATTGAATTTAGTACGCCTATTGGCCTTCCTACAGGTCATCTTCAGTATGAATCAAGGAATTAATAAAGCCTGAAAAAAGGTTTTGGCTGCCTTGACTGCAGGGGCGGCCCTAGCTTTTAGGGGGCCCTAAGCGGAGTTTGTCTCTAGGCCCCTTGACAGTAAATGTACCTGGGCTCAGCTATCAATGACTCGCATTTGACAACATTATGACCATGCTCTTATCACCTTGTCCAATTGTGTTTCTATTTATATGACCAAAATACTGAAATGTTTTAATCTAACTTGTAAAACAGCCGTTCAAAAGTACCTCGGCTGCCTCAGTGCACCTTGGGAGGTGTAAACACATAGCTGCCCACACTTATGCCTGGTTCAAAAACAAAAGGAAGCAGCAGATATTTTGCTACTATATATAAAATACAAATACAATCTTTATAGAGGGATACTTAGGCTGCTGTAAACACCTGAGCACTGTCTCCAGTATAACTTTACATATTATATTATTTTCAGTACAAATGTATGGGCTCTTGGGTGCCCCCTGGTGGCCTTGGGGCCCTAAGCACCTGCTTAGTCCGCTTATAGGCGGCCGGCCCTGCTTGACTGGACATTTAGTGGGTAAAGAACCAATAAAGACAACAATCGTTACATGGTTTATTTGTCAAAACTACATTGAAAAATTAAGCAGTGTAATTTGAGAGGATCTGGGTCAATAAATCGTATGGTTGTGGCTTCAAGTTTTTGCATGTGGGTAACATTTAGATTCTTTATATGCCAACATTTGCGTAGGCATATGCCAAAAAATCATGTAAAGGTTTTTGAAGTCTATCACAGTTGTTATTTTGATGATCCTACAATTCATGCAGGTTGTAGGTGTGTATTTCAATTATGGATGTATCTAAAGCCATCTGCTGTGTCTAGGCTGACCAATGGAAAGAAGTTGGTGAAAGTGTCTGAGTTTGAGCTGTGCAGAAAAGCATTATACAATATGACCATAACACAGACCTACTGTGGGCAGTGTCTCAATCACACAGCGTAGCATTCAACATTGTACTCTAATGAATAAGTGTGTGTTTGAGAGTGTAAATTGATAACTAAACTATCCCATTAATCCACAAGTCTGGCAAAATAAAATATAAAATAAAAATAATTAGACCCCGTAGGCTTTAACGTTTGACATCATCATTTTATATCAAAACTTGTGCAGATCCTATATTAGGCCCTATATGTTATTTAGTCGTGTCATCTACACACTAAATCATAGTTACCCATTAAGTGCTGGTCAGTCTCCGTGGGATGAGGGGTTGATCTGCTCCAAACAGGTTATTCTGGCCAATCTGTGCACAGTGCTCTGAATAGTTTCTGGTGTTTCACTAATTTCCAGGAAAGTTTTATTGTTATATCAAGGCAGTGCTGTTGTTATGGATTGTATAGTGTGACATCATAAAGCCGGGTTGGTTGTTTTTTTTAATATTTTTAATCATTTTCATGTTATTTCCATGTTTTTATTAGAACCTTCTTCTAATTAAGTGATATGTTGTACTTAACTCTTACTTAAGTGTTTTAGTCAGCGTACACTCTTCTATGAGTCTATAAGTGAAATAAGATTTTGGCAACAAGTTGACAACAATAATTGGGTCTAATTAATTCAGCAAATGTCACATCCAAATAGTTACACAGTAGTCAAGTATTTTCTGCAAATATTTACTTAGTTAGACCTAACTCTTAATCTGATTTAGCTGCTCAACACCTGCATAATGGTGTTATGAACATTTTCCTCTAGGCCAACAGACCCACTCAAATATTTTAGTCTGCGTGCTGTTTATGCAACAAAGAATAGCTAATATAACTAGTGATGCAAACTCAAACTCAGATTTCTGGTTATTTTAGCATAACCTTGTGGTTTGTGCACATCCGGGGTAGCCCTTAGTTCGTGCACACAGCACTTGTTTAAAGAAAGCATGATTTCATTGTCAAATGTACGTTTTCTTGTGATAAAAGCACTACCCAGACAAAAAAACAAAAACAAAAAACGAACAAAAAAAACAACCTCAACGCTCAACTTTTAGACAATTTATGCTGAAAATTGTTTGCCAGTTGTGTTTGATAGTCTTAGCTGTCCATGCTTGTTACCTAAAAACATTTCTAATCTATCATGTTGAAATAATTGTCAATAACAATGAGAATTTACTTTTTCCTTATATTTTAATGTCGCAATATAATATTTTGATATCACACAAGACGCCCACGCGCCCCCCACTGCACACCTCTTGAGCATGAGTACCAGTACATAGGTTTTCGGGCGCTCTGATTGGCTGGAGTCTGGGCCACCGCGGCGCTCATTGGTCGCAAAACGGGAAGCTAAAAAATCTTGTTAACTGAAGTGCACGTAAGCTGCTGCCTCACACCTTTCCTGATCACTCATTCTGCGACACTCCTGTACAAGTGGATTTATTTTGGGCCAGATTAGAAGCCAAAATGGGGTGTTTTTTTTCGAAAAAATCCAAAAGAAAGTCTGAAGGAAAAGAAGAACCTACGCCAACGACGACGACTGTCGAAACCACCACCACAAGCAACGCGGTTCCCCTTGGCAACAACACCGAAGAGCCCCAGAAGCAGTACAGCTGGGACAAACGGGAAAAGGTACCACTATAAATAATGAAAAACATGACTAAATATCTGGGAAATTGGCTTTTATTTACATTTCGTGGAACAGGACGTGGAGACAAACTGAAGAAGATATTGCAATCTCAATTAAGCAATCTGAGTACACCTAGTGGAGCATTACGAATGGTTTAACGGCTACAGACGATCAGAAGCCGTTATAACAGTAGTACTGTTCTGAATTAAACCTTCGACTGCTTTCTTGATGACGATGTTTGTTATAGTCATATAAGGAACAATCCCTTCCTTCCTGTTATCAGTGTAACTTATCAAGATTAAGTTTGGCTCAATTAAAGTTTGTTACTCTGTGTTGTTTTTGTATGCACTCACAACACTGCTGCGTTTAGATTTAGAGTTAAGGCTCTCCACGTTTCCACCTTTATCTTATTATCGGATTATTACACGGTACACACAGCAAAGCACACGAGCCGACAGCTGACTATACTCTGAGCAGGGTTTACTCAACTAAAGCAAGGTGTTGTGGGGTAAACCTCCGTTTTGGTTACGTGAATGATCTACAAACAGGATGTATCCATGCATACAGTGTAAATTTGCTCCATTAGCTGTTTGTTTATGTGCAAGAGCTGTGTATCACTTCCCAGTTTGCACAAAACATAACATTGTTTTCCATTGCACAGGTCGACCCTAAGGACTTTATGCTCACTGGGCTCAAAGATGTCACTGCTGGGAGGCTACCGGGGAAACTGAATGGACAACAATTCGTAATCCAGGAGTGTGAAAACTGCAACATCTACGTGTTTGACCACTCCGCCACCATTACAGTTGATGACTGTGTGAATTGTCGTATCTTTCTTGGACCTGTCAAAGGCAGTGTGTTTTTTAGGGACTGTAAGGACATCAAGTGTGTGGTGGCCTGTCAGCAGTTTAGAACCAGGGACTGTAAAAAGATGGAGGTCTTTCTTTGCTGTGCCACTCAGCCCATAATTGAGTCCTCCACTGGGATGAAGTTCAGTTGCTTCCAGTACTACTACCCAGAGCTGGCCTATCATTTCCAAGATGCGGGGCTCAGTATTTTCAACAACAATTGGAGCAATATTCACGACTTCACACCAGTGTCAGGGGAGAATAATTGGAGCTTATTACCAGAGTCTGCCGCAGTTTTGGACTATGTTCCTTTACCAGATCCAGAGTCTGAATTCAAATCAGTTCGGATCTTCACTGAACCGGGGCGGAGCATTGTGCCGATAACAAGGGGAGGCAGACGAAAAGAAAGTGATGAGTCCTGTCTATTTGTGTTTTTTGCTGGGGAGTACACAACTCCAAATGCACGGAAACTCATTGATGAGGTAAGAATGCTTGTACCAGCATGTGACATTTTCTAAAGAATTCAATCATGAGGTTTCTCAATGTCCTGTACAAATAGGGAAATAAAGATGACACTGTTCATTTGACTGAAACCCAGAGCAGCAGGAAGTATTTAAGCTGCTAAAAGTTAAGAAATTCGTATTTTTTATCTTTTCATTTACTTATACTGTAGTATAACCAAAACTGACAGTAAAATTCATTGTTGAGAGTAGGTGTAGTCACAGCCATTGGACTCAAGGCTGTGGTTTAAACATTGCTGGATTGTATGAAATGTTGCCAAAGTGCGTTATGTCATCATTGAAGTATGAGTTCTATGTTTCTGTCATAACATCTGTCTCCTGTTCAGGCCACGGCAAAAGGTTTTATGCTCATCCAGACCAAAGAGGTGTCAATGCGGCCTGAAGACGTGAAGAGGGTTTTCCAGAGCAATGCAGAGGAGCTGGTAGAGTGGATCACCAAAGGTACTACTGCATATCTATGCATTTCTTTGCAATCACACTTTTCTTACTACCTGTTCCTTACAGTGTATTGACAGTATCTCTCTGTGAGATCACAATTATTATCTATCTGCGGTAGTTCATGTTTTCAATATCCCAAATAAATCAATTATTTGCAATGGTAAAGTAACTTTTTTGTTGCATTGCAGGCAGCCAACATGAAGGTATTTTTCAGTCTTTCAATTTATTTTATTTCTACAGAAAGATTAGCACTTCTACAATAATCTGAGTCTTCCGACAATATCACAATAAATATTGTACCATGAGTTTAACAGCCTTATAGCAACACATTTTTAAATGGACGCTTAATTTCTCCATGAATATAATCATACTTTGCAGTGACATCACATTTGGGGGGCAGCATGTATGTCTAAAATCTCAAACTTTTTGGAGACAAGCAGATGTAAAAACAAGTATTATTTTGCAAGAAAAGTCTGCAACTGAATAAATGCAAGATATAAAACTCTGACAAATGTCCTTATCGCTTTTCTGCCTCTTTGGTTTCTATACATTAAAGAACTACTCATACTTTCCTCTCTCCTCTCCTCATACAACGGGGGAGCTGGTTGTGAACCTCACACATTCTGGTGCAATCTCATAAGCTCTTGCTGACCCTGTTTAGTGTGTAATGACAAAATACTGTATATATTCAGATATTCTTTTGACATGGCTGGTTCAGATTAATTTTTGTTATAAAAATATGTATTTCTAAATTAAAATTGTGTATACATAAAGGTAAATTTAATTTTGAGTGAAATCACAGTTCCAACAAAATTAATTTTAGGGTTTGCTTCAAAACATTTGTTTCACATGATAGTTTTGTAACAAAGATTACATTTGTCTGTGCAGTGTTGTGTGCAAAACTCTAAAATTGTTTAATACTTCTCTTTAGGTCCAGTCATTGCAATGGAGCTCAACGGGGATGGGGTTGTTGAAGCCTGCAAGAGCATAACCAATGAAGTGTTCAGTGGCACCAAGGTATTTAATCTTCTATACAGTGTTTCCCATGAATGGAGAAGATTATGATGGGCCCTCATTGATCCCTCATAGTAGTAAAATAAACAGTGTTGGGTAGTGCTAATTTTAAAATAACTTGTTATGGTAACTCGTTATTGCTCGTTAAAGCCTTACTGCACTTTGTTAGCATTAGAGAGAATACACATGCATTATCAAAGTTCATATGAATACTTTAAGCTGGGTGAAGCGTCACTACAATGAGCAGAGAAATTAAACTTTTGCTAAATCCTATTGCATGTTTTTAAAAACAAAATCTCATAGACTATATAAAGTAGTGGAGTAAGTGAGTGTAAGTTGTTTGGCTCCAGCCAAAAGAAGTTCACAGAGGCTACCAGTTTTAGGGGCAAATTTGAAGCCAAGTTCCATATTTTGAATTTTGCCACAAGTATCATAGCAACCAAAGAGCCAATCCGGATTGAGGCTGTTGACGGTAACGCCCCCTTCCCGCCCGCACCTCTGATTTGGCAGGCTTGGCAACTCTGTCAATCAAACCTATTGCTGACACTAGCAGGAGTGACCTCAGCAAAAGCGTACAGCTCAGTGGTCTGTCATTTACAGAAAAAACTGCAAAATAAAAACGTCAGGATCATGTAGAGAGGGTTAATATGAACATATTAAAAGCAAATAACGAGTCTGGCAGCAACAGTTACAGAGAGAGGGGTGACTGTTTTTTCAATAGAAAGTGAACTGATGTCGATGGAGCCGGAAGTGAGCCCATGCTCACTTCCTTTTTGGGGTTAGCTATGTCCATTTATATTTACAGTCTATGCTTCCACCCAAACCAAAATGCTGCCATGTGATGTCAGTTGTTCCAAATGCAAAAGCAGAAACTGTACAAGCTGTTAGTGAACTTATAAAAATCACAGGAATTCATTTTGCTATGCAAAGTAAAGAAATGACCTAACTAACATAAAATTTCATAAATTCATTTTGTAGTTTGGTCATTTGACTGTAAGTTACCCTGTAGAAATATCTTAAGAGCTTTAATTTAACCCATTAAATTAACATTTAATCTGTCAAGGTTAAATTAATATGAATTTCCCTTGAAAGGGAACTGGAAGGTCCCATGCACTATGTGGTTGCATACATGGTTTTACTTCACCAGCACCAACAACATAATTTAACACATTTTATTTTCTGTAGGTTTTTGTGTCCGATAACAAAAACACTTCATCACGGGATGTGGACAATTTCTTCAACTTTGCTGACATGCAGATGGGATTGTGAGCAACAAGTTTCAACATCAGCCAATCAGATTCCTTGCAGTGTGTTCTGGTTACTATAGTGATAGAGCGGAACATGACCTGTTGATTTTTATTAGTTCAGTTCGATGATATGAAGCACACATAGTATAATTTAAAAGACACTGTGCGAAACAGTTAAGCAATTTATTTTGTAATTATTGTTCACTGTTGGAAATTTTATTTCACAATTTGAACAGAAGTTTGTTTTTCACTTTGATTGATAGCTTACTTTGAAAACAATTTTATGTTACTTTTCTGAAAATAATTGATAATATAATTGATGTGATGAATGTTTAAGTATATAAAGATTGCTTTTGTTTTGTAAATGCTTGCATTCAAAAGGCTGACCAAGAGACATCTACATGCTATAAATGACCACTCATTCACTAAGAGTGCTGTAATATTTATTTTCTATGAATGTATTTTTTATTGTACCTTATCATGTAGTTAAGTCAGAATTTAGGCTGTTTTGTTTTATTTTAATATACCATTGCTGTTTTAACAATGTCTGGAGTAATCTGCCTGAGGGAAATGTTTTATATTTTTAAATCATATTTTTACTCTTGATTTATTTGTAAATGTTGTTTAGGTAAATGCCTTTGTGTATGTGAATGTAATGTGAAAGTTCTAAGTTTGTACACAAGTTGATTTAGGCCAAAGCTGAAGCCTGTTCATTGCTGTTTATTTTAGGAGATATGTAAAGTTTTCTATTTCTGGGTGGTTTACGTAGTAAATGTATGTCACACATTTTTTACATCTTTGTTTTGTATAGAACCAAACGATGTGTATTCCATAAAATACTTTTTAGTAAAATGGACTTGTGTCAGAAAGCTTGTGATCTGACTTTATTTACCATATTTTAAACATGTGCTTGTATTTATATTTTTTTAGAACATGGTTTTATGACTGTATATTAGTGACTAGTGTGTGGAGCAACAGCAAGTGTGCTGCTCTTTGGATTGGCTGTGTTCCCACTGCCTTGTCAAAGACAAAGCCACATGAAGCATACAGAAGAAAGCTCCACAGCTGCTGCCCATTTGCTTTACCCCTCTTCTTATTTGAAGCATTTAGCACTTTTGTTTCAGCAACACTAGAGGCTTATATTCTTTCTTTTTATTTTTAATTAATCTTGAAGAATACTGTTTTTTCCTTCCACATCAATTTAGTTGAATCTCAAGCAACCGTTATTTATTTTATTTATTAGTTTATTTGAATGGGGGCAATGTGCATTATTAAACATTTCTGTAAATGTGCCGTACCTGTATATATAGCTATATACAGCTACACAGTTTTATAGGTAGTTTCCAACTGTAGTCTCCAGGTAAGGGAATATATATACAATAAAGCAACACTATAACATTTTTGGTGAAGAATCCGCCACCTGTTTGAATGTTATAGTTTTTTTCTTAAATGTTTCTCAGTATGATATTACTGACTTATTTATGACTTATCTCTCCATTGAGAAAGGCTGAAGATGAAACCAGACAAGTTATAGGTGTTTTTGAAGAATAAAAACACCTGTAATTGAATAAATGCAGTATAGATATGTTAAATATCACACTGTGGAACTTTCCTGACAAAGCAATAACATTTCCATGGAGACAAACAGGTGGTGGGCACACTACTAGAAACTTTACATAGTGCTCCTTAAAGGTCCTTTTTTAATCCATTTAAAGGTGATGTTGTTTAAGACGTAAGGGTAATTGAGGATTATTCATATTCACATTACTGGTCTAACCTAGTTCTGCAGTCACTTTTTCCTAGACAGACAGGGTTCCATTACTCTGATTCTTTATCTGCACCTGACAGATTCTCTCCAATTCATCCTTACCATCCTTTTTTTGTTATTTTGTTTGTAAGTATTTCCTCTACCTCCTCCTGCTCCACAGTCTCCTCTGTCCTCACCTATTTCTCTTGTACTTGTGGCCTTGGTCTGGTGTTGCTCTGCTGGAGGCTCTCCAGGGCCAGTATGGCAGCTTTGATTGACGCCTTTCTTGTGGTGGAAGCCTTCCCTGTTACCTGCATATCTCTCCCCTTCATCCAGACAATGCACAGAACTTCAAACTTCAACTGCAGCTGGTGTGCTACCGCAAAGTGAGTCAGGATTGGGTCCCCAAACCTCGGTGCACTCCCTCAGATATTTTGTTCCCCCTTGTGAATTAAAATTAGTAATTGTTGACGTTTCAAAAATAGTAGCAATATTTCTCTGTGTCTATATAAACATGTTTCACAGCTGAGCTGTATTTTACTCACAGAACAAAGTTCTGATGATGCCGTTCTGATGACGCCACATGGCAGCAGGTTACTGATGTCGTACTCCTTGGAGGGGGCAAGAGCCAGTGTTTTCCTGCTGATAACATTGTACGTTGTCACAAACTATCCAAAAAGTAAATTTACAAATGTTGAACGTTATAATTTGTTTTATTGACGAGACCCTAGATCTACATTTTAAGAAGATTATTTTTTTACAGGCCAACGTGTGTATTAAATAATATTGACCTATAACATACTATAGAGGATTCCGTGGTTGCCGTGGTCATGGTTGGCTGCTCTTGTGGCTGACTGGCTGGTACACTGAGCAATTTTTAAACTTTTTTTATTTTCATCTTTTTAACTTCATATTTTGCGATTTTGTTCAACTAAAAACTACAGCCTGTGCAATTCAAAGGACGAATGTTAAGGACTATTGGATGGTGTGATCTGAGCAGTTTTGTTTTTTTTTCTGTATCCATGGCGTCGCTGTTCTGTGCTTTCCTCTTCCCCTGGCTCCCGGTGGAGGCTGCTGTGATGCCCGGACTGCAGACACACAGACAACACAGAGAACACAGAGGAGGGACACTTTTGTCCTGATAACTGTTACTCACCTCAAACTGTCCTAACACTGGATCTGGACCCCACCTGTTTGTCTTCACTGAGACTTTTGTTTGACCTTTTATATTAATATTGTATTTTACTGCTCTATGTGATCACACAAAATTAATTCTCATGAGCTTTGACCCTGTTGCAATGGAGTGTCCTCCTCAAAAATATACCTCAAGTTGTGTTTTGTTTTATTCACACACGTTTGAGTAATCCATTATTATTATTATGTCATAAAGTGGTAATTTTCAGGTTAACAGCTATCTTTTACCTTTAGTTCAGTAGAGGTAGGTATTTCCAGGGCTGAAATTATCAAAATGATTCTTGAAGGTGTATGGAGTTTAAATACACAGTGGAGCGCTTCCTGTATTACCGTATGTACCATAGTGTTTTCCGTTTCAGAAAAGAACTTAGTCTAAATATGCAAGATTTGTGTGTTAAACATGTGTGAATGAAAGAAAACACAACTCCAGGTATGTTTGTGATGAGGAAACAACATTATAAAATAGATCAGGAAATGACAGAATACAGGCCTTTAAATTGCCCCTCAAATAAAGGAAGATTGATTGATTGATTGATAATGTTACAATGTGTTCTGAAATAAGTTGCATTCACATGACAAAATAATATTCTTGGATCCCCTAATTTAAAAACAAAACAAAACAAAAAACACAACTTAATTATTTTTTATTACATTTTTTTTTGTATCTTTTTAACAGAAATAAACTCACTCAAAGTCAAAAAGTAACTCTAATCAAGTAAACTAGCCTTGTGTTGTCACGGTACATTTAAGGCATGTGAAAAAATAATAATACAATAATAATTACAATATTGATCAGATAACCCAATATTGAAATCTAAGTTAAATCATAACTTCTGATGACAAATGTCAAATTAGATAGATGACTTTTACCATAACTTTTTCAGTAATATTTTTTATTAATATAGTATATTTTCTCTTTTGATTTGCCCCTTTTTGCACAATTTTCCTTGTAAAAAAAAATAAAAAAAAATAACTCACAGCGTACTCACACAGATGTAAGACAACATTCCATTTCAATTATTTGACAACCCCAGAAATCAGATAAGCCTAAGGATATATAGTGTATATGTAAGCACAGTCACTGATTCAGTCAAACAAAGCAAACAAAGCGTACTACGGGCCAAAAACCTGTTTCCGTCACTTTTTTTTTTCTTCTTTTTTTTCAAATCATTAGACGGTAGGGTAGACCTATCGCTTCGGTCAGCACAGCCGTGTGCTGCAGACCGGCCACACCTACCGGTACCTCACCTCCCTGTACCCTCCCTGTACCCCTCCTCCTGTGACACCCCCTCCTCCTCTCAGCCATGGAGCGCGTGGAGCTCCGGGAGCCTATGCGCGGGTTAACCATGAGGGGGCAGTACAAAGTAGCCTACTTTACGGACAGAATGATATCTCTGAGACGTTTAGTCCATCGTAGTAGTTATAATCGTTGCAGAATAATTAATATATGAGCATAGTATTATTACAATTAACTGTTTTTCTTTTGTAATGTGTAATATTTAGTTCTACGAGCGAGGACTGTGGAAGAATCGAGCGCACCCTGCTTGAGAGCGACGGCGGAGTTTAGGACCTGGCGGGAGGCGCGGTACAATAGAGCTGTTGTGCTGTATGTAGTGGACAAGCAGCAACGACCCTACAGCTCCTCTCTGTGCAGATTTAAAAACACTACTAAAACCCACCAAGCAACAGCCACATCTGGACCGCTTGAACTCGCGTTATAACCTGATTTCTAACCGGTATCTGCAGTGGAGTTGTGAAGGTAAGGCTGTGGACATGGATAGTAGGCTGTGCCAGGGTTTGCCATGAATGTAGAGGTAGGCCACAGTCTGTTTCTTCAGTCCTTTTATCAATTTTACGCTGATTTTCATAACACGAGAGGCGACTTTTGGCACTACACCTACTTAAATTACGCTCGATTTTGGTTAAATCTGTATAATCCTGGGTCTGTGTAGGAAGTGGCGTTATTAAAGGTGGCGCCCATGTTTGATTCCTCCACAGCGTAGTGTTTTAACGTGGATTTGGCGCCAATATGTTGCTATTTCGTGCTTTTCAGCGAGTTATAGCCATTGATTTTGTGACTCGTGAATACTTTACGCTTGAACAAATCAAAATATGTAATAATCCATGTGGTACGACGTTAAAGCGTGGATTACTGTACGCTTTATAGTCGTTTTTCCCTCCGTGGCTCCACATTGTAATTCCCACGTCACTTCCGCTCCCCGTGCAGCCGCCCAGCCCCCCACTGCTCTGTATGTCGTGGATGGTTGTGCACAATCATGGCATTCCTGTATATTATTCACTACCTTTGATATTGTAGAATAACGTGGCAGAATGAATGTACAAAGCAGGCAATTCAGTGTTACTTTAGGGACACTGATAACCAATCTAGATACTAGCCTATAGGTGTTGCATTGTTCTTGCACACGTTCATTTGGTCACTTTTTATGGAGCTGCAACTTCCATACTCACAAGGCCATTTTTCTGACTGTTATGTTTACTAATAGTATTGAAACAAGTTAAATTGAATGTACAGCTAAAGGTAGTCTCACACACAACAATTTGTTTTAGAAAGTTTTCTGTACAACAAAATATTATAGTGTTACTACCTTTTTTTTTTTTTTTTTACTCTGCCATGTGCTTTCCTCCATGGTCCCTCGTGTGTTAGGTTTACATTATTTAACCTTTTTAATGCGAAGAGATTATTGTTAGAAACTATAAATTTACTCCTGACATGCAAAGATATAGGTATAACCAATAATATTGCGGCGTTAAATCAGTTGCTGAAATTGCTGCTGCCCTAGTTACTTGTATAAATCAAACTTCAGGTGATGTCAGTTTGCCCCGATGAAAGTTGAAAAGCCAGAATGAGTTGGCATAACCCTACTTGCCAAGTGAGGTTTGTAATATTAGCCTTTTTTGAGTGTCTCAGTTTTTTAACCTATATAAATACATTTAAATTATAAAATATTTGCCCTGAACTACAGTATGGGGCAAGATATATTTCATGTCTCCTCCCTCATGCCCTCCTTCCTCATGGGGAATGTAAGGCATGTCCTGTCTGTTGAAGCAGAGCACTGTATTCGCGGCTTCAACCATAATGCTAAGTTTGACCCAGTGGTTCAGTAGGCCAATGCAACATGATGTGTAAATATGTTGCATTTTTAATATATTCTGCCCATATCTATAGCCATGTAACCTGTCTATCCTATTATGTTTTTACAGGTATGAAGCTACACAGATGAAAACGTATTGAAAACTCTACTAGCATGCTTTTCCATTTGAAATTTATGGTGAGGCATCACACAAGAATAGTGGTTTGGTTTATTGACCAAAACAAATGTTTAATTTGTATTTTGTTTTTTAATGTTAACACTGTGTAACTTTTCTGCAGGATGATTCAGGATGAAACGCATCAGGTCCTCCAGCAGTAGTGACAGTTCTGACAATGAGAGTAAGTCTATTATGCTTATAAAATATGATATAGGTTTAAGGAAAATTGATTATCTACTTATTATTTGTTCAGGTCCTTCAACGTCCTTCTGCTCTTCAAACAAATATGGCAGTAAACTCGGAACCCCTGCCTCTAGCCAGAAGAAACCTGCTGAAGTGAGAATACAACTTATGATCAATATTGTAGAATAAACTTTGGGATGTGTAGCAATATCAAGTCTCACAATGTTGGTGCAAACTTGCGCAGATAGATGATACAAAATGGGAACTGCTATGGGAATTCCAGTAAACGTCCTAATTACATTTGTGAATTATAGGGTTATTAAAGTAAATAAGTAAAGTAAAATAAAGTTAGCAAAAGTAGTGAAATGGGAGAGAACAACAGCCAGAGAATTGGGGATCAGTCTCACAACTCTGAGGTTGGCAGTGTGCCACGTGTGCTGCAACCTTACGACAGCTCTGTGGATTTTTATGACATTTTTTATATTTTATTTTTAGGTGTTCAGAAAAGACTTGATCAGTGCCATGAAGTTGCCGGACTCTCACCACATTAACCCTGAAGACTTCTACCTTTTGGCTGACACATGGAAACAGGAGTGGGAGAAGGGTGTACAGGTTCTAGCCAGTCCAGACACAATTCCCCAGCCCTCAGTCAGGTAGGATTCATTATATGTATATGTGTGTGTATGTACGTATATATATATATATATATGTGTGTGTGTATATATATATATATATATATATATATATATATATATATATATATATATAAATATATATATATAAATATGTGATTAATGTCACATGAATTCAGTCCCTCTCTACTTATAATATCATTGGAGATATTTCACAATGTTCTTTTTAATCTACTCACTGCCAAGTGATTGGGATATTTGCATATTTATTTCTGTTTTAATTACAGAGTTGTTGCAGACAAATCCAAAGAGGCACTGTACACTCATAAGAAGAAGTACATCCAGTGTTCTAACCCAGACCTGACAGAACCGGGGTACGTGAACATCCGCGAGCTTGCAGAGTCCATGTGTCGTTATGATCTGGATGAAATGGACTTGTATTGGCTCCACAACGTCAACAAAGAGCTAGCTTACATGGGTGAGTTAAAAGTCCTATGTTGTGCAATAAAAAGAGAGCTTTAAAAATATGTTTTTCAAGCCAATACATTTCAGCCCTTGTCTTAAACTATAAGTTAAGGTGTCAAAGAACTCGTGGTCTACCTGTTAGCATGTTGGGTCCCTAATGGGTAGCTATGTGAGCATTTTCTACTAAAAAATGATGTGTCTGAAACAGGCTAGGGGCGTGGATTTATCTAATAGTATTGAAATGGGTCAGAATTGTGACAGTTTTGTAAGACGATAAGGATTTATGCAATATATTTAAAAAAATGTCCATTTTATATATTGCATAAAAAATTAAGTATTTTGGCTTGACTGTGTCTTAGGGGAGGAGCCGATAGACGAGCTGACAATGGAACGCACCCTAGAAGCACTGGAGCGTCAGTGTCATGACAACATGAAGTACGCGATTGAGACAGTGGAGGGTCTGGGCATCGAGTATGACGAGGATGTGATCTGTGACGTGTGCCGCTCCCCTGACAGTGAAGAGGGCAACGACATGGTCTTCTGTGACAAGTGTAACATCTGTGTGCACCAGGTCAGCTCATGGGTTCTCTACAATAATTAACAACAGCTTAGTGGCTATAACTTTGCTCAAAGCCAGTAGGTCTCAGGTTCTTCTTATATGAATCACACCCTAGCAATACAAAATGTAACTTTAATGAATTTCTTACTGTACAGTAACTTACAGCAAGTTCTCATTTCTGTTTTGCACTACACACAAGATCAGTGTGATTTAGTGCTGACACTGCTACATATGTTTGTATATTTTTGTGAATTGTGTTCTGATGACATTTTCTGCTTTAGGCCTGTTATGGGATTGTTAAAGTGCCAGTTGGTAACTGGCTCTGTCGGACCTGTGTCTTGGGCATCGACCCTCAGTGTCTGCTTTGTCCCAAGAAAGGAGGCGCCATGAAGGCCACGCGGGCTGGGACCAAGTGGGGACATGTGAGCTGTGCACTGTGGATACCAGAGGTCAGTGATCCAACATATTTTCACACGATCAACTCAGTGTTAGTGTCTTAATACTGTGATAATATCCAAAGCCGCTGAGCTATTGATTCATTTGTTTCACAGGTGAGCATTGCTTGTCCTGAGAGGATGGAGCCCATTACAAAGGTATCCCACATTCCCCCAAGTCGCTGGTCTCTGATCTGCAGCCTGTGCAAAATAAAGACAGGAGCATGTATACAAGTGAGTGTATACCAAAATGCTTCTGACATGATGCTTTAGTCAGCATATAGCCTTTTAGATTAGCTGCCTTATATTTATGATGTTTTTTCACCTTTGCTTTCCATATGTCTCCAGTGCTCGGTGAAGAATTGCACCATCCCCTTCCATGTGACGTGTGCGTTTGAGCACAGCCTCGAGATGAAGACCATTTTGGACGAAGGGGACGAAGTCAAATTCAAATCCTTCTGCCTCAAACATAGCAAGCCTAAGTGTGGGGAGCCAGGTCTGAGCCCGGTCCGGTCCAAACCCAGTGAGTCAGTGAAGGGTGGGCAGCGAGCTCAGAGGCTGCAGGAGCTGGAGGAGGAGTTCTACACACTCATTCAGCTGGACGACTTAGCCAAAAGCCTTAGCTTGTCTGAGCGCAGAGTGGACTTCATCTATCAGTACTGGAAACTCAAGAGGAAAAACAACTTCAACAAAGCCTTGCTGTCTCCTGCAGAGGAGGAAGAGAACCTAGTGCTGCAGCCACAGGAGGACAGTATCCACACGCGCATGAGGATGTTCATGCACCTCAGGCAGGACCTAGAGAGGGTGAGCCATTTGTCTGGGGTGGCTTTTTTTTTTTTTTACCTGCAAGCTATTTTTACAGTCCCTTCACACTCACAGGGAAGAAGTCAAAAACAACTGTGCTAACACTCATAGCAGCTCGTGGTTCACTTATGTGGCTAGTCTGTCAATCAGTGGGTTTATCTACTGTCACTTGTACAAGACAATAAACTTTATATGGACAGATAGGGCTTTAGGATCAACACCCACAGCCAAAGACTAGTCTCTGATGTCTTTGTGAAGATAATTCATTTTCAGTCACAAATTTTCTTCAGTTTAAATTACAAACGTTAAGTTTTATAATATTCGCTAAAACTCTCTAAAGTTGTAATGCAACTGTTAGACACATCCAAGGCTCAAGTTGGTTAATTTTCCCATTATATTTTTGCCTCATTGCAGGGACCAGAACATGTCAGATATATTTGATGTGGTAATATTCACATATTCAGTAATGTTAGCTGTTGTTAGGCCTTTTAAAATATACATCCTGATATAGTCTTTTATAGAATGGAGAACAACTTAATACTCTTGTTGTACTGGGAGGTTAGTAAATATGTTATTAATGAACATGCTGTACATTGTGGTGATTATATACATTCTACCTGTACTAACACAGTATCTATTCATACATTTAAAATCTTTTGTGGTTTTCAGGTGAGGAACCTATGCTACATGGTGAGTCGCCGAGAGAAGCTGAAGCTGCTGCAGAGTAAGGCCCAGGAGCAGATGTTCAGTCTTCACGTTAAACTCATGGACCAGGAATTCTCAGCAGGTAAGAAGATGATTTTTTTAAAATGACATTGATTTTATAGGTAGGCCGGCACAATATCAAGGAGAAAATTTTATTTAATAACTATGCTAAAAATAATTTTTTAAATGTATATTTTCATAGTCAGATATTAAAGAATAGGACTATTTTACAGATTCTTTGTAAAGCCATGTGAGGAATGGGAGGCTAAACTGTACTCTATTTTTGATTGTATTTGCTCTGAAATGGCAAACAAGACAAATCACAGCTTTGATTATTCCTTATTATATTTACCGTATGTTCATCTGCAGGTCTTCCAGCGTCGTTCCCAGCAGAGAATACACTTTTTCGCCCTGCTCCTCGTATAACACTGAAGCTCAAAATGCCCAAATCAACAGGTCAAAATGTAAACTCGAGTAATAAATCAGCCAACGGTCCTTTGTGTCTAGATAACAGTTTAAATGTCACCGACCAGGGATTGGGAGAGGGGCTGGGACAGGGCAAACCTCTTCTCCACTCCCGAAACCAGAAAGAAGAGCGCACCAATGGCCTCTTGTCTTCGTCAAACAAAAAAGCGAAACCGTCTGGTAAACCATTAGCACTGCATGCTGCTCTTCAAGGCCACTCATCCAATGGAAAAAATAACAAGGACAGCAAAGGGTGCAAGACCAAATTGAATGGGGTTTTGGAGAAATATGTTGCACAAATGGACAACTCTTGCCAGACAAAAAGCAACGCAGAAGCAAACAAAGCACTGGAGAAGGCCAGTTTTCGAAAAGTTGCAATGGAGCATTTTGGGAAGTCATTCAAAGAAGCTACAATCAGTTTAGTCAGGGCAACTGAAGACATGCACACTGAAAAACTGTCCAAAAAAGGAACAACTAAAGAAGGATTATGCACCAAGGCTATTTCGGGACACGGCGTTAAAGGCACTCGGGATAGTGATGGCTATTGTCCCGACTTGGAGCTCAGTGATTCAGAGACAGAGGCGAAAGGTAGGCACAAACAGCAGAGGATACTTTCACTGGATGGGCCCAAAGTAAACTCTGGGAAGGGCTTAAGTAGAGGCAAGCAAGCTTTTAGCTCCAGACAGCCCAGGCAGAGGTGACAACTGTTGGAGTAGTCTTGGGTTAGTCTTCCAAAAGGGCCCTGCAAGTGGCCAAAAAATTCTCATGATCTGTTTTAAGAAGTCTATTCCTGGACTAGATTTTGGAGTTTTAGTTCTGATGATAAAAAACATTGTTCCATAGAGTCTTGAGAGTCATTGCTGCCTTTTCTTCTCTTGGGAGTCGGGACTATAATAAGACTTAAAGTTGTGATAGGGACGACTCTTTCCAATAACACCTACGCATCAGTTGGCCAGTAATCTATTCAAATTGTACTTTCATTAGTAGGTAACTAAATTTGCCTTACAAGATACTGCTGTACATAAAGTGTTGAACTCATCTGATGTTTCAAAGTATTTTTACAAATTGTTCACCTGAAATGTTTTGTACACATTTTTCTACCAATTGAATGACTTTTTGTGTTGGATTCAAAACACAAATGCCTTTTTGTGTATACCATTGAAGACCGTTGTTGCATTCAATGTGTTAAGGGCCAAGTTGAACATATTCACATGGACAAAGTTATGATTGTTATGAGAACTAACCATATTTCAATTGTTTAAATTGATGTTAGACATCATATTATAATGTTAAGTTTTTCCAGGCAGCACAAACCACAATAATAAAGAATTAGTATCAATATGATATAAAATAAAACATGAGCCAAAACAATATAGTGATAAAACAGTATTTTGTATTTTAAGCACACCGGTGGTTATGCATCTTTTCTTACCCAATACCAACTTTAAATGATTTGGCTTCCATAGTATAATCTCTAATACGATACAATTTTCACTGAAGCAGTCCAGCCTTAAAAAGTTGTATTCCATGATTTTTCTACTGAAAAAACCTTGGTTTGGAAATAGACAATTATTGACCATTACTTGACTGAACTGAAATCAAGACTTACCCAGATCTGACTCGGTGCTCTCACTGAGGGACAGTAAAGATTCTATGGCATTTGTCCTTTTAAAGCACTATACAAAAACACTAGTCACATTTCTTTAAACTTTCTGAACCAATCTCACTACAGGTTGGCTAAAAGCTAGATTGAATGCTCCTTTAATGTTGGCCCCTTGTTCATCTGTTTTAAGTTATTTCTGCTAAACATTTCTTTGTTCTGTTCATATTTTTATTGTTATGAGTTTGAACTATGACTGTAGTATGACTGAAGACTGTATGGTGCTTTACCAGTTTACAAATGCCACAAAGCCATTTCATGTTATACTTCTCCTTTTGGACATTTTAAAAATAAAAAGTTCAAATCAATAAGTTTTTGTTCATTGTGCTGATGAATGATTGTACGTGGAAGTATAATATATAATGTCAAATTAAATGGGACACTATCCTTGTAATGCCAATCAGGCTAGAGGGCAGCTCTTCTTTGTTACATTTCAATAGCTCATCTAACTTTTTTAATATGCTTTGAATGTCATGAAGATGTCATAGTCGTTGTGGTGTTAATTCATTATACTATGAGGAAAAGCTAGAAGAAAAAACATCCTTGTCAAATGGGCTAAATTACATTCCCAACACTAGTCCCATGCATTCCTAAGTCTAGGTCTAGTTGGCATTCTGTGATTTTAGTTGTTCTCACTGCTCTGGCCAGTGCCATTTCAGGGTTTATTGACCTGCTGAAGAAGCTAAGTAAAACTAAGTGAAGCTTTAATCAATACCCACTAGAGTCAATTAGTGCTGGGCTCCACATATAATCCCCTCTATTACCCAAAAAAACACCTAAGCACTTTTAAAAGAGACCATTTACATGCAGAAGGAAAAAGTAACTTAAAACTTATACTCATAGCCATGCACTAGGTCATTCATTAGGTTAATACTTGTATTTTTGAGGGTTTCCAGGGCACAGATGGGAAAATTTCATTCATCTTATTGGGAAACAAATGGGCATGACTTAGGGAGTGCCTGCTGATTAGAATAGATGAAAGTACAAACTCAAAGTGGGTCCATTTTTTGTCCTTCAGTCTAAACATCTGTGGATGGAGGGTGTTATGGCTGCATCGACACGTTCATGGTTGTGTGAACTGAAAAAATAAATAAAATAAAATCATTGTGAAAAAGCAGAGAAAGTTGCCCGGGCCGTTACTGTTTGAGTGTACTACGCTCGGGTCCTTTAAGAGAAGCGCCTGTCAGCGCCTCTGCTGATCTGCGGTTCCGCCTTTTCTTTTGTAAAATTGCAGCAGCTCGGAACAGACACAGACCGCCGCTACCACACCGGGACCGTCCTGACAGCGTGCCCCACCTGACCACGGCAATAATAACTAACCAGGACTAACGACACGACGTTTTTGTAATAAAGGATGATGACATTTATGAGCCGGCGACAGCAGCATCCAGATGGAGACAGGTGGAAGAGATGAGAAGAGGACACAGAAGCGCAAATATGTTTCAGAGAGCCGCTGTGAGGTCTGGAGAGGCGCTCGGATGGGGCACTTTGTGGGGCGCACGGTTTAAAGTGTAATCATCATCACATTCCCCCTGAACGGCTCTATCGGCTGGTTCAGGACGGAGCTAACGCAGCAAGTAAGTGTGCCTGCAATGGGACAGAGGAGGGCAAGCTCTCTACTGCCCTGTTTAGTCTGGACACTAAGTGACTCATGAAAAGCCTGTAACACAACCACTGTCTTTGGAACCATAATGCATTAAGAATAACAAATCACTGGACATGAGATTATTAACTTTAATTTCAGAAAGAAAAAAAAATGGAAACAAGGATGGCTCAGTGTGCACACAGTAGACTATTGTCACTGCAGCATTGATCATTACTTCCATTCATATAGGCTATTCATTTTTAATTTCCCTAAAATCCCAACAAATATTTGAATGGATTCAGTGACAAAATTTGACAAATTGTTACAGTGCAGCTTACCTGTGTGCCTGTGTAGGTCTGCTACATAGACACTGCACCCCATTCAGTGAATGAAATGTTGTACACATGTGACTCCAGGCTTATGTCATCAATGCTGGTGTCTGGAATGAGTGCATGGAGTCTGGGTGAGCTGCCCATGGACAGATGGATGTCCCTCCTGCCCCCTCCTCTGTGGGATACCCCACTGTATCACCTTGCTATCCCAGGTACACTGTTTCTGTTTTTAGAATTGCTTATTTTTATTTTACCTTCTTTTAACCAGGATGTCCCATTGGGATTCAAAATTCCCTTTACTAAAGATTATTACTAAAAATGTGAAGAAAGGCTTGTCATAATATATGATTTAATAATACACCAAGGTAGGTCTAAAAGCTCCAAAAGTGTGATATAGCCTATGTCCTCTATTATCACATGTTTCTGATTCAGGCAGCCACAATGCCATCACCTACTGCCTAGACATGAATGATCGTTCCCCAATGGACCTGCTGCAGCCGGACATGCTCCAAAAGCTGGACAAATACATGAAGCCCCTCATCAGGCCTTTTGTCTACAAGTGGGCTGTAGCGCAGGTAATAGTTAAAAAAATATCCTTGGTGTCTCAGTGAGTTCAAATAAACTAGCACTTAAAGTGGTGATGGCAGCAGACACAGTGTAGCCAAGCTATTTGATACTAGGTTATTTACAAACAGAGGTGTGCCAAAGTGCTTTACATGTGAATAACAAAATGACCAATGCTAACCAAATTAGAGGTAGCTGCAGTGAATTGTGATAATATCAAGGGAGTAGACTATTGGAGGGAGTCCCACGTGAGACTTCTTTTCCCAGGCCCGCAAATGTTTGTTGGGGGGCCTATTAGAATATCTATTATAATGTACTAATCCTGTTAAAATATACAGTTATGTCTTATAATGTATAAATATATTGTTCATATTGTATTCAGGAGTACAACATAAAGCATCAGCTGGACTGTGGGATCCGATACTGCGACCTCAGAATTGCACATCGACCTAATGACCCCTCAACTGACTTGTACTTCTACCACGGAGTCTACACCACCATAACTGTACAGGTAAAGACCACAATCATCACTGTATAAGACCATAATCATCACTGTATAAGACCTCACCCATCACTGTATAAAACCACAACCATCACTCTACCAGACCTTACCCATCACTGTACAAGACCACACCCATCACTATATAAAACCACAACCATCACTGTACAAGACCACACCCATCACTATATAAAACCACAACCATCACTGTACAAGACCTCACCCATCACTGTACAAGACCACACCCATCACTATATAAAACCACAACCATCACTGTACAAGACCTCACCCATCACTGTATAAAACCACAACCATCACTGTACAAGACCACACCCATCACTGTATAAAACCACAACCATCACTGTACAAGACCTGACCCATCACTCTACAAGACCACACCCATCACTGTACGGGTAATTTGACTTCTAACTTCTGCAGATATTACAGTGAAGCAGCATTAATAGGTAATTTGGTAATTTGGTTAAGTACACATTAAGTAATAGAAGGTGAAAAAAAACTTTAAATTGTGATAATATTTTTATATCCCACCCCGACTTTCTGTTTTATTTATTGTTTTTTGCTAGTAAATACTAGTAATGTGCAGTTAATATAATTTCTTGTCTGAATAGAGCTAATCAGTGTCTGAATACATAAGGTTTTTGTTAAACGAGTCTTCAGAGATCATCATCAAACCACCGGTGCTCTAGGTAGGTAGGTAGTTCCTGGTTCAAGATCTGGAGATGAGTCTTTAGGTGCTACACTAAAGGTTCTTCAGAGGCACTGTTTGAAGAATGGACCAAATGCAAAGGAAATAGTCCTCCCGTTTGACCTATGTTTCTGCTTGACATACATCAAAATAATATACTGTGCTTTATTTGTCAGACTGTTTTGCTGGAGATCAGGGAATGGTTGGACGCTCATCCTGGTGAAGTGGTGATTCTCTCCTTCAGTCACTTCCTAGGTCTGAGCCAGGAGTTGCACATGCTGCTGTTGACCACCATCCGCAACACTTTTACCTCCAAGATCTGCCCCAAAATGGTCAGAAATTCTGCTGTTTTACTTTCACAGTTTGCATAGCAATTTAGCAAGTGTTGTAATTGTAGTGTAGGTTTTATGTCAGATGCCTTTCCAAAGGTATGTGTAAGAGTACAATGCTATGCTTTGTCATCCCTCAAAATTATAAGTATATTAAGGATTTCCCCGAAGGTAGCTGGTTTAAAATTTGCCCAAGCCTGTACTGTTATTGCCCAAGCATGTACTGTTATTGTGTCACAATACACACTGTAGGTATGTTTGAGATATTCTTTGTGTTCTGAATCTGAAAGTGTAGTATCAACATCTCCACAATAATACATTACTTTGTGTACATCCATATGGTGCCCCAGCTGTTCCACTTACTTCACTGACCTTTCCAGGGATTACCACATTTCGCCAGTGGTGTAAAAAAAATATATACAGTTCACATACTGCAAAAAAGCTATAATAGAACAGATAATGTATGTCATTGTGAGCAGTTTTATAAAAAAAAAAAAAAAAAAATTTACAACCATAATGCCAGTAAGGTCATAAGACTTAAATTATTTAACTTATTGAACGAATTTCTGACTGGTCTGAAGACATTTTAGGTTGAAATAAGAAAAAGATATTTTCAAATGGGGTAAAAAAAAAAAAAAAAAAAAACAAAAGCAAACAACGTCTATACTTCTTGCATCACATGCAGTTTTCTTACTGGGCTAATACAATAACAAATAAACTAACCAAAGCACAGCATTGCAGAATGCAATGCTCTGAAACTCTGAGAGGACAGATGTTTCATACCTAGTTGTTGCAGAAGTGCTTATTTTCACCTTTTTTATTTACTAAATACAGACAACTGCTGTCAGTTTCTTTAGGGGCTAGAGTAGTACATTTGCCTTGTATTTATGAATTGTATTTAATTCCAGGAGCAGTTAACCCTCCGTAACCTGTGGTCGATGGGATACCAGGTGATTGTGTCCTATGAACATAACATGTCAGGCTATCACTCTGAGCTGTGGCCTCATATACCGTACTGGTGGGCTAATAAGTGCAAGGCAGAGTCACTCATCGAAGTGTTTGAACAGAAGAAACAGCATGGGCGCCCAGGTAGACTCCACTACCTTTACATCTGATTTTATTATTGATGCTGCTGCTGCTGCTACTATTTCTACTTCACACTATAACTTCACAGCGTAGTTGTCACACACAGCTACAACAATTTGTACTGACAATACAGCCTTATTTTTGCATTTTCATTAGAATCTAAAGTTTGGATGAACAAGAAAGTTTTAAGGCTACTACTATCCCTCCAATTTTATAAAACAAATATATGACACCTAATTTTCACTACAATAATTTTGCTTTTCACTATTTAAATTTTACTGCAAAGTGCATATTTCTCTACTATTATTAGATAGAAGAGTTGATACTATACACTATTTTATGTAGTAGTACCACTACCAGTATCCTAACATATCACATTGTTTTTTTTCTTCACCCAGACGGTTTCTTTGTGACAGGAATCAACCTAACAGAGGATTTGAAGTACATTTGCACTCACCCAACTGAGACACTGAAGGATTTGGTCATGTCCACGTACCCCGCACTGCTGGAATGGGTCAAAGAGCAGACTCCAGGGGCCAAACCAGCCGCCCTTAACATCATCGCTGGGGACTTTATCACAGAGTGCCACTTTGTACCCTGTGTGGTTAGACTGAATGAGAAGCTACTCAAGTGGTCCTCCTGACTGGACACTGATCTACAAAATGTGAATTTTAGCATGAAAAATACACACGCTTACTGCTGACACAAAAATATTTGAGTACTTGAATTGAACTGGCCACTGGTATAGGCCTACATTCATCAGCTAACAACCAAAACATGTACAATTGGTGTATCCTCCATACTTAGCTCTTGACACAAGTTCTGGAAAAAGTTTCTTTCTAAAAGGCTCTAGCCCACTGCTCCTGACAGGTTGCCCCATTGAAAGATGGGTCAAATGCCAAACAGGAATGTCGCTATGGTATAAACCATGAATGTTGGCTGTATATTTAAGAAATAACTGCTCGATCTGAAATTTTTAAAAACAACAACCATTTATAGTTGAGAGAATTATCAGAAAAGTTGAACCCATTCCGTACTGGAAGACTAAGGTACACATTATTGCTATCACATGAAAATTGGTCGCATTGACACATCGTTCAGAGCAGAGAAGTCACAAGCAGTGGGCAACTTCAGTGTAGCCCCAAGAACACTTCTCCAGATCTTCAATCAGAATCTTGATCTGGAGTGCCTAACTGGAGGTTTATTTAATTGTGCATGTTTTAAGGAATCTTTGTCTTGTGACGTTAACATAAGAAAGTGTTCCTACTAAAGTGGCCAGTGAGGTTTTTTTTTTGTTAAATAGAAAAATGCACTTCTTTTAGTCAGTTAATTGTATGTATCTGACTACAGAAATATGGCTTTTACTTGCACTTGTTTACATTTTGCTGTATCACAACCATTATCATTTTCAGCAGCATTGGCCATTTTTTGTGTTGGGTTCACAAAAGCAATAATGAAATATGCTTTAGTCATTTCACTATTATGAATTAATATGCACTTTTTTAGAAAAGCACAACTATGGATACAGAAAAAAGCACATGATTGTCAAGGCACATGCTTTTGACAGAGATGGAAATGTTACTAGATATTTGTACCCAAGTACGTTTTTTTTCTAAAGCCATATCTTGGCAAACTGGGTCTTGGTAGTGGTAACATAATTAGAAAAAATAATAGTATACCACTGTTATAGAAAAAGCAGCTGGTGTAATATTACGGACTTTATTTTAGAGTCACCAAAGCAAATCATCACCTGTCTACTAGTAGGTTATACATAAATACTTAAGAAGACTTTCAAGACAAATAGTGTATCACACCAGTTGTCCTCCTTGATGCATATCTCTTCATTGATCCAGACTTGAGACTGACTCTTGCTGAATTAGTCAATGCAATATTAACACTAGTAAGCATTTACTTACTTACTTACTTATGCAATTATTTTATGTCTTGTTTTAATGGATAGTACTGTTCATATCTGTACTGAAAAATAATGATTGAAACCCACAGCAGTGAAAGATGACACTTGAGGCAGAATGCATGGAAAACTATTTGCATGAGCCAGCCTTACTGACTGTTCACATAACTTGAGCTAACACTACAAGCAATGTGTGATCCTGTACCACTGTGCCTGTGTGTGCATACTGCTAACAGGTTTGATTGATATTTAAATTAGTAAATGTTGGCCTTGAACGTCTGTTCTTAGCTGAGTGACTGAAACACATGCATTTTATATGAATGTTGCATCAATAGCACACTCAATTTCTCTGCAAATCTCATTAGCCTTCTGATAACATCTATTCTATTATCAAGACTATTGACTATATGAAAAATAAGCATTGGAGTACACATTTTAAATTGGTAACTTTGATACCAAGCAGGGTGCATGTATTAACAGCAATATTTAGGCCCGAGCCGGAGACAACGTCCCGGCGAGGGACTCATTAAAACCGCGTCCGAAACGGGGAAAATGGCAAAAATCAAGTGGTAAACACGCCCCGACGTGCCAGTGAGTGGTGTCAAAAAATTAGAACTCGCCAAGCTCTAATTGTCACCGAAGACCGCGAAAAAAAAATAACGAAAGACGACTCGGTAGTAGCGCCACCTCAAACTTTGATTTTCATTGGGCCTATGGGAGCCCGACTCGGAAAAAAGTCGACCCAAAAAATCTGAAAAATGGCATCAAAAAATAGACCGTGTCGGGACATGACAAAAATGATATTATGGCCCCGCCCTAAAATGTACAGGAAGTCGGCCATATTGGATCAAACCCGGTGATGACAAAAGCGCACACCCTCACATTCAGGACATCTCCTCGCACAGTTTTCATCATCACAAACACTTCAAATTTGGCCAAAACCCACTAAACCCATGTGAGAGTAAAGATCATCAATTATATTTGAATATGACTTTGGGTGTGTGGTCATGGTGAATTTTATACGAAATTGCAATTTTTGGAATATTTCGATAAAATATTTCTCGTTCACACATTTTTTGTTTGTGGGAAAAACACTAATACAGCGTTTATGCACATTTGTGAACTGAGCACAATGATATGCGAAACATGGTGTTATCTCACAAAATGACTCTCTAGCGCCCTCTTCAAATTTCATTTTCAAAAAATTCATAGAAGACAATCGATTTGTCGTGGACTTGTGAAAAAATTCACAGGGGCCTTTATTTGTGATGGGGCACAATGTGAGAAAGTCACATGACTGTAGCTTTTATGGTTTAGGAGAAAAAAAAGGGGGAAAAATGAGTTTCCATTATTATTATTATTATTATTATTATTATTATTCTTATTTTGGTTGCCAAATTGACGCCATTTTTGACCCCTAAACGTAAAAAAAAAAAGTCCATTTTATTGGACCCAAAATTCAAGGTTGGTGAAAAATTAATTATTTTTATGGGCAAAAAATTAATGTATCAAAATGACTCAACAGCGCCACCTCAAAAATCAAAAAACATTACGGCAATGACAGGCCTTTTTCATCGTAGACAAATGAAATTTGGTAGAATCATAGAACATGTCAAGACAAGTAAAAAATTATATTATGACCCCACCCTAAACCCTACAGGAAGTCGGCCATTGTGGGCGGAACCCCATTTTTTTGAAATTTTAACTCTCACGTTTGGATTTTTTACGCTGTGGATTTTTATTCAGGAAACTTGGAAATTGGTGAAAATGAACTAGACCCACGTGGGATTCCAGTCTCCTACCTTGGATTTTTCTACGTCATAAATTGTGTGCGTGGCCAGCCTGCCAAAAAAAAAAGCTCTTTTTTAAAGTATTAAATCGTACGTAACTCAAACATGCAGTGTCCTATTTCCCGGCATTAATATACATTTTGTTCAAAATCTTCATCTGAGTGCATACATATACAATTTACATAGGTTAGACATTACATTGCTCCACAGCGCCCCCTTGAACTTTTGAATGGGACCAAAAAAATTACTTTGTCATAAACATTTGAAATTTGACAGGGACATGTGGCTTGACATACTGAACAAAAAAGCCAATGAGAACATACCTCTATTTGTAACTATGTTACCGTGGTAACCGTGGAAATGGTCAGAAATGTGTCATTGAAATGAATGGGGTTCAGAGTACTGGACTTTGTTGTCGACTAAATAGATGCTCTGCACTAATCCAACTATGACCCAAGATTCAAGATTGGTGAACAAATGTGTAATTTGATGTGCAAAAAAATTAATGTTTCAAAATGACTCAGTAGCGCCACCTCAAAGTTCAAAATACATTACGGCAATGAGAGACCTTTTTCATCGTAGACAAATGAAATTTGGTAGAACCATAGAACATGTCAAGACAAGTAAAAAATTGTATTATGACCCCACCCTAAACCCTACAGGAAGTCGGCCATTGTGGGCGGAACCCCATTTTTTTCAAATTTTAACTCTCACGTTTGGATTTTTTACGCCATGGATTTTCATTCAACAAACTTGCAAATTGGTCAAATTGAACTAGACCCATGTGGGATTAAAGACGAGTCACTTGGATTTTTCTAAGTCATAAATTGTGGGTGTGGCCAGCCTGCCAAGAAAAAAGCCATTTTTTGAAGTACTAAATCGTACGTAACTCAAACATGCAGTGTTCTATTTCCCGGCATTAATATACGATTTGTTCAAAATCTTGTTCTGAATGCATGGACATACAATTAAAAATTTTTAAACATTATATTGCTCCACAGCGCCCCCTTGAAAATTTGAATGGGACCAAAAACATTTTACTTTTTCAAAAACATTTGAAATTTGGCATGGACATCCCTATCCCCATACTGAACAAAAAAAGCAATGAGAACATACCTCTATTTGCAACTATGTTACCGTGGTAACGTCATAAATGTCTCATTGAAATGAATGGGGTTCAGAGTACTGGACTTTGTTGTCGACTAAATAGATGCTCTGCACTAATCCAACTATGACCCAAATGTCAAGGTTGGTGAAAAAATGTGTGTTTTGATGTGGAAAAAAATTAATGTTTCAAAATGACTCAATAGCGCCACCTCAAAGTTCAAAATACATTACGGCAATGAGAGACCTTTTTCATCGTAGACAAATGAAATTTGGTAGAACCATAGAACATGTCAAGACAAGTAAAAAATTATATTATGACCCCACCCTAAACCCGACAGGAAGTCGGCCATTGTCGGCGGAACCCCATTTTTTTGAAATTTTAACTGTCACGTTTGGATTTTTTTACGCTGTGGATTTTCATTCAAAATATGTGAAAATTGGTCAAAATAAACTAGACCCATGTGGGATTAAAGCCAACTCTCTTGGACTTTTTTTAAGTCATACAATGTGGGCGTGGTCAGCCTGCCAAGAAAAAAGCAGTCTTTGAAAGTATTAAATGGTACGTAACCCAAACATGCAGTGTCTTATTTCCCGGCATTAATATACGTTTTTTTCACAATGTTAAACTGAACGCAACGACATACAATTTACATAAATCGGACGTTACATTGCTCCACAGCGCCCCCTTGAACTTTTGAATTGGACTGAAAAAAATTACTTTGTCATAAACATTTGAAATTTGGCATGCACATCTGCCT
This sequence comes from Periophthalmus modestus, assembly GCA_019594935.1. Taxonomy (NCBI): domain Eukaryota; kingdom Metazoa; phylum Chordata; class Actinopteri; order Gobiiformes; family Gobiidae; genus Periophthalmus; species Periophthalmus modestus. Next base: position 15,991,857 of record JAIEZT010000007.1, on the reverse strand, counting down.
TGACATACTGAACAAAAAAGCCAATGAGAACATACCTCTATTTGCAACCATGTTACCGTGGTAACGTCATAAATGTGTCATTGAAATGAATGGGGTTCAGAGTACTGGACTTTGTTAGAGACTAAATACATGCTCTGCACTAATCCAACTGTGACCTAAAATTCAAAGTTGCCAAAAAATTTATAATTTTAATGTGGAAAAAAATTAATGCTTCAGAATGACTCAATAGCGCCACCTCAAAGTTCAAAATACATTACGGCAATGAGAGACCTTTTTCATCGTAGACAAATGAAATTCGGTAAACCATAGAACATCTCGAGACAAGTAAAAAAATATATTATGACCCCACCCTAAACCCTACAGGAAGTCCGCCATTGTGGGCGGAAACCGATTTTTTTTTTGAAAATTTAACTCTCACATTTGGATTTTTTTGCGCCCTGGATTTTCATTCAAGAAAATTGCAAATTGGAGCAAATGAACTAAACCCATGTGGGATAGAAGTCAACTCACTTGGATTTTTTCTAAGTCATAAAATGTGGGTGTGTGCCAGTCTGCAAATGAAAAAGCTATTTTTTGAAGTATTTCATTGCATGTCACTCAAATATGCAGTGCTGTATTTCCCGGCATTAATATACATTTTTCTCAAAATTATGTTCTGAACGCATAGATATGCAATTTACATAGGTCACATTATACATTGCTCCACAGCGCCCCCTGGAAATTTTGAATGGGACCCAAAAAATTAAACTTTTTCAAAAACATTAGAAATTTGGCATGGACATCCCTATTCCCATACTGAACAAAAAAAAGCTAAGCACAACATACCTCTATTTGCAAGTGTGTTGCCATGGCAACGACCGACATTTCTCATTGAAATACATGGGTTTTGGTTTAACTGGGGTGAAAAAAAAAAAACTTTGTCATAGACCATCGAAATTTGGTACATATATTCCACTCTTCATACTGAACAAAAAAAGCCAATGAAGACATACCTCTATTTCGAACCATGCAGGCGTGAAAATGTCATAAATGCTCTCATTGGAATGAATGGAGTAGTATTACTCTCAGTCGCCGTTTTTGGTGGGAGGGGCGATGTAAGCGGGACCGAACGAGAGGCGGGAACGAGAGGCGGGGAACGAGAGGCGGGAACGAGAGGCGGGAACGAGAGGCGGGAACGAGAGGCGCGAACTCCGCGGTGGCGTGAACCCTGCGGTTGCAAGGGTGGCGAGGGCCTTTATCACTGCTTGCAGTTTTAATTATATATTACATTTTTTCTGCTTAAGCTTAGGCTATGTATTTAAAACTCTTTATACTTCACTGACTTGTAAATGACATATGTGAATAAAGTAGCATTGTTCTTGTTCATTGAGTTAATCTAATGAGTCTGTGCATAATTTAATCATGTGTTCCACGTAAAATTCATCTAGTAACGAGAGAAGGTACTATAGGACAGAGGCTAAGTAGGCCCACTGTATAGTATGTCTACTCACAGGGACTGGGAAATAATTAGAAATCCAGGACTCATCCCTGTAACTACATTTAAGTATAAAAAGAGCCTGCACAACACAATATGACTTGATTTAAATCATGGTAAAATGATATGGCGTTGGCTGGCCATATCATTGTCTATTAAGTTATCATTCGGCAATTTTATTTATTATTGGACAATTAATTGTTAGTAGGTAGACCACAATGTATTTATAACAATGAACGTATCATTTATTTTTTTACATTTTTCACTTTTACTTCCTCCTTTGACCTAAGCCCCGCCCTCTGCAGATGACGTACGTGGATGTTTTTAAATGAGAATTTTTCCGCATGGCTTAAAAATGAGATGAGCTTTTACCTTTATGCTGGAGTAATTTATCTGTAGACCACTATGACCTGCTTTACAACAACCAGGGATATTTAAAGCTTTGGTCGTTTGGAGATGATGGTTATGTTATACTGATATTTTGTATATAAAGCTGCGTGGCTCTGTACGTGGGGTTTAGACAGTTCTGGGTCCCTGAAAAAGTCTGACTGACCGCTATCAGGATGGACTGTGAGAACTGGATGTCCTCTTTACCCGAGGAGCTATGGGACGTCCCGCTCACCCACTTGGCCATACCTGGTACAGTACTATACAATAACCTACATTCCTGTTCATTTCATGTTTATGTGTTATTGTTTTTATTATGTAGAAGACTGGTGTTACAGCATTGACATAGTTGGCTACATCACAACAATGTCTTACAACAATAGCCCACAACAATTTATCCCTTTTATTAAAACATAAAGTGTATAAGATGATAAAAAAACAACAACAAAAAACAACAGAGTATATTACCATATCATTTTTAAATTCACTTATTACATTACAATTAATATCCATTAGAAAATTTTTTTTCCTCCAGTGTGTTTTGTCTACACTCTAGCCCATTCCTAATTTAAATGCATTTTTAGATTTCAATGGTATAAAAATCCAATATTTTCAAAGTAAAATTGATTAATTGATCAACAGCAATTCTGCTGTGCCTTTTCATGTTTATTAAATTTTTTTGGTTAATATCATTATTTAATTTTTAAAAACATCACTAAAATGCCACACAGGAAGCCATGATGCCATGAGCTACTGTCTGGACATCAGCTCTCCTTTGGTCCAGTCTGAATCAGACTGTTTAAGGGTCCTAGATGCAGTCTGCTGCTGCTTCACAAGGCATGTCATCTTCAGATGGGCCACAACTCAGGTATGTGCAGTATGCAGAAAGACAATATGATAATGCAAGTTACTGGATGTGTCGCTTTTACTAACAATACTTCCTTTCTAGCATGAATTCAGCGTCTTGTGCCAGTTCAGTGTTTTGTGCCAGTTCAAAGAAGCTGTGTGATAGGATGCCCCTCATATTTTTTGAGATAAATGTTCAACAATTTGTAACAATGCACTTTTTTCGTAGTGTTGCTTAACAAATATTTTACCACCCTAGTATTTTTATGTACTTGAAAATTGTAATATATTCATTATTTGATTTGATTTTCCCCACTTCTCTTTATTTTATATTTAGGACAAAAGCATTGAGGACCAGCTCTCTTTGGGCATCCGATACTTTGACCTGAGAATTGCTCACAAACAAAACGACCCCAGTCCTGACCTGTATTTTACCCATGTACTTTACACACATCTCACTGTTCTGGTGAGTCAATCAACCAGTCATCAATTAAAATGATCAATAAAACAGTTTGTCTTTAACCGGCACTTATCTGAAACAGGAAACTCTGAGGTCAGTTGCTGGATGGCTCAAATCTCACCCAAATGAAGTGATCATTCTTGAATGTAGCCATTTTGAAGGGCTCAGTGAAGAACTACATGAAGCCTTTATTTTTTCCATTAAGAAAATATTTCAATCCAAACTTTGCCCGAAAAAGGTACATTTTCTATTTTTATTAGTATAGATTGTAGGAATATTGTATTTGTTATGTAACTTTCTTATGCCCACTTTGTGGCAAATAGGAGGCAGATATCTCTTTGAGGAATCTTTGGGCATCTGGATACCAGGTTATTCTGTCCTATGAAGACCAAATCGCAGCAAGACACCCAGAGCTGTGGCCGGGCACCCCGTACTGGTGGGCCAATCAGAAAACCGCAACCGAAGTCATAAGCTACTTGGACTGGAAGAAGGAGCTAGGACGGCCAGGTAAGATCAATGACCTAACTCTTTATTACATTTATTTTAAATCTGTCAAATCAGTGATGAATGAAAACATAAGCATCATTTAAATTCTCGCCTTAAATTACATAATGTTAGATAGGGTAAGGTATTATGTGGCTCACTCTAGACAGATAAGACTAAGATAAGATAAGATAAGATAAGATAAGATATGCCTTTATTAGTCCCACAGTGGGGAAATACCAGCATTGCACCACACACATAGAGAACAGAAGGAAAATCGTACATGCACAAAAAAAATAAAATAAAACAAGATAATGTTAGATAGAATGTTAATTGGTTTCTTAGCACCTGATTTTCTTTTATTTTTTTCTGCAGAGGGTTTCTTTGTGTCTGGCCTAAACCTGACGGCTGACAGGTATTACATCACCACTCACGTGAGGGACTCGCTGCGTACCTTGACTCTGAAGAACTGGGAGTGCCTGAGGTCCTGGCTGGAAGAACAGGTTCCTGGATCCCAGCACCAAAGTTTAAACATAATCGCTGGGGACTTTGTTGGCCCCATCCCCCTCTGCCCAGTTGTTATAGGGCTCAACCGAAAGCTACTCAGAAAAAACAACAAAAATGGCATTCACTAGCTTTTAACATAATGTTTTTAAATGTTTTTAATGTGGATACCTTCCATACATTGTGAATTGAACTTGAAACTTGCCTTTTCCCTTAATAATTACAATCAATCAAAAGGGTTTTCCTTATGAGGTTGCATCAACAAATAATGTCCTTCCTATTCTGCAGTAATTTGCACGTTGGTCAGAGATCAGTGGTTTTATGCCAGCTGCCTTTGCTTCATCATCAAGTTCAGGTTAATCCAAAACTACTCAAAAACACAGGAAAATGGCATTCACTGCCAGTTGTTATTTTATGTACATACTGTGAATTTACTCGGGTAGTAACTTGCCTCTTTACAGCAAATAATCTGCTTCCTGGTGTGACTTTGTGTCTTGTCTTGTCTTTGTGTCTTGTGTCTCGTGTTTTCAGTTTCATGGTTTTCCTGTTCTGCATTTATTGAGTATGGCACTGTCAGTATTACCCCATTGAGGTTGGAAATAACAGGAACTTTTACTCAATTAGCATTATGGGTTACTTTGTTATTTTATATCTACAACTGTGAACTTAAGCATTTATCTGCAAATTGTCTGGTTCCTAGTGTGTAGTGATCTTAAAGGTGTTATAACATTACATCAGATGCCTTAGGGCTGATTATCTGGTTGGTTATAGCTTAGATTATTTATACTTGTTTCTTAACTGTCAATTTAATGTCACATAAAAAAGATACCTTTTCTGAAAGATTTTGACAGGAGTAATTTGTGTCCCCCATTTTACGGTTTTAACACTTTAAACAATTTCTAGGCTCTGTTTGGCACTACAATATTACGGAGAGAAACCTTAAACAAACTCTTACTCAATATTTGGACCACAGTGAGAAACAGACTTTTGTTTCACTGCATATGCTCTGCGTTTACCATAGGGTTCCAACAGCATATTATTTTCCCAATCACTGTGTGTCTACTTGTTCGATTGTTGGAGTTTTAATATATTTTACCCTTATTTTATCTTAAATTGTTATATGGGTACTTTACCATGCACTGCATAATGGTATCTATGCAATAATCTTAAGTGAAATACTTTTCATTAGATGCAATATGGAATAAATGATGAATGAAAAAAAGCAACTTTGTGATATAAATGAATTTTCATACATTTCATTTACAAAGACATGTTTTCCTTAATGTACAGTTTTCATTCACTTGTATTCATTTGGGTGCTCCCCTTGTCATCAAAACAAACTAGTGGCATGGTGCATTCAGTTACTCCAACATTCAGCAAATGATCAGGCAAAACATTTTAACCTCTGATGAATATCAATATCATCGAGGCACCTGTTACATAATTGGATTGGGAAATATGTAATGTAACAATAATATTCTTGACTGGAGGACAGCATATTTTTTTCAAGCATTAACATTTGAGCAATACCTTATATAGGCATACAGTAGACCAGACAGGATTAGTAATTTGTGTCTTTATCTAACTGCCATCTGTGAACAGTTTCTTGTAGCGTCCATAGGCAGCATTAGATATGATGACTTTGACAACAGCTGAGCCTTCATCTGCGATCACCTCCACGTCCTGAACTGTGGCTTCCTTATACAACCAGCTGAGAATAAGTGATAATAAAAAAGGATTAATTTAAAAGGCCCTCGATGATAAATTACTTAATATGCTTACCTAAGCTGTGGAGTGCTGAGGTCCACTCTCAGACGCAAAATATGTTTTCCAGTTGTGTTTAAAATTTCCTCCTCCACAACTTTTTTCAACTGGGTCAGTCCTTGTTCCTTTAAGGCAGATACTGGCAAAACCTTAGGTCAGTGGCCTCATAGCTGTAAGTAAAACATAACTGGTTACTTATATGGTACATGTATTTTCATATTGCTGAATGTTGACTCTAGGGATTGGACAATAAACAATAATATTGTTTATCATGATAAAAAGGGTAGACAATAATCATTTGTGGGACATTTTATATAATCGTGATAATTGGAAAAAAAGATAATCACCATTCTATCACCAGAATGTGCAGAAAAAACTACTTTTCCATGATGTTTTCTTCTAGATTATAGTTGTTTTCACTTAAGACAAAGTACAATTATACAAAAGTTGTTGAAACATAGAACCTATCAATAATATTAAAATTATAATTGTTCATATCCATAAAATTTTTAAACTGTCAGCAACTTTAATCATTATCGTGATATAACTGTTAATTGCAATTATTTTGGCCATGATAATCATCCCAAGCCTAGTTGATTCTAATATTCACTTATATTATCTGTACATTAGTAATGAGATGTAGTTTTGTAACATTTCCAACAACCATCAAATTCACAAAAAGCTCATGCAATAATAATACATATAATAATATGAGGAAATAAAGACAAAGCAGGCTACTACTTTCCCTCAGATGAAGTTGTCTTGTGCATTTTGCATTATTGCTTTTCATACATTTTCAGGGATAGATGTTTTGTATTTTTTTTTTCTATTAAAAAGGTGCACAGGCCCATAACCTCACTATTCTATACAAAAATCTACATACTAACATTAAAAATATTTTTTCTTCCTGTCTCTTGTCTTATAGGAAGTTGATTGAAGTCCCAGCAATAGGCTATATTTTTGTATGAAATGTTGTTATATTAGAAGATAGACCCAATCTATTACCAAGTACCATCCACTGTGCACCAAGTCAGAAACTATATTAATCTGTAAAGTAAATACATATATGATATGATTGATATCAAACATCAAAATAATTAATTTGCAACAAAGCTCTTAGAATATGTTAACGCTTAAAAAATCCTTGTTGCTAATATAACTTTTTCTTTGTTGAGATCTAAAAAAAAAACCAAAGAGGAGAGTTGATAATGTGAAAGAGGATATGAAAGGTAGTTGGTGTAAGAGTAGGCTGCAGAGGATAGTTAGATGGGGTGAGATTACTCCACATAAGAATAAAAAGGTTAATTTCATTACTTCTCAATGAGGTCGATCTTATTGTGGACCTCAACCATGGAGTTCATCAGAGCGTGTGGGATTTGAAGGTTTTTTAACACGCTCAGCACATTGGCCTTCTGGTTTACAGTCTCTGGGTGGCTGATATCTCTGACGTGAATGAGAAGATCCTGTAAAATGACAACCAAACTAATTGAATTAGTGCTTACATCAATCAGGCATTACATTATGATTATAAACAGTAGCTACATAAATGATCTTTCTATCAAAATAAGCCATGAAGGTTCTGCGTGCTGCTAAAAACTTTTAGCAATAGATTGTTTCATTCATGTTTTGAGTAGTTCTGTATATTTCTGTACACTTTAAAGCTCAAAACACTTGGCCTCCCCTTTCAATGTAATTAAGCAGTAATGGAGAAAGATCGTTGTTTGTCGATTGTTGAAAAGGCCACTCGTATAATCCAGTCTTTGCCGATGTCAACCAAGGTTATGAGGGTAAGGGTACATGAGCACTTACAAGGGGATACTTGAAATGATAAATGATAAATAAATTTAAGTATTTGCATTTCTGTTCCTTCAGCCTGACTCTGCCTAAGCCCGGAGCTACAATTTAGCGTTTCCGGGGTCTGTCTCAGCTCTGATTCTTCAGACCAAACACCCTGAGGACTACAGACCTCCAAACCTAACATCTCCACTCTCCCCAGCTGTATGAGCATGCATCACAGATTGGCTTAATCAGTTTTTGATTATACTGGATTGGTTATCTTTCACATGAGTTCTGCTTAGAATTCTTAATTTCAATTACTCTTTTACACTCACCTACAGTATTAGATCATCCAATTATAAATCCAAATGATTGTGATAATGATTTTCTCCATAACCAAGGAGTAGTCTTAACTTACAGAGTGCTTTATATCCTCAAGTGTGGCAGAGAAGGAGTCTATGAGCTGATGGGGCAGTTGGGACAGGAAACCAATAGTATCCACGTATAGTACGGTCATGCGGCTTGGTAACTGTCCCGCATGAACTGTGACATCCAGAGTTGCAAACAGCTGGTTTCTGGGCTGAAGACCAGTGTCACCAGTCAAAGCTTTGATTAGGGTGGTTTTTCCTAAAGATAATAAAAGAGATACAAATGTAATGTTATAAAAGTTAAAAGAATAGGATTATTAAAAAATGTATGCTGAAGTGCAAATGTCCCTGTTTTAATTTGAAATCATTTTATAAGAACAAAAAATCTCCATGTATCTGGAATGTCTTATTGACAGATTACAGTTGCTATTGCACTCCTAGGTTCTTAAAGTTTCCTTACCACAGTTTGTGTACCCTAAAACGGACACAACAGGGAACTCTTTGTATTTTCTCTGGGAGCGTAGCAGGTGCCTCTTCCTGCGCAGTTTGTCCAGAGCCAAGCGGATCTTCAGCTCTCGCTCCTTCAACAGTCTATGCTGGACCTCATACAGAGTCTCACCTGGAAACACACAGTCAGCCTACTATAGCAGTGTAAATCTAAACATTCAGGAGGGCCATAATATGGGTTAAAGTATTCACATTACTAATTTTGGGTCAGGAAAGGGTTATGTACACTGTATTTTATAATCTCAAACTTATACCAAAAGATTTTTTTTTCATTAGCTTTCTTTGATTCTGTAATAAACAATTTGATCATAAAAAAGTAAAACAGTCTTAAAAAGTGAATTGTGCATACAGACAGCAAGATGCAAGGACTTCTTTGACACATGGATATTGTAGTTTGTCATAATGTAATTAAAGATAAAATCAGTTGTGCATTATTTCTACAGTTCATTAATACCATGGTCATTACCTGAACCACCAATGTACCTTGACCCTCCTCCTTGCTGATCCAAGTTTGCCATTTCATTTTTTAGTCGAGATCTATAAACATCAATGTATGTACATTGTAAATCAAATAAATTATGAAAACTAGTTAATACAGAGTAATACCTTAAGAGAGGGATTTCTGCCAGTGAGATCTGTAGCTTTGCTTCTTTTGTTTTGGCATTGCAGCGGAAGATATGCAGGACAACCGAGTATCTGTCAAACACTTTCACTCCCCAGGCCTCCTCCAGATCCCTCTGATGGCACATATAGGAATAGATTTTTATACAGTATGATGCTAACCTAATGTAGAAAAGAAATAAGGAGATAAACCCACTTCAGAAACAGGAGAGAGGCGCTCAACATTAACAAAAACAGCAGTGATTCCTGGAGTTTGTCTGATTTTCTCTAAAAAAGAGAACAAAAAAAAGAGAGGAAGTATCAAAAATGGTATTGTACATATGCTATGAGGCAGATGCATAACAGATGCATTTCAGGGGTTTTTTTTTCCAAGTTCTTAAACTTCACAAATTTACAGAGTGCATACCTGTGAGAACCTGGAAGTTCCCTTTTCCAAATATTCTCTTCTTCTCTGGGGTTTTGGTTGAGAGAATGATCTTATCCACAGTCCGCCAGTTCTCTAAAGTGCTCACAAGTCCCTCTGCCTCTGCCAACATCAGTTCAGCTGATAAATGATAAATACAATATTTAGTTGAAGCTATAATTGGCTTGCGTAGGTCATATTATAGTTGTTTCATGTTCTGTGCAGATTGCTTCAAAGTGTGCTTCAATTCTGCACAGATCATTTTGAAATATGAACTAACGACCTCACTTATCATGAAACATAGAAGTTGAATCCACAATTTTGCATTCCTCTTATGTCCTCTTATGCCCTCTTATGCCTCAGATTGCATTGTGCCTTACCTGTGGTCAGATGCTGTTTTTTGCCGCCCCACTTCACATCGGGGTGGACAATAAATACTTGATGGTGACTGTCCCCCAAACCCAGCGACCCCTGCGTCTGGAACAGCTCCTCCACCTCACTGTCCGGTAGGAAATCTTCCCCATCCTCCTCTTCCTCCCGCCCTAAGATTCCTCTATTATTGTTTTTCAGAGCGAGCACGGACAGGCCAAAAGGTCTAGTCTGCACATTTAAAAGCCCTGTTAAACTTAAATATGTCTTGTTTAGGACGTTATTGACAGGAGGTGAGGATGGAGGAGTTCTGTATATTGAACAAACGCAACAACTCCGTCTGTGCAGGAGATAAGTACAAATCCTCACTAACGCAGACATTTTGGACAAGGAGAAGTCGTTGGTGCGGTGTTAAGTTTCATAATTTGATTTAATTTACATAATTACGCCACTTTAGCCGCTCTCATAGTCCACACACGGTTTGTGACAGCTCCAGTGTTTACATCTGAACTTCTTCGTTGAAAACTGAACGGAGAAAAAAAAAAAAATACAAAACGCGCACTGCCCCCTAGAGTTGATTTGGAGTAACACGACCTCAAATCTCTGATCATTTTGACTGTAAAAGCGATACAGCGAAAACCTGCGCGTGTCCAGTTGTATTTCTCAAACTGTAGCCTACTTGTTATTAATTTTGGTTCATTAATGTTACGTATGTATGTATGTATGTATGTATGCATGTGTGTGTATATATATGTGTGTGGTATATATATATATATATATATATATATATATATATATATATATATATATAGATATATATATATATATATATATATATATATATATATCTTTTTGGCCTAATGTGTTAATATTGATAGAACACACAGACCTATTTATAGTAATGCAAATAGCTGTATTGTGCAGCCTATTACGTAATAGATAGTTTACTCAACCTAACGCCTTTTCATGTATCATCATCTAATTATCCTACATGACCTTAAGACCCAGTTTCCCGGTGTGCTCATCACCTCTGCGTGTGGGCAGTGGTGGAAGAAGTACACTGCTCAGTTTTGTTACTTAAGTAAAAGTACAGATACCAGAGCAGAAAAATACTCAAGTAAAAGTTAAACACATGAAATATCTGCTTAAGTAAAAGTTTTAAATACGTACTTAGAGTAATATACTAAAAGTGTATTGCGCAGATTATGAGGTCTAATAAAGCTTCAAATGTGTTAATTTTGATAAAGATTTGTGCTGAAATTTGTTCAATAAAAACTGTTAAATGGATCGTTTTTTTTCCCAGGTGTGTTTTTTATTTAGTTTTGTTTTGCTCAAACTACGAACGTTAAAAACAAACCCCTCAGACGTTTCAGCAAGTCCCAGACAATAATCAACAATACTTTTACTTTGTCCAGTTAAAGTAGAAAGTAGAAACCTTCTCTCAAACGTACTGATGTAAAAGTAAAAAACAACCGCTTTGAAATGTACTAAAAGCACAGATACTTAAAATATACTTAAGTACAGTACTTTAGTTTTTGTACTTCGTTACCGTGCACACTGTAGGTGTGTGCAGTCTGCGGGGAGCTTGTGGAAAAAGAAGTCAGACTGGTCTCTCAAAGCTGCCACCCGCTCGGGACCTCAGTGTGTGTCACCGGGACAAGCCTAATGTTTACAGGTAAATCCTTTGGAGTTATATTTGTAATACTGGGGGAACAATGACGCCGTGCATGAGGCCCCATAGGACGCGGGACAAACGGGTAAGAAGCAGAGACAAGCCGCGACATGACACACAATGAATTCCTTATTATGAGTAACTGAGAAGACAACGTCCAAACAAGGAAGTTAGTCAGGCTCATTTTTCCACAAATGTCGTGATATGTGATGGCGCTCCAAATGTATTCACGGTTCATGAATAAGATAGTTTTTCATTGTTTTTACGCACAGTTGCAGTGGGTCATGCGGGTGGCACTGTGGAGCACTGGGCTGCTCTTCACTTTCTTCACGATTTGTTCTTGTTTAGGTAAGTCCCGTCTGCCAGCTATTCACTCTCCATTCATCAGTTTAAACAAAAAACTTGAATATACAAAGATAGAGTGTCATTTCATGAATAATTAGTTGGTACTTATACACTATTTGGGTCATTTTATGTCCCTATCTCACCTTTACATCAATAATTTATTGTGAATTAGGCATTTGTTTTAGCTCAGGTATAGGCTGTCTGTAGCTCTCCTAGTATAGACTATTTAAGCATCATAGTATGAGAAAGAGTCATAGTGGCAGAAGCACATCTTTATAGTATTTGTAGTAAAATGAGAAATTGACACATATTTGGCTCTTCTCTATCTCCTTTTGGGCACCCTAAGGACTTCAAGAAACCCCCACATACATTCATATTTGAGTACAACCAAACAGTGGAGACAAGGGGAGTCAAGTGTCATGCACTAGGACATAACAGAAGTATGTACTAGTCAAGTGGGACTGAACTGGCTACTCAGTAGTAGTGGTACTGTAACAGCTCTAAGTTAAGCAGTTAAGAATAATTCTAGTATAGCAGCAGAAGTGATAGTAAAACAAAATACTTAAGCTAAAAAATAATCATCATCACAAGACAATGAGTAAAGCCAAAGGGCATCAGGTACAATGTGGGCCAAAGGAATAGGTATTGCACACTTGAAGTCAAATGGTGTAGCACTTAAACTTACGTACAGAATTGTACTTTTTTACCTATCCAAAGCACATTTATTTCATCATCGTTTTGATAATTCTGCAATTTATTTTTGTGTTTTCTCAGATAAGGACTGTATTGTCGGTATTGTGAGCCATGCTGTGTTGCTGCCCTGTTATCACCATAATGAACTCTTAAGTTTTCATAATTTATCTGTGGAGTGGAGGAGAGGTAATGAACTGATTTTAAAAGCTAAATGGGAGGAGGATGGAGATGTGGTAATTTGGAGTCTGAACCATGCTGCAATCTCACGGAATGCTCCTGTCACTGGAAACTTCTCTCTTGAGCTCCCAAAAGTCAATGCAAAAGAAGACCAAATGGTTTACAGTCTGTTTGTGACCTCAGTGGAGAATAGCAGTGCCCCGCTCTGCTCCATGTGTCTCCGTACAGCAGGTTGGTAACAAAAGTATCATTTGAATACAGATCACCCATAACAATATAACCACTGAGAGGTGACAGCACTTAGTTAGCACCTGTCCCGGGTTGGTTATATTAATCTCCAAGTGAGAGATTGCGTTTCCAGTTAAAAGTCTGAAAAATTGATAACGTTAGGATATTATTGGATTTGACAAAGGCCAAATTGTGATTGACGACCATAGTTACTCAAACTACTCAGCAGTGATCTGTGTTTGAACCTGAAATGGGTGATGGAAATAAGAGTGAAGGGATCGAAATAACAAACTTTGGCTGGATGCTTAAAATCCTTGTACAGACATATGACAAACAGGACTCATTTGTCATTTGTGTGGGAAGTACAAAATCATTGTGACTGAATACACTCTTAACTCTGGTTAACAGAATACATAGACCCTTTTGATAATTTATTAAGCTGTACTCGCATTGCATTCTCTTTTATATGGGTCATATTGTTTTTGGTAGACATGCCCAACCAGACATGCTTAAACATGAAGCAACTATTCTGTGGTCGTTACATGCAACACCCAGGATCAACAGGCAACACATATACAGTTGAAACCATAACTTTACATGCGTTATATAAATAGGCACATATGCATTTTTTTCCCTTATTGTCTGACTTTCCTGTTTTAGGTCAATTAGGATTACCAAAATTATTTCTGTTTGCTAAATGCCAGAATTCTTCAAAATCAGAAGTTTACATACATTAGTATCTGGTACCATTGCCTTTAAACTGTATGATTTGGGTGAATATCCTTCCACAAGCTTCTCACAATAGTTGGCAGGAATTTTGGCTTATTCCTCCTGACAGAACTGGCGGAACTGAGCCAAGTTTGTTGTGCTTGCCCATGCCTTTTCAGGTCTTCCCATAAATTTTCAATAGGACTGAGATCAGGGCTTTGTGATGGCCACTCCAAAACATTGACTTTTTATCCTTAAGCCACTTTGTAACCAGTTTGACAGTGCGCATTTTGCACCAAAGCTTTAACTTCCTGGCTGATGTCTTGATATGTATTTCGACATAATGTTCTTTCTTCATGATGCCATCTCTTTTGTGAAGTGCACCAGTCCCACAACATGATGGTGCCACCCCCGTATTTCAAAGTTAGGATGGGGTTCTCAGGCTTACAAGCTTCCCCCTTTTTCCTCCAAACGTAACGACGCTCATTATGGCCAAACAGTTTTTTGTTTTGTTTTTGTTTAGACCACAGGACATGTCTCCAAAAATTAGCTCTTGTGTGCAACTGTAGTCTGGATTTTTAATGTTTCTTTTGGAGTAATGGCTTCAGCCCATACCGGTAGAATACTGGTTTTTACTGTGGATAAAGACACTTACCAGCTTCAGCCACCATCTTCACAAGGTCTTTTGCTTTTGTTGTCGGGTTGAGACGCACATTTCGGACCAAAGGTGCCAAAGTTCATCCATGGGACACAGAACAATTCTCCTTCCTGAGCGGAATGATGGCTGGACATTCCCATGGTCTTTATACTTGCGTATAATTGCGTATAAACAGATGAACGTGGCCCATTAGGCATCTGGAAATTCCACCTAAGGATGAATGAGACTTGTGCAATTCCACAATTCTTTTCCAGCCTCTTGGCTGATTTCTTTTAACTTTCCCACAATGTTACACAAATAAGTGTTTCAGGTGTGCCTTCAAATACATTCACAGGTGTGTCTCTAATTGACTCAAATGTTGTCAATAAACCTCAGAAGCTTCCAAAGACATGACATCATCATATAGTTTTCCCCAAATTATTTAAATGTTTAGTAATCGTACTGTATATAAACTTCTTACTTTGAGATAATGAAAAATTGTCTAAATACCCTTCTATAATAATTCTGGCATTTATGTCTTTTTATATAGTGCGCGTAAACTTCTGGTTTCAACTGTATTACAAGGGCTTTCTCTGCTAGTCTATCAGGGAGTTACATGTATAATAGTGCACATGAATAATTTTCAGTGCATTCATGGACCCCATTACATGAAGTTTATAATTATGCTCATTCTGGTGAATCAAAAATTATTGATTAACCATTAACTTCCAATTTGACACCATTGTAAATGTTTCTTAATTTTTTGGGAACTAAGAAAGCAAGCAATAATCAGTAATAATTGTGGTCCAGTAACCAACACTTTTATACTTTAGCAAACACAACTGTGATTAATCATTAATATTCCTTAAAACATGGTCCATATATGGCAGTTCACTAAGCAATCATCAACACCTCTGGTATATTATCATGTTGCAGTGTACAAACTTATACTACCATTGCTGTCTACAGCTCGGTTCAGCTCCCCCCTCCTCCAAAGAGATGAAACAACACCCAATAACAGGACAGTGTTCCTGTGCCATTCGAGTGGAGGTTTCCCAAAGCCCACAGTGTACTGGCTCATAAACGACACAGAACAGCCCCCAGAGGACTCAGTTTGGACGGACACCACACCCCTCCCAGACTCAAACCTGTACAACGTGACCAGCCATCTTACCGTCAACATCTCCACAGACGACAGCGTGTCCTGCTCCATTCAGAACCAGTGGATGAACGAGACGCTCACCTCAAAAAGCAGGGACTTTGGTTAATTTACTAGTTTGTTTATTAGATCTGGCAAGAGGGTTATATGTTTTTATTGCTTTCGCGTCAAACAGAAGTGGAAAAGCACAGGGCCTATATAAATTATTACTTTGTTGCTATTTCTTTGTACTGCCTTTTACATTTTTGCTTGGAATTCAACCAATTATTATTCTACAATAAGCATACTAATATTTTTAGTGGGCAGAAGAAAGTTAAATTAAATGTTCATTCATTCTGATCTATATACTCTAATGTTTGTAGAATTTTAAAGTCCTTAGTGCCTGTGCAGTTTTTGTGTTGCTGACTGTTGCTTATCTGTAGGTGGCGCAAGAGACAACACATTTCGGAGCCGAGCATCTGAGGGCATGTGGATGTTCAGTACAGGGCTGTGTGTTGCAGTGGGAATCATGGTAGGGGCGGGCGTAGCCTATCAGATCCACCTGGACCGCATCAGTAAGAAGAGGAGGGTTCTGTACGAATCTACAAAAGCTCAAAGGGGTAAGCATGTGTGCAACAAAACGTTTATCACTAATTTGTTTTGCAATGTCAACAATGCCATGCCATTTGGGCATAGTTCCAAATAGCCATGATTGAGAAAATCTTACAATAAAAGCAAAGATTTTCTTAGTCTGAAATGATAGGTAGCCTAAGTACCAGACAGTACCCCTGATGATACTGTGAACTAGTATGAAACTACTATGAACTACTGTCAAACTACTTTAAACTACTGTCAAATATGTAGTAACCAAGAATGCCACCAGACCAAATAAAATAAAACTAAACTAAATTAGAAAATGTCTTTAATCCATTAATCAAACAAAAACAATTATTCAGCCAACAAAAAACAATGACAATGTCTACCATGAGTACCTTCTTATTTAAAATTTTCAAGTTGAAAGACGTCCAGATGTACAAATATTTTTAATGCAAGATTATTTATGTATGTACATTGCGCATTCATTTTTAAAAAAATGTAATTTTTTTTTTTCTTTACAGGATACAAAAAGCATCAGTTCTTAGAAGAAACACAGGAAGAAGAATTGATGTCAAAGGAGACCTGCGTCTGAGAATAAGGACTATCAAATCTCACTTTAAAACAATCTCAAACTGGATAGTTTTGTATTTCACAGGATTTACTTCATGAACTTAAAACTCTTGCTGCTGTTTTAGTATTTCAAAATTAAAATATTTTCTTTGTAGTTATACTCTTCTCTCCTCTTCCAACATATTAGCCAATATCCAAATGATTTATTGAATTTATCACATTATTAATACTGTAATCAATGACGCATGGATCAAACAATTAGGCATAATACAACAGTCATTCAGTTTGTCAGGTTCTCAGAATCAAAATCTGCCATGTTTGTTGCTTCCCATTACCCCAGTTTGTACCTGTCCTGCTCTGTCTGGTTTGGAGATGATCAGCCTGCTGACTCTGGGACTGTGGTGACAGTGTAGAGGTCATTTCGTCGCTGGGTCGTGATTGGGATCTGCTGTCGGATATCAGCCAAATGCTGCAGATCTGGGGCAGCAAAAAAGACATTTAGTTTAGAATACTTTTAACGTATTTTCCGGACTACTTTTTTCCACACTTTAACCGCTGCCGCTTATGGTGCAGTTCAGCTTATTCATTTTTTTTTTTCGTAAGATATACAGTGGTCCCTTATTTATTACGTTCCAAAAATAACCCGCGGTAAATGAAAAGGTAGAAAGCATTATTTATTTTTTTTTACAATTATTCTATATGTTTTGCGGCAGCAGGTGTATTTCTCAGTTCCTTTGTCCCCGCCTCTTTGTCCTGGCGCCGCTCCGTTGTAATGTCTCGTAATGTTCTTTTTCCTGCAGTTACTGATCCACAAACTAAAGCAGACTCCATCCGCATGGATACAGCCGTTTTTGCTCCTTGTTAAAACTTATTCTGCTGTCGTCCTTAGGTTATTTTCCTCCTTCTTTATGTTGTTTCACTTGTAAGTCTCTCATGGACGCGCGTCTTGGCTGCGCTGCGTTTCTGCGGCGCATTTTCAAGCTCAGAGACGCCATAGAGCTGATCACCTCCATTGATGGGTTTTATGTAATAAATGCACTAAAGTCACTCTCTCAACCTGGTCTGCAGCGTTCACAAAGACACAGGGAAAACTAAACATCCAAAGGCACTTGCAGTCCGCAACGGACGATCTGGACGTGCGTCCAGAGTGTCCGTTGTGTCGGAGGCGTTTGTCCTCAAATGCAAAGGTGTCCATCGCGATTTTGACGTGTTTCAGAGTCACGCTGCAGCATCGAACATTTTGATAAATTTGGCTTAACGTAGGCCATGTCTCAATTCACCAAAAATCACTTAAGCGACTTAAATGCGCGGGTATTTCGACCCGCACTTCGAACAGTACATCGAACGGTGCATTTGGCGAATAATTGGGACACGGCCGTATTCTGTCCTGTACAGGAGACACAACACGTCCTTTAGCCAATCAGGATGCAGAACACGCGCCTGCATACACTGGAAAAAAAAAAAAAGCATGTAAAACTGCACTAGTGGTCCCTCGCAAATGAACGTTTTTGAGCTAATTTTTCATATTACTACGTGGGATACCTGCCGATTAAAATCTGGTGCAGCTTGTACAATTTTTTTCTTTCTAAAATTAAAGCATGCGGCTTTTAATCAGGTGTGCTCTGTAGTCCGGAAAATATGGTATACATTTTTTTTTTCTATTTTCAAAACTTAACTCACCAATATCAGCATAAATTACAGCCTCTTCATGACCGGCTTTTGAGATAACCTCTCCCCTGAAATAGCAGTAGAAAGGAGCCATCACATAACACATTAGAGTAACTAATAACATGTGTGATCAATTCATTCATATTTTAACTTTTTTAACTTGTGAATCATATTTTATCCAACACAGCTACTCAGGTTAGAAAAGACTGTATCTTTTTTTGGGGTAACAGTGGGGCATTGTTAGAGCACTGGCCTCATACATTTGCTCAGACCTTAAGGTTGGCAGTTTAATCCCTGCTCTTGAGTCTGACCAGAGCATACATAGTGTCTTTGGGAAGACCTTTCATCCACCTTTCCTAAGAACTTGGTGTTTGAGTAATTAGTGATGGTTGGCAGAACCCTAGGTGCAGATCGGCAGCCATGTTTCAGTCTACCCCTGGGCAGCTGTGACCACAGAAGTGTGTCATATAAGTCTAATTTAATGGATTATTATTATCTTACCATGGGTTCACAACTGTGCTGTGACCCCAAGCCACATAAGACGCTGTTTCATCTCTGGCTGGTGATGCTGTTGCCACATAAACCTGATTATCTATAGCCCTGTTTGACAATAACAATAAATACATGGTTCGTATTACTCAGGCACAGTACATAGAATCATAAAGTGCATGTAGAAAGTCAGACCTAGCTCTTTGTAGGAGCTCCCAGTGTGCCGGGCCAGTCGTCATGTTAAAGGCTCCAGGATAAACCAAGAGCTGGCAACCTGAAGACAGCATTAACATTAAAATGACATTAAAATGTATAATGTAAATGTATAAATGTTTTACCTTTCCTGCTATAAAGCTGTGCCAATTCTGCAAATCTTATGTCATAGCAGATGCCAACACCAACTTTACAAAATGCTGCAATGATACATACACGGATCAAAATAACAATGCAGCCAAGATCAATGAAGATAAATTGAAACAGAAGCTTTCCCTCACGTGTGTCAAACACTGATAAACTGTTCCCTGGACTGAGGATCTCTGATTCCTGAAAGTGGATTTTTCCTGGGACACTGATGTCAAAGAGATGAATCTAAAATGAACAAACATCAAAGCGTAAAAAATAAAATCTGTGGCCACTGCATTAATGGTGGATAAAAACCTTTCTGTGTTTGAGAAGCATCTGTCCTTCTGGGTCAAACACTGCACAGCTGTTATACAATTTTCCGCCATCTTCTTCAGGAATGGAACCTGTAAGAATAAGAGAGTAAAGAGTATTTAAGAGTCTAACAGTCATTGATGGCTTAGGAACAAGGACAAGGGTGCAAGGAGCATTATGGAAAATTAAATACATTTATGAAGCATGTGAAAGCATGTGGTCAACCGTTTCTATTGCTGGAATATTACAAATAATATTCAGAACCAATACAGAGTTCATAAAAAAAAAAAAAAAAACAATCTATCTTACGAAAGTCTTTCCATGAAAGTGGAAGGGCATAAAACTATGGACTGAAAAGGATGAAAAAAAATATTAAAGTAGCTAATTCAAAATGAGCTTTTGGCAAAAATGTGTCTAAGAAAAGTGTCAGTGGTTTCTACCTCCCTTATAATGCTACTTACATAATTTTGATACCTTGTCATTTTCTATTTGTAGTTAAATTATAGCTGCAAAATTACATATATTCTTACCCCCAACCAAATACACTTCATTTTCTTTGGCAATTTCTGATAGCACCTGAGTGGATTCTCCTGGAATCCTCTCGGCATATGCAGAGAAGAAATTGGTCCCATAAGGAGAGTTGAAGCACTCCTGCAATAAAAAAAAAAAAAACCCAAAGTATTACTAGTACTACTATATAATCAAGTATAATGTCAAGTTAAAGATGCACTAGGTAGGTATTCTGGTAGATTTGCCACCTGTTTGTCTCAATGGAGATATTATTGCTTTGCCTGTCTAACTCTGATAATTATACGTATTTGCAACATTGAGACTACAACAGTCTGGATATTATTGGTTTTAAATGAGTAATTACACTTATGATTAAACGTATTATTACAGCCATACACCTAAGTCCTTAAATACAGTATGTTATGCAATCCAATTACAATGGGTACTTCTTCTGTATCTGACTTCTTTCTGTAAAGGCTATAAGATACAAGTTTTGTTTAAATTACTTTACTATCAACAATCACTTGCCACTCTATAGATTAATGTTTGTTGGTTACTTAAATGTTGCCTCTAGGCCTCTGCCTCTTCCACACTGCCTCACCGGTAGGAGCACCATTTTGCCCCCCTGTCCTGCCGCCTCCTTCACCAGTCTCCGGGCTCGGCTCAGGTTGTCCGCCTTCACACCTGTCACCTGCAGCTGGACCACGGCCAAACGAAACTCTACGGACAGAGAAAAATCAATTCCTCCTGCAATCCTCCTGCACCCAAAGTGCACTAACAATGAACAAGGAATCAACAAATGCACAAAAATATACTGATATTGCAATGTTGTAATTCTGACATGCAAATAAATACAGACAAAAACACGATATAGACTATATACTCACTCGACATTGCTTTAGTTAGTGCTGACATGTCATTTATAAACTAAAATAAGGGTAAAGGTTTACTAAAGACTGCAGTTATGCCATGAGCGCAAACAGGCGGAAATGTGGGGTACTTCAAAATAAAAGTCTGTAGTATTGTACTTGGATACAAAATTCCACATTTTTCAGGTTTTTGTTGTGTTTTATTAAATATTAGTGTAATAAAGCATGTCGTGAAAAGGTAAAATATGTTTGGTATAATTTAGGTTAATTGTTGGAACTGGTATACTAATACATTATTTTATTTTGGAAAGAAAAGTAAGTACGTATCCAAAAAGGGCGGCTCTTTGACAACCAATGAACTTAACCCAGGGGTGTCCAAAGTGCGGTAAGGGGTCTGGATATGGATCATGGAGCTACAAATTGAGTTCTTACTATAGATCAATGACATGGATCTACTCTAGGTTCACAGGTTACTAAGATAGCACATAATATTAAAATCTCATTGAATTTGGGGGTGCTGTAATTCTTCAACTGAATCCATTGTTTTTATCCTTTTCATTTCATGTCTCAAATTTGACTCAATTTGACACTTTTATTATTTTTTTTTTTATTGCAACACAAAATGTAGATTAAATAAATAATAACTGGTCCAGTCAATAAATGTCCATTTATTAAAAACAGAAATGCTTAGAAAATAACAGCAGAACATTAAGGTGCAAATTACACATCTGACATGTTGCATTTTGAGTGGTGACATCCTTTACCCAGTGATGATACAGTTATAACGTTAAATTCTCTCAGTAATCAAATATTGAAAAAGGATCAGATGAATGAGTTACACAGGAATGATGAGACTGAATAAGAGTGAATGAATCATACACCCATATACTGTGGGGGTGTTGCTGCCAATACCGTAACCAGACACACTACAAGTCCAGATGTTGATAATAATTTAAGATGAATTATTATAAAAGAGATCCAGTCTTTTCAACTGTGTCTACTGGAAGATTTGAACATTAGACCAAGTCAGGAGGACTAAGTTTATGTACTGATAATATATAATGTGCCTTGCATTAAAAGGGGGGCTTGTCTGTCAGTTCCATCCCATTTCGATAGAAATGGTTTTACATGTTGTTGCCACTTACATATTGTATACACTACCATCAGAATTGTATTAATTTAACTAAACATTAAAGAAAAAATTGAGTTGGAAAAGTAGCAATGTAATGAGATAATTTGCCACTATGGTTTGCAGAATAGATTTCATTTCACAGGCATGAGGCTAAAGGCAACAGTGGCAAGCTATAACTAAAAAAAAACAGTGTTGCTTTAGATTAGTTACAATGGACAAGACAAAACACAAAGGTATATGATAATAATTTTCCTTACAAATGCCTTCACAAAACCTCAATTTGCTTGTTACAGCATTCCATTCAAGTCAATTCATTTACAATGGCCAATACAAGGTGTTCATTAATCTGGGAAAATACAACACAAATCTACTATAATGGAATGAATGAGGCGTTACTGTACAAACCCTGGACTTGTAAAAGGATGTTGCTTAAATCAGAGCTACATCAAACTGCTATGAGATGAGGTTTGGTTTTTACATTTAAAACGCTGGAAATAAATTATATCCCTAGCAGCTGCAACGGTCCATGCTAAATATAGATTGGTTTAAACATTATATACAATACAGTTATGAAGTTGCCATTTTTGTTGGCATTGATGTTAAGGCTGCTTTTTGAGTGAGTAGGTAAAAAAAGAACTGAAAGATAATGCATAATTCAGAAATGTAGTTGGTGTTGTTGGCGAAAATTGTATGGGGGGGCAGTTCCTTGATTACTATCTAATGACATCACAAGGTGTAACTGAATATTCTACCATGAAACATAATGTGACGTAAAGTTAGCCCAAAAAGTCAATTTAGTGTAATATGAAGGACCTATACAGGCATTTTGTAGGATGATAAAGCATCCTGCCTCTCATTTGACATCTTAAGCCACACTTGGAAGCGTTATTATTGCCGACCCATTGCCGGCTCAAGTCGTCTTGGGTCTAGCAAGAAATCAACACTTCCTGGTTAGCAAAATAATAAATTAGCAGTGATGGCTTCAATAGTAGTAACACTTAGGGATTCACAAAAGTGATTACAAGTAAATCCAAGCAATACAGATAATACAGGACTTGGAAAAGAGGTGGGTCCTTACTCTGAATTATCCAAAACCAGCCGGTTATACAGTTATGTCTGAAAACAATGACAATAGTGGATATTATGATTAGAAAGGCTTGCCACTGGAGGGTCAAAACGCTACCATAAGGCCTGAAGAGAAGTGTTACTGCCATAGACTCTCAGATTTCATTTTGGGTATTTTTGGATGACAGCGGAGCACCTTACAATACAGACACGCACTCCTGTAAGTTTTGGCCAAGTCCCCAAAACAGAAACTTCATAGGGCTTCATAGTCAACACTGCAGGGGCCTGTCCAGGAGGAAGGAGGCAGCAAGGGAGAATGGGATACAACTTTAAACTTCCCAAGGACAAAAAACACGCCAAGCAGTTTGTTTGACAGCTAGCCTTCATTTAGTGCTTTAGGAGCTCTCCAAAGCATCCAGGACTTTCATAATTTGCTGCTTGATCACCTTTGTAGCATCACCGGCATTGGGTATAAGATATCTAGGAGGAATGAAAAGCAAAGCAAGTGTCAAACTTTATGAATATAAGCAGCCGCATTAACTTAATTTACAGAAGAGCTGAACTTCTTGAGATGCTGTAAAATATATGATCAATAGGTTATGCACTGTAAAATACATGTACCTCTCCACAGCCGAGATCTCCACTCCGGCTGAGTTGTTGGTGCCAAACTTGAATGTGATGAGTTCTGGGTGCTTCTTCTTTGAAGTGATTTTGACGACAGAGTTCAGTGCTTGTCTGGACTGGATGTAGGCAAATCCTTTCCGAGAGGCAATTTCTCTGAGGCAGTACATGTGAGTGGCTGTGATCAACAAGTGGCTTAAAAATAAAAGAAGAAAACATCAATGATTTTGTTTTAATTGTGTCACTACACATTTTTTCATTACATGGGTTCTTATTAAATTCACATTTGGATTTTTGCAATCATTTATAATAGAAAAAAATGGTGACATTGTTCCTTCCCAGCCTTCGAGTACAAATTATTTGAACTGTTGTCTTTATTATCATTCATCATTAACAACTGAAAAGTGTAATTTTGAATTTTAAATAACTTCACTAAACCAAGGAGCACGTTCAGCATTTTTAAGAAACACAATTTTCAATTTTTGCTGTAATCCAAATCGCATTTTGGAGTCAGAATAATGACCAGTGCATTTAATACATTTTTCACTGTGATTACACCTGTCCCACCATAGTTAAATAAAACAATAAAGAGACAGGTGATCTGAGCTACCACATTTTCTAAGGACCTACCTACAGTGTAAGCTTTAATTATGACTATGTGTCAACTAGTGACTGTCACTAAAGGCTGTCAGCAGCATGTTTTTTACTTTAAAAGTCAACAACAGGTCTACAGAACTACCATACTGCAACAATGCAACAATTACAAAATCTTAGAATTTATTGTGAAATTTATAAGGGATGATGTAATCATTGTAAGAAAAACTCTTTGTAGTGCAATATGTGCAATTAAGTAAAAGTTAAATTTGTATTATCAAATATGTCCCTGTTTGAACAGAGCATGTAATAAATGTGCTCACCTTGGAAACATGTGCCCCGTCTCCTTCACCTCATTGCAGGGAATGTGGTGCTTCACATCTGGTTTGTTGATCCAAGTTTGAATATTTACAATCTCTTTCCTGTCGTCATCAGACATGGACGAGCTGTCAATCTCATCTAGAGACACAACATTATGTCAATGTTAAAAAACATTTAAAACATGAACAATTAAAAAATAGTGTCATGTATAAACAATAACTTTTATTGATTATTCCTAATTGGTCAGGGAATTGTAGATTTTTTTTCAATTATGATTATTTCAATTCCCCAATTAAAATGTATTCAATTATATTTTATAGTCTACCTGTGTCATATTCTTCTTCGTCACCAATACTAAAAACAGGCTTGACTCCTCTGTATGGTTTACCAACACGGTCACTGCTGCTCACATGCCTAGAGACAGCACAAAGACGTCAAAATACTGTATTATTTTGTCAAAGGAATCCAGGACATGAAGGGATCCAGAAAGCTGCAAGAAAAGCCCACATTAATGCTGTTATAAAGAATGAGATTAGGTGAGATGCAACTATAATTATGTAACATTAGTTACAGAATGCTGACCAGGCCTTCTTCCCAATTTAATTCCAAATGTCACTGATAAGATTTAAGTTGGGATAGCCCTGGGGAGCATATGAAACATGGACATGGAAAAAGACAGTTGTGTA
Organism: Periophthalmus modestus; assembly: GCA_019594935.1. Taxonomy (NCBI): domain Eukaryota; kingdom Metazoa; phylum Chordata; class Actinopteri; order Gobiiformes; family Gobiidae; genus Periophthalmus; species Periophthalmus modestus. The sequence continues at coordinate 15,966,521 of JAIEZT010000007.1, read as the reverse complement.
CATACAGTTAAGTGTAAACCAATGACTATAATATAAGTGAGTTGTAAACGACTTCTTTACCACTAAAAAGCATTTGAATGTTAGTGAAGCATGAAGACAGTGCTGTCTAGTTTTAATATGAGTGAAAAATGCATGCGCTGCAGTAGGGGACTGATGTAAGTCTACAGCCATGAACATGCTGTGACCAGCAACTCGAGGTCTTACCGATCAGGAACCACCTTCTCTGGCCAAGGCAGATTGAAAGATATTCTAGTGTGAAATAAGGCAAATAAGGATTTGTGAAAGTAAAAACCTGCAATAATATATATGTTTATCATCTTATATCTATCAATACTAAGTAACTACTACTAGCTACTGGTGTTTCATTGAAGGGCCATTTAAAAATTGCACACTATGCTAAATATACCCAATCAAGAGTATAGATTAGGTATATTTAATATAGTTGCAGTAGACTGCAACTGCAAACATTTTAAAATCTGTGTTCAACATAAAAAAAACATAGCCAATACATGTTGCCATGCATTCACGTACACGCGCACACGCGCACACACGCACACACGCACACACAACTTTACTGTATTAGTTGTGCTATTTACTTGCTTTTTTGTTGCTGTTAAGCTATGTTAAGTGTTAAAAGTACATTAACAACCATGAAATGTGTTGTTTCAGGTGCATTTCTTCCTTAGAAACCAGGAGAATGAAAGAGCACCTACTTGTCAACTGGGGCTGAAGTGTTCTCAATAAAGCTAATCATCTTCTCTTTCACATTCACAGACTTGGACTTGAGGGCAAACGTCATTTTGTTCATCAAAGACTTGACCCCTCTGCTGTCCCCGGGGCTGCAGAGCTCCCCCTGTGGAGTGACACAGGGGCACATGTCAAAGGCAAATAAATAAGCATAAACGTAATTATTAACTGGTGCTTACATCTACTGAGCTCAAGCTGCTGTGAGACCCTGAGGTGCTAACAATCCAGTTTAGGTAAGAGGAATCCAAGCCTTCAATGTTCATGTCGACCAGGTGCTTCTGGAGAGCTGTAGAAAATAAAAACAAAAAAAAAAAAAACTTAGTTACCAACATTTAACAATCCAAACAACAATGAAAATTGTCACTCACCCATGAAGCCTCCTTTGGCTATACTGACGTACTCTTTGTTTTTCTGAAACACAAGTAACAGGTACACTTTTGGCCGTTATAATGTAAACAAAAGACATAATCCACTGTCATTGCACACCAGTTAAACAGAGAACACAAACACAAAAACTGACAATAAGGAAATAAGATTCTATGTTAGAACTAGATACAAACATTTGAATACAAGAAGATGGTTAAATGTAACTCTTGCATTTAATAATAATTCCATATTACAATAATTTAGGTAGAATATCAACAAATATTTCTGAATAATATATAAATATCTAATTTAATTTTCTAAATTCAAATACCTCCCAATACTTACAAGTCTACTTGTTTCATATCCATTTATCTCAGACTATTTTTTGTTTGGTGTTTTTTAATTTTGCATTGAAAAAAAATTATATAAATATTTTAAACAGTCACCACTCTCACCTGTAGGAAATGTGCCAGCACCATGTTCATGTACATATCCTCCTCTTCGCGGCCACTGCCCATGAAGCACAGGTGCTCTCCGCTGGCAACAGACCCTGACTCCAGAGACTGTTTCTGCGCCTCCAGTAGAGATTTCACAGAGAGGGCGAACTCTGATGGATTCTGCAGCATCTGGAAAAAAATAAAAAAAACAACACAACACAGTGCTTTGAGGTTTTTGCATCAATAAACTGTATTAACAGCAACTGTACTCACCAAGTCAGAGTCCAAGTGAAATGCTGTGGATAAGTGACCAGAATTGTACTGTTCAGCCGGCCGACAGTCCACAACAAAAAAACGTACTCCATCCTACAGACCAAAAACATATTCAATTGAAAATGCAATTTCATAAAGCACTGAAAAATGCTTGTGCCTTGTTCATTCACTCCCCAGTCATACACAGTGGTTACTCTTAATATTCCTATAGCAAAAGTTAGTCTACTGCACTTGACTCTTCTCTAGATTTTGAGCTAGGTTCAGGTCAGGGGTCCAACTGGTGGATTGGGTTATTGTACCAGTTTCAGGTTGATATTGAAAAATTTGATTCCCTGTGTCTGGATGGGTTTATTCCAGGTACCGGTAGACACTGAAAGGTCACACATGATCCAGAAGTCCCAACCCAGACACAGGAGCAATGAAGTCAATGATTGTCTCCAGTGTGTTAAACAGACTGACCTGCTGCATCTGGTTGGCCTGTAGGATTTCAGGCACAGACACAGGGAGACACAGGGCTTGGCTGAGGTCCGTCTCCTCTTCCTTCAGGGCCACGAGGCTGCTCCCAAACAGATTCTGATTCATCTGACACAAACAAAACTGACATGAAGGCATTGTGGTTTCAGTCCAAACACAGATCCCATCGTGCCCTTCAGGGTTATTCTATAGGAGCATGAAATCAACTGACCCTTGTGTTTTTGTGGATTATACATTGAGTTTTGGCAAATGTATTGCTCAATATCAAGTTCAGGTGGGTAAGCAATTTTACTACTAATGAAACCACACAATAAAAAATACTTTTACCCACAGTGTAGGTATTTTATTATTTATTATTAGAGCACTTATTGTCCAACTGCACCTATGTAGAGCTTTACCTTTCTAAGAGACAAAGGAGTTTTAGTCTGGTAATACTGTGCCAGAGAAAACAGGTCTTCAATGTCTTCACTTTCCAGAAGAGAAGGAGATTCCTCAAGCATTTCTGTGAGAGGAATGTTTTGTTAAATTGCAGGTTCTCAATATAACAATATATTATGAAAAAACAACTTACTAATAATGTCCTCTTTGCTGTCTGCTTCCTGTGTAAGTATGGATTCTCTGAAGGGACAAATAAACAGATTGCGTGACACAAGGAAAAGTACCATGACTCCATTTTGCCCATTTTGCTACATACTTGGCATTGACAAGAATAACGAGCATGAGAAAGAATATCAGGAAGGGATCCGTTTGCTGGAAGTAGTTGTCCCATAAGGTCTGCGTCACATCAGGAAGGCAGTGGCTGGAGAACAGGCTGCCCAACTAAATAGACAAAGCCTTGAGTGTTTAACATGAATGAAATACATTTCATTATATACACAAAGTTTACAAAATGATATGCTCAACCACCAAAAAAACCAAAAAAAAAACACCAAAAAAAACCCAAAACACAAGTGTATTTATGAAATGTGATAATGATACTACAATATTATGATGTTAATACAAATATATGAATATAGTTACTTCCCTCTATACTACATACCCAGCTCATTGCATAAGTGTCTGGTGTGATTTTCTTAGTGTCCAGGAAGGAGCAGAGTTCAGGTTCGTGGTACTGCAGCAGCAATCTGAACAAGTGGAAGGGTCGTCCTTTAGGCACACAATCTCTGCAACAATAACAATGACATATGTGATGCTTCTTTCTATTTGACATTACAGTCGAACAGGTCATATTACACACCTGGGGATGTATTTGTTCATAAGAGCATAGAAGCAGTTGTACAGGTCACTGCGAGGAAGTTTCAGACTCAGGAGTGGTTTCGAGCAGGTGAGGAAAACTCAAGTTTGTGCTGAAAGTAACGTTACGAGATTTACAGTAAAAAGTGATGACGGCCTCAACATCAGCCTCCATATCTGTCCTTTCCTCCTCTGATACACCGAGCTGACCTGTACACAAAACAATGTTGTCAATGTATACATGTGTTGTTAGTGTTATTTTTACACAGTGCAAAAATGTACAACATATTTTTCATGGTGTTCCAGCCAGGTCCACATCTTCATGGTTATTTTTACATGTTCTTCTAACTGAACTTTTACATGTTCTTATACCTGAACTGAAAGGACTCACTATTTACCCATTATGTGCGCCGATATTGGAGGCAGTGAGAGTGAAGTCCACCAAGTGAGTTACAGCATCCCCATTTTACAAAAGCAGGTTTCTCATTGAGCCTCCTGATATTTTGGAACAGATTCATCCCCCTGAGGACACCTATTCTGGGCCAAACTTGATCCTGTCCTGCTTGTCCTGTCTGTGTTTGAAATCTAACCAAAGTAACCTGTTCTTGTGATGCCCTTCATCTTAAGCTCCTGACATCTGGCGTCCTCATATGTGGACAACACATTTTGGGTTGTCTGGGCCACAATACAAATTTTTGGAAGAAGAGCAAAAGAGCAGACAAGAACAGCAACAATGCAAAAATGTTCAATTTTGAATATTTTTAAGATTTTAGAATGTTCAGAATATATATACCATATTTTCCGGACTATAAGCCGCTACTTTTTTCCTACACTTTAGAAACTGCGGCTTATGGTACAGTGCGGCTTATTCATTTTTTTTTCGTAAGATATTCAGTGATCCCTCATTTATTACGTTCCAAAAATAACCCGCGATAAATGAAAAAGTAGAAAGCATTATTTTATTTTTTTTTACAATTATTCTATATGTTTTGCGGCAGCAGGTGTATTTCTCAGTTCCTTTGTCCCCGCCTCTTTGTCCTGGCGCCGCTCCGTTGTAATGTCTCGTAATGTTCTTTTTCCTGCAGTTACTGATCCACAAACTAAAGCAGACTCCATCCGCAGGTTACAGCCCTTTTTGCTCCTTGTTAAAACTTATTCTGATGTCGTCCTTATGTTATTTTCCTCCTTCTTTATGTTGAGTTCATATGTAAAGTCTCTGTGGATGCGCGTCTTGGCTGCTCTGCATTTCGCTGCAGAGCTAATCACCTCTGTTGATGAGCTTTATGTAATAAATACACTAAAGTCACTCTCTCTACCTGATCTGCAGCGTTAACAAAGACACAGGGAAAACTAAACATCCAAAGGCACTCGCAGACCACAAAGGACGATCTGGATGCGCGTCCAGAGCGTCCACAACGTGCGTTGGAGGCGTTTGTCCTCAAATGCAAAGGTGTCCATTGCAATCTTGACGTGTTTCAGAGTCACACTGCAGCGTCGAACATTTTGATAAATTTGGCTGAACATTCTACAGCAGACACGGCACCTCCTTTAGCCAATCAGGACGCAGAACACGCGCCTGCATACACTGTAAAAAAGTGTGAAATGTGAAGCGCGCTATAGGGAGGGACCACTGTAATGAAAATTTTTTAGCTAATTTTTCATATTACTACGTGGGATACCTGCGGCTTAAAATCCGGTGCGGCTTGTATAAGTACAAAATTGATTTTCTTTCTAAAATTAAAGCATGCGGCTTTTAATCAGGTGCGCTCTGTAGTCCGGAAAATACGGTACATATTTTTTTGTAAAGGCATATGTCTTTCTGCACCTCTGAGCAGCACTTCAAATGAACCATATTGTTCCAAGAGGCACAATTGTTTTTATACTCAGAACAAATATTGCTGTGTTCAGGCACTAAATAAATGTTTTTTGCAAATCATATTCAAATGTGCAATCAAAATGATGAAAACGTAGAACGAATGTTCTCATATGTGGACATCACTTTTCTCAGAAAATACAGGATGTAAAAAGATAATTCTTTGTTTTTACACTCATCAGGTCCCAATCTGACCAAATAACAAAGAGAGATTAATAAAACATGCCATGTAAGAACTTGGGTCTCAGGAGGTTAAAGTAAATAAGTCTACCATCAGCATAATCAAAACAATCCCTTTTTTTATATTACAATATTCCAGAGCTTTATAAGCATGCGAGAAAGACAAAGAAAAACACTTTGATTCACATCAGTAAACTCCATTCATTAAATTCATGCTTGGCATTTTTTCTTGGTATAATGGTATTGACTCACCAATCAGCTGCTGACTGCGGTTGTGAATGAGCGTCTGTTCTGGTAAATCTAGAACACCGTCCCAATTTGACAGACTGTCCCCTTTTCCAGAGACATTTAAAGCAATCTGACAAAGAAAAATAGGAAAAAAATGGCATAAGAACTGTATTTTAACTCTCTTCAGGGATTATGTAATTTATGAAGAGAAGACATGAATAACACAGTATTAAAATGGAAGACAAATAGCACTATAGTCATCCAGGCAAATACATTTTTTCAGAAAAGTAATCTCAAATACAGCAACAAAATAAGCAAACTACTACTAACCATTAAATATGTTTCAAAATGTTTATTTTTGGGGTACGTCCAACAAGTGGGTGTGACCCTGACTGCAGATTATCCATAAAATATTCACGTCATTAGAACCCAGGCATGCCTGCCTTTCCAGTCTGTTGACTTCTGCCAGACCCGTAGTTGTCATCTTGTCACTTTATGTATATTGTACAGTGCAAATACTAAAAATAGATGCCATCTTACATGCTGAGAATTAGACTCTACCTGGATGGGTACATTTACCTTCCACATCTGGGCCCTGTGTTGAGGAGAGGAGTCCTCTTCTTGTGTGTATCCTCGGTCCATTTCCAGATCCGACCCAGAGTCCAAAGCCTCTGCCAAATCCTGGCTCCTACACCAGATTAGGTACACATTTGTCAAATGTCACAACAGATGACACTTCCTAAATTTACTGATGGTTGATGATAGGTATGATTTAGTATCTCTCACATCTTTGACAGCAATTAGACAATTAGATAAAAAAAAAGAAAAATGTTAACATTTATTGAGAAATATTGACTCGTATAAATTTGTATTTCAAAAACTATTAAACTAACAATTTTGCCCTCATATAATCTTGTGTAACTAACAAGGCGACAGGAACTGAATGGACTGTTTCACGCCAGGGCTCAGGACAATTTAAAGGGAAACTCCTTGGCTAGTTTTGTTAGCTTTTGAGCTAACTAATCTGACCCATGGATGTCCATAATATAAAATCAAAATAACATCTATATTACAGCAAACAGAAGCGTTCTGAAGTCCTCTTATAATTGTAATGAGCAAAGATAACACTGTCAACTCAGTAAAGTAACGTTAATGGAGATTAGCAGGTTAGCTCTTCAACAGCATCGTACAGGTCTGAGATTAACATTTACTTTCTTTTCTCTCGTTGAAACATGTAAACGTCTCAATAACCGCGTATATCATGAACTATATTAAGGAGTTTTGTAGGGATGTTAACGTGTGTATCTGTCTGCCCAGTGAAATTATATTCTCGATCAAAATGTTCTCACCAGCTCCTGCTGATCTGAGCTTCCTCCGCGGACTCCGCCATTGTTGCGTCTGAGACACGTCAAGTGCCGTCACACGAGTCACGTGACGCGCACTCAACACAATCAAAATAAAAGTAAAATAAATGTCATGACGGAACTACACACTATACGGGACTGTAACACCCTATAACGTAGTCATAATTCACACATTATCAAGACAAAAAAAACATTATGTCTTATAACAAGCAACTAAAATAAAAGACACAGAAAATTAAGATTCAAGACAATGTCCCATAGACAATTTTTAAGGAAAATTTCAAGGAATTATATAACTTTATTAGTACTTTATATTCTTTCGTTTTGGTCACCATACATATAATGAATGTCAGTGTCAGTCTGAAATCATATTTCAGTGGGCAACTAAAAATTTACCTGGTTGATTTAATGAATAGTAAAAAAAAAAAATATAAAAAAAAAAAAAATGCTATGTGGGATAATAGGATTCCAATGTTATGTTGCCAGTACAACTAAATATTAGGTCAAATTATATTCTTAGCAATAACGTCAAGATATGTGTATTATATGTACCAAATCATACTTCACTGTACAAATAGTTGCTTCGGGCTGTAGCCTGTGTAACTATAGGATCTGGTTCAAAGGTAGACTGAAAAGTAAACAACAGGTAATACTATGAACCAAATGTTTCATAAAACTAAACATTTACAAAAGAGTAGAAAATAAATTGTTTAAGTGAGCTTGGATAAACTACAGCTATCCACACCCCTGTGACTTTTTTCTGGCATTAAGGAGAGTAAAAAGCAGTTTCAAAAATAACTAAGACACTTTTAGCATTTCGAATCAAATCTTTTACCTCCGACAATCTAGTGTTTTGAACAAGCATAGCATTTACATTGAGACCGAACATGCCGCACAAAGAGTCATTAAAATAAAAAATAAACCAGGCATTCTGAACATAGTACAACTTCAGGCACCTACAGTACACTAACCTCCTGTAGGCATTTTATGCATGGGATCAAATCCAACATTACAATCACAGACACAATTGACCATTACTTTTGAGCCTTGAATTGGACTTGTGTTACAATATGGAAGTATATGGACAAAATACTTGAGTTCAGCATAAATTAAGGAGAGAACAGTCCATTCAAATTATATAAAGCTCTCACAGTATTCCCTGTATATAGATTTGTCTCACAGAAGCCCCTTTCAAACTGGCTGAAAAATAAATTCTTGAAGACATAGTATGCAAGATTTCAAGGTTAGTCAACAAATTGGTCCCTGAAAAATTAACTGCTTAATAGTTTGGGGATAAAAGTTTTTAAAAAATTATGACCCATGAAACACTACACAAAAAACGTATTGGTATAAAATACCAATCTACCCATCTCTCATGTATTTGTGTGCAATTCTTGTAAGAATTTTGTAGCGCAAGTATTTGTAACCTGCACTAGTTCAATGAAACAAGCAAGAGATGTATATCTGTGGAAAAAAAACAACAACTTATGATTGGCAAAATGCTACCTTGTTTCCATACAAATAAAGAACCAAAAATAACAATATTTACTTAATTTATAATGTATCCACAAATATCCTGTAGAGTAAACTATGCTCAATGGCTTATTCTTTTTAATGAAATCTTGCATACTATACCTGTAAATTCACACTGCTCAGAATATGCATTGCAATACAGGTCACTCATTACATGAACATTTCTCAGTCTTTGTCAGACCTAAACATGGCTCTACTAATCAGCTGAGCAATCTTCACAATAAACTTTTCTTACAGTGAGCCAGTTAATGCACTGTAAACACCAGACATTTTCTTCCTCACATTTCATCATTCAGTATCCATTATAATTTTCATTTAACAAAGCAAGTTCAGGCAGGTGCATTTTTACTTTAACACAGTTACGTTCAGCAATGAAGACTGGGGACTGGCATTCGCTTGGCAGACAGACTTTACAAAGTAGGAGGTTTCAGACCATACTTCCGGGCCACTTCTGTTTGGGCATATGCTGCGTCACATAGTGAATACAAATGGGCCATTTCCATCTCAGATTTGGCTAGGTTTATGGCCTTGTTGAACATGTCTATAGCCTTGTCCAGATTACCCCTGAAATAACAGGTAATTATTAGAAAGACAAGAAAAGGGAGACGCTGTATAAAAATAGGCATATAAAGGCAAACATATTAATATTATATAAACATCAAAAGCTGTTGTACCTGATAGCCTTGGACTTTACACAAAGCAGTGCTAAAGTTATTTGTGCCAACAGTTTGTAAATGTACTTCTATGATGTTTTTGGGAGTTTAAACGCATTCGTATGAAAAAATAGCGGGTTCCCAAACGTGTCCACAGCCCTGCACACAGCCCTCCTCTGGCTCTTATCTCTCGTACAGTGTGAGTAGATCAGTGTATACCACCATCGCTCCGTACAGCCCTCACACTCTTATCAATCGCACATTACGAGTTTGGGGATAATCACACAAAATCGCAGTGTACCCAGCTGAGCTAAGGTATAAGCTACTACATTCAGAGACCAGAACGGAGTTTAGCTGTGACGTTAAAGCAGCTAACAAGAATTAGCATGCAAATGCACACATAAAATGTTTTCCAATTAGATGCAGGCAGTACACAGTGGAATTATTTGACCGCAAGAGCCTCTTATACGATATGTCTGTACTTAGGCAAGACAAATTTTGCTCAAATACATGGAGAAAAAAATTGGGTATAGGGCCTTTAAGCAAAACAATTAGACAACCAGTTTTCCCCAGCAATGCATGCCAACGCAATGAGTTGGCATGGATTTTATTTACACCTGGGTCCCTTCTTCACAACTTGCGCCATTTAAGCAGGCTTAGGACTGACGCAAAAAATTCAATGGCTTGTGGCCCATTTCTGGTCATAGGTTAATGCACGACACATTTCCATTTGTGTGTCATAGTTTTACTTTATCATGAACATGCACGACACATTTCCATTTGTGTATACTGAACCTTTATCATCAGTTTTACTTTATACTGAACAATTAAATAAAAATGATTTAAGCATTTTATCGTATTCAAATTGATTCATGAGTCGGGTCTTTATTACCAATGATAATGATGAAAGGTATTCTCACCTTTGTACTTCAATAGTTCCCATGGTTTCATAGGCAAAATCACATTTGTTGTCAATTTCAATGGCCTTACTGATGAGGTCTAGGCCTAAATCCAGGTCCTGTTTCCACTGAAGCTGTAATAATCTACATTCAAACAAACAATTATTGACTGACTATCTTTGTCTAGTCTACAAATGTATGTACATACCCTTTGTGGACATATGTGGTAGCATTATCAGGTTCAAGCTCAATACATTTGTCGTACATCTCGTCAGCTTTCCCAAACTGCTGCTGATCAGTCAAAGCCTGTGAAAATTAAGTCTTTTAGTTGCAGTACAAAAAAAAAATAACAAAAAAACAATACCTTAAAATCTTCAACTTGACTAAAATTCAGTTACACCATTCTTTGTGTTTCAGAGTACACAAAAACCTTTTGGTCTGAAAGATTAACCAATTAGAGAAATGCATAGTCTGTCAGTGTCATAACTAACATGGAAACTGACAAATAAAATAGGAAAAACTGAGGAAAGACTGAGTAAGAGCGCACATTTCTGGAGAATAAGCAAGGAAAGCACTAAACTGATATATATATGTGAGAGGTAAATGAATATATATATTTTGTTATATATTTTGTTTTAAATTATGAGGATGTTTGAGATGTCTTCCGCATTTGAGAGACACATGCTACATACAAGCGGCTGATTTGCACATCAAAAATCAACTGTTGTTTGATGCTCTTTATGGTCTGGTTTCAGACCCTTCTGCATTTGAATAGAAAGTACAAGGGACTGGCTGGTCAGGCAAGTGCAATGTATTCTCTAGATATAATAAAGAACAGCTCAGAAGCCCAATATTCCACACATTTTAAAATTTACCTGAGCATACAGAGCGTATCCTTCAGCACATTTTGGAAATCTTTTGATGACATCCTCAAAGCCGTCCATGGCTGTCTGTACTTGTGCCGGGTTATTTCCAGTATAAGCTTGTCTATACTGAAAAGCAGATGACAAATTAGAATTTTCCTTAGTGGATTCAGTTCAAAAAGGACAAACAATGTTAATGTTCATTACTAATATTTGCCGAAGGTGAAAATTTGTAGAGAACAATGAATGTATTGAAGCCCACATAAAAATAAGAACATGTTTATTTCTTACTAGAGCAAAACATTTTTGTGCTTGTGCCAGTGCAGAGTCAGGTCTAAGAAGAATACACTCATCAAAGTCTCCAACAGCCTCATCCACCTGGTCCAGCAAGATCTTCAACTACAGGAAAACCAAAGAATAGTTTTCAGTGCAAGAGGACCAAAACTAAATAAAAAATTTAATCAAGTAATCAGTTACCTGCCCCCTGTGGTGATAGACATCTGGGTTTCGTGTATCAATCTCAGCGGCCATGTTGAAATCTTGTGTGGAGAGAAGAGGCTGCTGCTGCTGCATGTACATACTCCCTCGTTTGATTAAAGCGTTGGCTCTTAACTGAAGTCACAACAAATGATTATAACTAAGAAATTATTGTTTATGTTCATTTATTAGTTCCCTACTTATTGTACCCATTATAGATCATCAAAAAACACACATCCCTCTTAAAGCTTAAGGTAGTAAGCTTAAGATAAGACTAGGAGGGTTCAAATCTGGATTTTCCCATTAGCTAAAACAAAAAGAGCGCATGTAATGAGCTGCTGGTTCACCTTGACATTGGCCTCATTCATGTTGATTACACGGTCCAGATCAGGCTGAGCAGCTGTAGCGTTCCCAATCAGGAGGTAAAAAGTTGCACGCAGCAACAAGGCCTCAGCTGTGTACCGCCCCTCTGAGTCGATCTCCTTTGTGCATTCACTGATGATTTTATCGTAGTTCTCCTCTTCCATGTACTGCTTTGCTTTCAGGTAGCCCGAGCTGAAGGGACACACACCAAACACCAACAAGTTAAATAGAATTACTTATTTGAGAAATATTCATAGGAATTGACAGAAATGCAGAGCTTTTCCAACTCTGCACTTAGTGGACAATTGGTTCCAATTCCTGATCCAAACAAAAATGGAAATTCTACAGTAAAATATGGTTAGTCTCACCTCTCAGAGACCTCAGCTGCCTCGCCTTCTTTGTCCTTGTCTTCATCTTTTTTCTCTCCCTTTTGTAGAGGCTGTGAGATGATGTCATCCGTAAAAGAACTAAAGTAAGACTTGATAAATTGAGGAGAAGGCATCATGGGTTCTCGATTCTGCACCAGAAAGACACATAATTGTCAGTCAAATTATGCTCACATTTTAGAAGGGCATGGGCAAATATAAAATGGGCTGTTTAGAAAACTGTGCTGTCATAAGATACAGAACCACTTAGAAGACTATTCCGAAACTTATGGAATGCTACCTTGTATTTTTCTTTGGCCTTCTCTTTGCCCAGTTGTTTGAGGACTTTGTCTGCCAGGAGCATGCTCTGTTGGTTTTGGAAAGCCTCAAGAATACAGACTGCTGTGACGTCTGAAATTTGACAAATTAACAATCTTATCTGACAAAAAGTAGTGGAAATTAGTATCATAACAGTAACATTCTAGAAATTACAATGTGCATTGTTATAAACCATGTAGTATGCGCTACAAATAATTCAGGGAATTGATCATTTTGACTGCCCAAAAAAATGAACAAAATGGCATCCAATAATACACTGCCTGGCTTTTTTGCCAGTCACCACCAAAAAAAATTTAAAAAAAAAAGGAAAAAGGTCACACACTTCGATTACGGCACGCATTCACTGTGGCATTGTTTCGCTTCTGCAATGTCACAAGATTTATTTCCATCCAGTGTTGCATTAGTTTTTCACAAGATCTTGCATCGATGATGGTAGAGTCTGACCGCTTTGCAAAGCCTTCTCCAGCACATCCCAAAGATTCTCAATGGTGTTAAGGTCTGGACTCTGTGGTGGCCAATCCACGTGTGAAAATTATGTCTCATGCTCCCTGAACCACTCTTTCACAATTTGAGCCCAATGAATCCTGGCATTGTCATCTTGGAATATGCCCTTGCCATCAGGGAAGAAATAAATCCATTGATGGAATAACCTGGTCATTCATGTTTATTCAGGTAGTCAGCTGATCTCATTCTTTGACCACAGACTGTTACTGAACCTAGACCTGACAAACCGGAGGAGGCTCGTACCCATTTGCTTAGTTAAATCCAGGTGGCGACTTTTTTTCTGGCCAGGGGGTCAGAGAGTGAAATGTAGCACAGGAACAATAAGATCAAACCACTGATTTTTTGTTGCATATCATGAATAAAACAAAAGGTAGTTAAATATTATATCAATAAAATAAAACTACACTTCATAGATAAAATAAACCCTTACCCTCAAGACACTCTTTCTTGTTATCCAGTTTCTCCAGAGCTTTGGCCCTCCTGAATAAGGCCTTGATATAGCGTGGATTCAACTCAACCGCTTTAGAACAGTCCTGGACAACCTCTGTCCATTTGCTCTGAAAGGAAAGAAAGGAAATCTACTTGAAGATGGACTAATGACACTGTATTGGACATATGGGATACATGCCATCTTTATAAGCACAATTTAAGCTTAAGGTATTAAAACCAGTTAAACCCAACAACATGACATAACAAATTTAAAGCTAAAGCGAATATTAATTTCAATAAGTGGAAGATGTTACGATGTAGCCAACTCTAGGTGATGTGTCTCTGGCTCTTGGATAACTCTTCTGATAATTCATTCTTTTTTTGGCAGAGAGAACATGGTTATGGTAATTTCTAAGTGCAGGTTGCAGGTTTCTGTTTACAGGTGTAATTTTGGAAATATGCATATTATGATAAAATTGTGTAATAGGGTGAAATACAGACATAGCCACTGTATCAAATATAATTCTGTACACCGATGTTGTAAATAATACAACAAATTATTTTAAATTAGGAACAGTAGAAATAAGGGTATGTAGTAGAGTAACCATCATACCCTTAATTGCCACAAATGGTGAAAAGCGATTGCCTCTTTTCTGTATTGTTCTGGTTGGGTTTTTAGTTGTTGGGAAAAGTGTTTGTTCAATTTTAGATCCTCTGGTTTGTTTTACTGGCTCAGCAGAAATCAGTAATGTTTTCTGGTTCCCTGGGATATTTTTCTAATTTCTTACATTTAAAAAAAAAAAAAAAGCAGTCATATTTGTTGTGATATATACAGACCATGCGTGTCCCTGATTGTTTAATCCAAATTTCAACACATCCAACTGAACTCCAACTGTGAGATTCAGCATCACTCTGAAACCTATGGGTTGTTGTTCAATAGGGTTGGGCTCTTGTCTTTTCCACACAATATTTGAAAATTATTATTATTATTTTTTTGTTTCCTTTAACCACAACCTTAAAAAAGTTTGTTCCTCAAGGATTATTTTTCAAATTCTTTACTAGAGTGTGTCCTCCTTTTTCAGCTCCGATCTTAACTTCACAACAAATCTCCAAAGCTCTTCTCTTTCTGGTTTGGAGCAGTTTTTCCAACCTCTTGGTTGCTCTTGTTGAACTCTATCAAGGGACTAAGGTATTTCTTCTTTTTGAGCTCACCACAAAGTTGTTCTGATTCTTTACATCCATCTTTTGACTTTAGATCTCTGGATGAAATCTTTGAGCTTGTTATTGTAGAAAATTGCATTGTTTGTTGTTGGCCCTTATTCGTTGGATTTCACACTGGACTCAAAGTTGAGGCTAGTAGTATTAGCATTTTAGCATGGAGTTACTTGTCTAGGAAGGGTTTTACATTTTAACAGTATATTTGTTCTTTCTGCTGGACTATGCAACCAACAATTCACAAAGAATTCCTTTGTCAACTAAATAAACTCTGAAATGGGCTTCACTTGACTAGTATGACCAAGGGGGCATGACAGTGCTGCTTGTAGCAGTGGTCCATGCTCACAGGCCCTGGCTGAAGCCATGACTGTGCAGTTTCACCAAACTACCAATATTTGGAGGAGAGTGCACCAAATAATCTCACTTCCACGACATATTGTTGGTGAGAGTCAATCACTGGTTCAGCGCCAACTCCACACTCAACCTTGCCCTCCTCACAACCCATCGGGCACTGCCCACTTTAGATGCATTTTTTAAATTTTGCTACTGGGCAGAGTAAGGCTCTGCCACAGGCATTTAGAGGCCCTTTAATAGAATTGTGATTGTTTAAAGAGGTGCCCCACTCACCAGCTGCTCGTAGGCTGCGGCTCTGTTTTGGTAAAATGTGGACAGGTCACTCTTCTCTTCTGTTGGACAAAGGCTGATGGCTTCTGTGTAGCACTGGATGGCATTCTCATACTTTCCAGCTTTGAAGTATTTATTGCCCTTGTTCTTTGCTGCCTGGGCTTTATCCAATGGGCTCTGTGCAAACGGATATCATTAATGAACAGCGACAGTAAAACAACACCAATGTTCAGTATATTGGCACATAACTAAACTTAATTTCTATAGTAAGTAAAAGCTCATCTATTTCAATACCAGTGTCACTAAACATATACTCTGGCTTTTACTATTACATTCTACATTAAAACAAGTTAAATCTGTCAACTGGACAAAACGTTGGATGAGCAGCGAAATGTCTTCACTCCTACAACGTTTTGTCCAGTTTACAGATTTAACTTTGGCTTTTACTAGGAATCAGACTTGGATAACTGAGGAATTACACAGCTATAGAATGTAATTTTAACATACAATAAAATATTGTTTATATGAAATCTCCACTTGGTCATATACTAAATCTAACATATAAAGACCAATCTAAAACTTTTCCAAAAAGGTCAAAATTGTGTCCATAGCAAATTTCGTCTTTTTCTTCGGAGAGAGAAATAGAAAAAACTTTTCTGCGTCCTTCTAGAAATGTATATATATTTTTTGCATGTTAAAATGAAAGAAACTCTGACGGTTCATTTGTGTCTTTCGAGTGACATGTTTTAAGACTACTATGTGATATAAAAATGCATTAGAATACTTTAATACAGCTCTAATATTACCTGCCTCTCTGGCACACCTCTTTTAGTTTACCTGCATGACCCTTAACTCAAAACTTGCTAGCACGTGTCAAGACTTGAATATACGCACAAATAGAACATGCAAATGTTTACAATGTACAACACCACAATCTTTAAAGCATAGTAACATTAGCTAATCCAGGAGCATAAACCGGTGGCTAATGGCCTCGCACTTGGGCAACTGTCAGTGCCTAACAGCAATGTCCTTGAGTTCAACACATGAACGTCAAATAGCCGTGTTTTAATTAATCTTCCACTCACACACGTGTCAGTGAGTATAACATTACGCATAAATGCGCAGGTGAACGTGGTGTCTGGAGCAGTCTATTACCAGGGGATCTTGGTTGGCTTTTGCTGCGCCGTCTTGGCCCTGCACGGGACTAGCACTGCCTTCTGGAGTCTTCCGCTCTCCGCTACCTTTGCCCCGTTTCTCCTTCGCCCTGCTGCGGTTCCATAGATACACGGCTCCCACACCCAACACTATGGGAGTCCCGACTAACAAGGCCAGCTGCCAGCGGGGCAGGCCCGTCCCGGACTGCGGCTCGACTGGCTTTGAAGCAGCCATGGTAAACTGGAAAGAAGCGATAGCAAAAGCAACCCCTGGCAGCGTGCGTGCGTGCGTACGCCGCGTCTTCTTCTACTGCTCTGAGAGGTCACAGCAGCAAGGAATCATGGGATACTAGCAAAATAACTGGAGGCCGCGAGCTGGCTTGGCTTAGTGCTTGGCACTCATTGTCTAGTTTTATGATCTATTGAATCATTTTCAGTACATGGAAAATATCTATGTAATCCCTCAGTCGTCCAGGGATGATCCACAGTAAACGAAAAATTCAATTCTGTCAACTGGACAAAACGTTTAGAGAGAAGACGGTGCATCCAGCCGCTTCTTCAGTTCCGGTCAGATTACAGGTGGACAAGATGTTGTTTATAGTTTCTGTTTCTGTTCTGTTCAGTTTTTCTTTTTGTCCAGTTGACAGGATAGATTTTTTGTGTACTATAAAGGGAAAATGTACTGTGTGTATTATTAAACCACACTGACATAATGACAGTTATCTGAAATAATCTTTCCTTTCAAATTTCAAGTTATCAAGCCCTCAAATTTCAAACAAATATTACAAGTTCACGACTTAATTTACAACACATACGCAGTTTATGATAAACCGCAGGGAATGGCACTGAGTTTAGTAATCTTGCCCAGAGACACAAGAGGGCGACTAACAACCAGGGACCATGATAATTCTCATCTCAGTCAGTGCAGTGTACTGTATGATGAGCATCAGAATCCTGCCCTCAAGTGGACACACTGAGCCAGTCACTGTTTTTCTGTTCTGTGTGGTTGGATTCTATGGTCTGCCCTAAAACTGCCAACACAGTCCATTTTTCAAATTCTAATTTTAGCTGGTTTGAAGTCGTCCTGGTGAATCTAGTGACCAAGTATTTTCCTGTGAATTGTTAGAAGCAGATTGCACTTTTTTTTATTATTTCAACAAAATACATAAGCTATCTATAGTAAAAGCCAAAGTAAAATCTGTTCGCTTTTACTATGGATCAGACCTGGACGACTGACGGATTACACAGACTTTGACCTGTCTATTTTAATTTTGTTGTGATAATATGTTATGTAGATCAGCTGTCTTATTAGTCATATTTATATATTAAATTATATATTTAATAACAGCCTGTAAATGTTGTTGAACAACAGGCCTATTTATGTATTCATTTATTTAATTTTATTTATCTTTATTTATACAGGGAGAGCCCAATGGGAGCATTCAGATTCTTCCTTTCATGCCCTTTTCAAATATAGAAAAACACAAAGAAAAAAAACCCTAAACAAATACAAGTACATAGGTCCATTTAAAACATTAAAAACAAGTGCAGGTGTGAGTATAAATGTTTGTCACCAGATTATTATCGTAAATTGCATTTGTGGTACTAAAGTATCCAGTTTTGCATGTTGGGAAGCAAAAGCTTTTTTCCCCATTTCAATTCTGGTTCCACTTTTTAGTCTTATACAATCATGAGCTCTTGTATTATAAGTTCCAGTATCAATGTTCAACAAGCCAGTAAGTCTGTAAGTATGTCTACAGGTACCAGTTTTTGTATGTGCTTTCCTTACAAAATGGGTCATTGTGTTGCTAAATTTGGCCTGAGCAGCTATCTGTGGCTTATTGTGAGAGAGTCTAATCCATCGACTGTTGATTCAAGCTATTCTTAAACTACCACTCTTCTCATTCTTGTAAAAACAGGCACACTGGAGAACTGTTTTTGGGACCAATAGTTCGATATTTTGGTGACTTGAATGTGTGTATGTTTATATGTTGGTGGCATTAGTTTCTTAAAGTGATGATAAACATTCAAGCAAAGATATTCGCTGATAAAATCAAATCAAATAAATTCAACACATAAGGCAAAACTGTAAGTCCCATCAGTCTATATAGTGTATACTCAGAGGGGGCAGTAATACTAATATACTTAACTTTGAATTTTTATTTTGGCACATATTTTCACATTCTTTTTACCTATACTTGTCTTCAGTCTTCACTGCAATTTCTGTTTTTGTCGTAAGATGTAATCATTTATTTCAATATATTATTGATGTTTGCATAGCTCGCATTTCTGCTTTAAAAATATAAATCACACCTTAACACTACTACAGTACTCAGTTTACTGTGTTAATTTTAGTATTTGTGTGTTTTGTTTTCTCTTGTGAACTGACCTGATGTCAACTTTAGAAAAACACAGCTTACTCTAATCTTCTTGTGGGTCATTATCCTCAGTTACCTGACATGCTTACACAAGAATCTCACAACACAGGTCCTACTGAGGATCCTTGTCGCACTGAAATTATACTCAAAATCTTGCTGACAAATTCAATTCAAATGGAATATGGCATTTTGTACAGTCATACCAAAAGTAACATTTCCTGGTGTGAACTTTCATAAAATGTGACTTGTGGGAGCTATGAATAGACTAAATGGACCTGATCTTGCAATGGTTTGCTTAAAAAGTCGCAGCTCTTACAGAACAACCTGCACTAGGAGCTCGAGTCTCATTCTCTCTCACATATGTTGCAATGCTGTCTTGTCTATCTTTAGGGGTCAAAATTATCTACTCAAATTATCACTAATATATGAATTTATGTCTGTAACACTTGAATAATTACATAAACTAAAATAAATAAAATTAACTTTCTTTGTGTTTGTCCATGCAGGATTTTAATGTGTTAGATGTTTAGAACATGATCAATTACTTTGTTTTAATATCACTCAACTCATGTTTTAGTATATCATATTTAACTGTGACATGTTTTATTAAAAATGTACACACCAGTTTCTACAAACAGATTGTATTTGAATTGTGCATCATAAAAATCCCCCCTAACCACTATTCCCATTACTATCTGATAAATAGGAGGTGTTTTGCTCTGTGTGTCTAACTCCAGCCTTGGGCCCACAGCGGCACACAGGGCACTCCATAATTATTGACAGCTTTGATGAACCCAGCGAGTGGAAAGTATGGAGTTTTCTGTTGTGTTCCCTCAGGCTCACTAATGTAATGGAAAGATAAAAAAAAAAAAAAAAATAGTCACATTAGCTCCTGTAGTGGATCTCAAAGTTTTTACAACTAGTACAAGCATATTTTGATGTTCTAGTAACATTATTATTACGCTAAAATATTTGTAAATGTGAATGTAATTAGGTCCAAAATATATAATATATAATATATATATATATATATATAATATATGCAAGTTTTGTGACTTTCACAAATGTATTAACTGGCTCTAAATGAAACAAAATTGGGTCTTCAAGTCCAACAAATTCCTATGTACCACTTGCCTCAATAGTACTTATCCCACATTGTGAGAAACTGTACTATAAAGCTATCCCTCCCTGACTCCCCACCTCCAGGTTTATTCCCATCACCAACCACTATTTTTACTTTCCCCTAGCAGTGTAGCTAACTAGATTATAAAGGATCTGCTCATGTAAGGAGTTGAACAAAAGCTTTAACCAGGTATTTTTGGGCATCAGTCTAAGAATAACGCAACAAGCGCAATAGGATCTAATTGAAGTAAGTTACCTCTTGACTTGTGTATAGTAGTAGTAGTAGAAGCAGCTGCACCAACAGGCAGAAGCTTAGTAGGTCAACCCTTCTCTCTCACTCTGCTAGGCAGCAAAAGGCAGGGCTTTTTCATCACTTGTTACCAGGAGTTTGAGAGTGCCACTGCAATGTCTCTGAGGCTGCTTCCCGCAATCACCTTGGACAATGATGAAGACGATGATGGAAATTTCACCAAATGGATGAGCAGTTACTGGGGTCATGGAACAGAAAGTGGTCATTCCAGAGACCGAAAGAGGAGCTTCAGACGACCTGCAAGATCACAAATGGACAGACGTGGGTCACTACCCACTGTGGTAAGACACAACCACATTTATGAATGCACAGAATTAATTGGCATATTCTTTTCTTTTTTACATTTTGATTCAATTATAGCATATTATTTTATTCTGGATGCTTCTTAGTATTAGACTTGGTGTAAGATCATTTTAAGCATCTTTTTTGGAATTTAATCTGTATTTTACCTTTAAGTGTCACTCAGATTCAGGGAATACAGGTGAATCCTGGTCCAATTTACCCCATTGCACCAAACAGTAAATTAACTAACATGGCAAAAAACATAATACGTATTATGATATTTATTCTGATATAGGCTACTTAAAATAGAACCTAGAGATGCAACAGTTAAGAATGAATGGGGAAATTCTGTTAGTTAAACACTGTTTCCTTGTATAAAACACATTTCATCTATACAAAGACAAGTGCACCTGAATCTGCAGATACTAAAGGGGCTGATTTGTTTACAGTATATATTTGAAATGTTAATAAGAAAAAAAATAAATAAATAATAACAATAATAAATACAAGCAGACACATAAAATGCGAACACAAATATACATATTTGAATTTCACTGTTCTGAAAACTGCATATTATTGTTTAATGTTCTTGTGCATGTAATTGAATTTGACCTTTTTTGCTTTATTATATTATTTGCAACAGTACATTGGCTATAAATGCACAACACAACTGGAATACAGTAACAGATGTTTAAGTAGTATCTAGAAGTAGCCTACATTTATCATCTTTAACTGAGTATTCTTGATGATAAATTAACATGATCATGTGCATGCCATAGTGGAGCCATAAATAGATATTATGCACCAGCACAGAAACGCCTACTGGCACGGACACTGTTGGAAGCTGTAATTTAGGACGTCAATCTGTACCACATCAATAATGTCTGCCGTGTAACCCACTCAAACATGCATACAATAACACACAGGCAAATGGACCTATACATGAAAAACATACTTGGTTTCGTACGGTGGGAATTAGCTCATAACATTATGATTCTAAATTAGTCATGTCTGAACAGTTGTAATGGTTTGCTGAATACCAGAGACCATAAACAAATGGAAAAAATTCTAGTTTAAACATTCACACAAACTTTTGTCTATTTATGGCGAAGCTAAGAGCCAATAATAACTTTTAAGAGCATTTTCAATCAATCTCAAAAACAATACAGTGATAGTAGTTGCATTTTGATCGCTTAGTGCCAACAATTGCATATTTTGGTTATATTTTATGTTTAAAAAGACCAAATTGTCTACATTTCTCAAATCATGGTCAGACATGGTCTTTTAGGTTAATAATTTCAATAATTATGTAACTAGTACAATGTCTTTCATTAATAGTAAAAACAAATAACTAACATGACGATGATTTAATAATCATTGTTTCATATCTCATCTGCATCATGTCATAATAACCATGAAGAAGTTATTTGTGCCCTAAAGTAGCTAGAGGGCATACATAATAACACGTGCTTCAGACTGGCCTTTTTATGCACTGGAGCAGCTCAAAAAAAAAATTGTGTCCAAAATG
Organism: Periophthalmus modestus; assembly: GCA_019594935.1. Classification (NCBI taxonomy): domain Eukaryota; kingdom Metazoa; phylum Chordata; class Actinopteri; order Gobiiformes; family Gobiidae; genus Periophthalmus; species Periophthalmus modestus. The sequence goes on along the minus strand of JAIEZT010000007.1, from coordinate 15,944,308 downwards.
TGATCAATAATGCCACTAGCTGCAACTATCATTACATGAATCACAGTGCACCTTAACATTTGATAGAAGACTGAAATAATAACTACAATAATAATACAGGAATGTATTTCAAAACCTGTTTGTAGAGAGGAATACATCGTCTTAAGGGTTATAAAGTTAGAAAGGGTAATTCTCAGAAGAAGACATACAATCTAAATGTGACATTTGTGTTTTGTGGACTGGTAATTAAATGAAGGCGGAAGTAATGTGATTTCAGTTTAGTTAGTGTAGCCCTCACACAAGCTGCAGCTAAGGTCACTTGGCACTGCATAGATGAGCTCCAGAAAAACAATTCTATAACTTTTCTAATATTATTATATATTATATATAATATATATTATATAATAATCATGGACTTTTTGTAGGTGTGATTCAAGGTTTTTGGTCCATGCATTGTCTCCTTTAGTGTTTTAATCATTTAAATCTGTATCCTTTAAAGCTTTATTTCAATATAGTAATGCACACCACAAAACATGACTACACAGTTCTCTTAAATGTTTGTGGGGAAAAAAAAGGCTGTGGGTGAGTTTGTAGTGAATTTAAATTACATATTTTGGGGAAAATAATAAAAATTGGCCCTATATATTGGCTCTATATAATCGATCCAAAAATAGTGGTGGAGCATATTGGCTATTGGCAGCTCAAACAATCGATATCAGCTATGAAAAAAACATATCAGTCGAGTTCTATTCACCATTTAGTTATTAGATTGATTGCTTATTTAACCTTGTCTTAGTAGCCAGTTAGTGGTTTGGTGGAAAATGACACATTGTCATAGCAATAAACAACTCAAAACAGCTCTGTTCTTTCTTCTAAATGGCCCTCAAAATGGTGTTCATGAAAATGTATTGTGGCTGAAAGCCATGACTATGCCGGCTTTAGGAAACCCCTGTCACCTTGAACTGGCACAAGTGTAATTAAAAATGCTGACACTAGAATGCAACAATTGTCTCCTCTCTGCAGGCACAGTTAGATGCCATGAAGCTGAACAAGCTCCATGCAGCGACGATGGCTCCTAGTCCCAGTCACCTGAAGACCCGAGAGGAGTGGTTGGAAGTACGTCCTCACCCCAGGGCTCGTCGCACCTCCTCTGATGATGGGCGACCCAAAAGCACCATCCCAGAAGCACGCATCAGCACCATCCCTGAAATCACAGGGTCCCTGGAAAAGAGGCTCCGGACCATCTCTCTGGTGAGCGACTATTTTGGAAAAATCACAAAGTACCAAGTTATTCTACATGTCTTATTTTCTTTTGACTTTAACGTTTATCATTGTATCAATGAAGCCCACCAACACACACTTTACTAACAACAGAAGTATCAGGCTGTACAATTTTGGGACAAAAAAAAGTCAGACAAATTTAGCACTTGGCATTTCAATTACACTTGTGTTTTGTGGATGATTTATGAGTAATCATTCACTAATTTAAAAATTGAGTGTAGCTGAAACCCCTTTGTGATGTGATACAAATTTCTGTAAACCAAATCTGAATCACTTTTATACAGAATGAGGACAACAGGTTGTGCCTAATCTGTTATGAAGACATGCGAAAGAATGGAGCAGGCACCCAGGAGCTACACTGCACGCACCGCTTCCACAAAGAGGTAAAACTCTCTCTCTTGATGTGCTGCATGTCCACGGATTTTCAGCATTTCACTCGTTTAATGCATGAGACTTATCACACCCAACATACCCATACATGCATGGCGTGGGCTGGTATGAAAACAAACTTTAAGCATTACGTTATATCCGCATGAAAGAAGTCTGGGGCATTAACTGACTGTGCTGGTCTGAAGGCGTTGCACAGGTTAGATCAGTCACGCCGGAGCAGTGAGGCGGGACACATCCACAGACAGACAGAGGAGAGGAGGAAGTCTGCAGACGGACACATCTCCAGTGAGAAGGATCCACCCCTTCACCGCCAACTCTCCCTGCGCAAACACCGCTGAGCTCAGGGTCTGGAAGAAACCTCAGATGAATTTAAGGCAACATTTTTAAAAATGCATAAGGATAATGAAGGATTAATAATGGAGAAGAGTACCATGTCTGTTCATTAGAACGGCATGATTTTGGAGGGAAAAAAAAATCTAATTGTAGTTTTATTTTATGGTGATTAATTGTTCAGCCTTACCTTCCATAGTCTAAATTTCAGACAACATTGTATGAATCAAATGCTGAGGACAATAAAGTGTACATTAATCTAAACCTTAGGTAGAATAAATGATTTTTCTAATTTAGTCATCAAATAAAAAAACAAAAACAAATACTAAACAGAGAATTCAATAATGCAGTTGTTGGAATTATCTAAAATTCAATTTGCCTGGCAAATCCAGAATGATATCTATCTGTATTTTATGCAGACTCACATCAGTCTGGTCCCCACGTCCTCTGTTGGATCTCAAGCCCGGTCAAAGTGATTGTACAATCAGATTCATTTTTTTCAGTGATTGATTTACAAATAAAATCAAATTGATCTCACCTCAGATTAACTGACTTTAGAGCTTTGCTAATTGATTCTAAAGAAATTTGTGATGTTTTTTCCAATACAATGGAAAATGCCTGTCCCTGATTCGCTAACCCACCTGCCAATCACACCCATTTGAAAACAGGGAGCTTCACTGGTGACCAGAATTACATCTTTGTAAAGTATAGAAGAAGTGAGTATTCTGGATCATAGGCAAATACCCAATAGAAACTTTTGGGAAATATTGCTAAGTCCTAGCATACCCCCTTGTGCCCAGCTGAAATAAATTACCATTAAAATTTCCATGGACTTAAAATATCCTTTTTAACTGTCACTTGCAGATATATTGTATGTATGTATTGTATGTATGTGAAGCAGAGGACCATGAATTTGAGTCTCCACAATGAATACTGTACAAGTACTTTTTAGATTTTAAGATTTGTTTTTGTAATATTGTGTTAAACTGTATAGCTAGCTTATTCTCTAACCCTTCTTCTTGAATACACAATTGCACTTTAAATGGTGCTGTAATGTTTGAAACTGTTACCTTTTATGTCACAAAATAAATACTTAAGGTGAATGCAATTTCCCCATGCTTTATATTTAACCAAACATAACAATTTTACATGAATCAGATGTGTTGTGATAAATATGTTGTAACTTGTGTTTGCACAGAGATCACTGCAGGTTAAGGTCGGGTCTTCATTCAGTTGTGCCTAGTTAATTGTAAATTAGTGTATTGAAACTATCTTGTGGCAGGGTACAAAAGTTAATACCAATAGACCTCATTATAAACATAAAGTCCTACTTTAAACATCCACAATAAATTAGGGGCGTATACCTTTTACAATATCAAATGTACGCTCCTGGGTCTATTTGCATTGTTTTGTTGCCGCAGTATAGCCCAAAGAAAAGAAACTTACAACTTGATGGTTTCCATGCAGCCTACCCGAGGAAACTTCTAACTCACTAAAAGCCACATCACATATTACAATAAAAATGCAATACTATATTATTTAATAACCAGAGGTGAGGAGAGTAGCTTACAAACTTTACTCAGGTAAATTCTTGTTAAGAGGAATAAGACAGTGGTGAAAATATTACTCAAGTATTGTAACATTAACGGTATCTCTTCCAAACCAGCAGCGTTGATATATTTGTTTGTAATGCACAAATACACAACGTAATTCCTATCAAGATATCATAAATATTAGGGGGAAAAAGATTTCTGAACCTAAAGTATGAGAGACATAAATTAATCAAATTAATAGTGCAATTTACTTACAATATTAAAGCAAAAACCTAATGTAGGAAAGCAACCATAGTAATGTAATGTGTATTGTGAGGTTAATTCATTGAGGAAGGATACTGTGACATTTGGCTTACATCACTTGTCTGAATGTTTTTCAGTGCATGGAGCAGTGGTTGTGGAGGAAGCAGACGTGTCCCACCTGTCGCATGTGTGTGTCTATGGCCAAACCTCTGTACTGGACATCCTCTCGCACCTTTGTCCCATAACGCTCCTGTCCCAGTGTATGCCTCACCTATGAACTCTTAACTCTCCACCTGTTACAGAAAAACCCTGCATGAATTTCCACATCACACAATGAAGTTGATACTCACCATTTACATTATATCTGTTTCTTTATTATAGTATTTTGATTATTTTATAATTGCCCGTTTGTTTTGGATATTTATCTATGTATTAACTATTCATCAAGCCAAGATATGAATGAATTACATTATCATCATCTTTCATTTCATATTTTTGCATGTTACCCTAATAATCTGAAAATAGGTAAGTGGTAACTTAATTTTAATTTAACCATTTCAAAAATGAACAACCTCTTAACTTTATTAGGGTTATGATCTTAAATTCAAGTAGATCTACTTGGTTATGATTATATGTTTAAGGTAAAACTTGCCATATGCTCCTGGTTTGTTGGATAAAGTAGGCTATTTTCTTATGATCCTATTTATTTATAGCCATATTTGTTCTTCATTTGTGCCTCCTTTAATCTGTTTATTAAAAATACCAACTGTCTGACTGTGAACAATTTCTAAATCATACTTTTAGACTAATTCCGATGAGAAAAATATAAGAATGCCTCATCAGTTTAGTAGCAGCAGCAGCAGCAGCAGCAGCATGGAGCTTCATTATGTTATCAGTAGAATAGGTAAAGTAGCAGTGCATGGCATTAAAGATTAACAGTACAGATTTGCATTAGGCCTCCTTCACTGTTTCATCTACAGGGATGGCCAGTAGAGTCAGACCCTACCAAAGGCTCTGATGTATCTTTTGCCTGCATTATTGTGGCTAGTTATGTGCGTTATGTGATTAGGGGGATGAAAGCCCTCCATTGCCCCCCCATTGCCATCATTGCCCCCTCTATGAAACCGCCATTGCTCATCAACAGCTTTTTATTTAAGCCATGGTTTTACTGTCATACATCCTTAGCTTATAAAGTTAACTGCGTACAGAGCTTTATAACTTCTAAACCACAAAGTGCCACACACTAAAGACCTGTGCAGGGCGAGTCAAATCCTCTCGCTGAGCGTACGTGCTCAGAGTCTTGTGGTTTGATCGCTGACTCTGGTCTGGTTTGTCTGAAATAGAGGAAAATAGCGGTCTTCTCCGTCTGCTCCTGAAGGGGGCAGAGTGCACACGTGGACGCGGATGATTGACGTGAGATTTAGCCAATCACAACACTCCCTGGTGACGCGACTGCTTTCTCTTGACCAATGGGAGCGTTTTACAGAAAGTCCCAAACGCAGACGGAAAATTTAGAAAAAAAGGGACTTGTGAAACACATCTGGCGGAGACAGAGGAGCGAGCTAGAGCGAATAGCGGATATTTTCTTAGTGTTCTAATAATTGTAAGCTTTTTCAGGCAACTTATGTGATGAAAACCTGGAGATGCTTTGATTATCTACGCAAAGTAGACTAGACCTACTTCTAAAAACCTTCTACAAATTTAAACTTCCAAGAGATTTGGATAAGGTAAGTCTCTGCCACTTCTCAAAGTTTACTACTACTTACTTTTGCTGCTTTTTTTCTGTTTATATGTCTTCTAAAGAATTGTTTGGAGTTGTAGGCCTAACATGTCTGATTAAATAGTTACATTAAATGTTGCTTTATTATTATAAATTATGCTGATGATTAAATTATTCTTCATTATGCTTCCCTTTAAATAATGTGGCGCCTGATCACAGTGGAGCACTAATGGTGCATTATAATTTAAACAAGAATTTAAACTGCACCATAAAAAAAGTTATTGTGATAAAACATGGGCATGGGCTTCATAGCCATAGAGGTAACACAGCCCCTCAGGTTTGCTTCAGGCTCTTATTGTGCAAACCTACATAAATGGTGACAGTTATATTTAAGGGTTGTTTATGAAACCACAGTATGTATAATTATTGTGTATACTTTTGACACTAGTGCCTATTTCTGTAGGTCTGTTATTAAGGGCCAATAGAAGTGCATGTAGT
>JAIEZT010000007.1:15898314-15933314 GCA_019594935.1 Periophthalmus modestus | reverse complement strand
CCCCTATGGAAATGGGACTTCTAGCCAAACCCAGAGAACGAGATCCAGAGTCAGAGGATGAAGCTTTCTGACGAAACACTTTTTGTTGAATATATTTTGAAACTTGATGCAAAAATACACCTTTGGGGTGTGATACAAAAAAAAAACCAACAGCTATTATAATTATATATATTATATAAACTTTTATTTAAGATGTGCCTCCTCTATTCTTTGTTATCCCAAGTGTCTGTTTATTCCATTCTTTGCATGAGGGTTACAGTGCCAACCTTATACATTTGGACAAACATAAAATAATTTTAGTCATATATTTATTATTGGCATGCTTTTCATTTGTTGTGAAAGCAACAATTGATAATAATTAATCACCTGATCATGATCTGGGAGGTGCTCACTGCTCCTGAGCAACAGGATGGGACGATGAATGGGTCAAATACAGAGAACTAATTTCCCTACAGGTATAAAAGGTCTACTTTGCATAAAAATAAATATGCAACATTTGGACTCAATAGATTTTAATTTATTCTTTGGATTATACACCAGTAAACAACGTGGCTGTTTGTCTCTTTTATTATCACTGTGCTGCAAAATTGCCTCCTTACATGTAATATAAGTAATGATTAGTGAAAATGAGAGTGAAAATTTCTTAGGGTAAATCAGTCATATATCATTTTTATTTTCATTCATCATTTTTAAAAGACATTTCCAGACACTGTAAAAACATATATACAGGTCCCAGGTGAAATAATAAGTTGTAGTACATTTTACTACGTGTTACTCCTATTTACCTAAGGATAAATAAAGGAAAAGAGAGAAAGAAAGATGCCGCTTTTCCATTAATTGTGTGTAAATAAATTACGAATTACTTGAATTTACAATAATCATAGCAAAGCAACACAATCAAATTAGGGTTGTCTGAAACACTGCCTACACTGTAAAAGAACTATTTGGAAAAATTCTCAAAAAATGGCCATTCCATTAGAGCTTTAAGGACTTTTTCTTTAAAAAGTAACATTCAGATATTGTTTGCACCAAATGTTATGCCTGTATCATCAACTCAACAAACATTATGCTACAGTATATGATCTGGCCCCCAGACCATAAATTGCCTCCAACTGCAACTGAAGATCCCTTTTCTCCCACTGAAGAATGTCCTGACCAAACCCGCCCAGCAGGTTTTAAGAATGAAATGTAAAAAACAGATCTTTAAGGTGCTTGAACCTGATCTCCAAGGTTTTAAATGTGACTGTGTACTGTGTACTGTTGTGCACTATTTGGCTTTCCTGCATTCAACATTTTTAAGGATCTCTCAGTTTACTAGTAAGACAAACCTTACAATATGACTGACTTTTATTTTTAAACTACTACCGGTATATGTATTTATTCAGAATTGTTTCTTACATTTTATTTTTATGCACTTAAGGTCTTTAATGGGGAGTTTTGCAGGACATGCACTCCCAGGTGGGATGCTCCTGTTCTTGGGATTGTGGTGGGGGACAAAGTCCTCAGTGTTACAGTTGACCCAGAAGAACAAGAATAAAATGTGGCAACTAATTTCTAGATCTACCCAAAGAAAATTGGAGATATTTGAGGGATTCATCTTGATTGTCTTTGCATCTGTTGGTAAGTGTTATTCTTTTTTTGCTCACATTTATTCACACACAAATTACTGCAAGAATGCTTCACTCCCGGGTCGTGTGTCGAGATTTCATATTCTGTGTAGAGTTTCCATGTTTTCTTTGATGGGACTCCTCTGGATACACAAATTTCCTCATCAACCTTAAACACAGTAGTATCAAATAATCCTGACTACGTGCCTAAATACTTGTTAACATATAATTCCTAATAACAGAGACTATACTGAATATCTCACCTATTTTGCTGTTATTTTTGCAGGGGTTGTGTCCATGCAGACAGCAAGTGCAAAACTACCATTGCATGATTACACAAAAAAACACTGGAGTGACATGATGAACTGGCAGTACTGCATCATTTTTATGTTCTTTGAATTAGCAGGAGCAATGACTGTTCTTGTTCACACTACTGAGGCTGTCCCTCTCGCTTTGGACAGAGCCACGCTTGGTCTGGCTTTCCTAAATAAAGGTATGTTTGTGGGTCCCAGCAGTAATTTTTGTTCTCTTGGCCTCTTAGAGCATACTGAAAAGACATATAAATATATTTTCTTTGGACACGTTGTTGTTGTTACCCATTTGAATAAATGCAAGATAGATGTTTGTAATAATGCCGTCCTGTGGAACATTTATTACATAACAACATCTTCGTGGACACAGGCCGGTTTAGGACCCCGCACATTAAGGTGTACCTATAAACTTAACTATAACTTGTAATGTATCTTCTATCCTTTCTTAGGTTTACTCATATCGTACCATATACATAGCCAGATGATGGTGGATGTCACGGTACAACTCCTGGTCTACACCATCTATGCGGATGCTCTGATCCTTTTTTTGGAAGTTTTCCACAGAGGAAACGTTACTCTCGAACTGATGCGTTCCACCGTCTCTATTGTCCAAGGGTCCTGGTATTGGCAGGTACAAGAAATATTTTCCTGGTACAGCCTTGGTGAAAGGGGTTTAAACATGGTTCAGACAGTTTTTCAGCCCGAATTTAGTTAGGTATATATGTCCAGGTTATTTCAGTCTCGGATAACACATTTTTGTTTAGTCCTGGTTTATGACTAAACCTTCTAGATTTATAAGTTAATTTCACCCAATTTGATTCTTTGATTTGATTCTTTCTTTCTTTTTTTTTTTTTTTTTTTTTTTGCACAGATTGGGTTTGTCCTCTGTCCCCAGGGGCCACAATGGGACCACAGCAATACGATGTTTGTGGTCATGTTCTTCTCCTGGCACCTGATGTTTGCACTGTTTTTTATCGGATTGGTCTATTGCGCTGTCAGCTGGTAAGGCCACGCATATAGGCCTATATACGTGGGGAAATATGGTATTTACTATTGTAGAATGTGCTAATGTAAAAAAAGTGCCAGTATTACTATTCCTGTATCATGCATATAACATATTTAAACAACAACAAAAATAATAATAATAATACATTTTTTTTTCAATAATTTATTTCTGAGAGAAGATACATCAGAGTCACTTTAACCTCTCTCCATCCCAATAAAAAATGTGTGTTAAGGTGTCGTTTTCTTTGTTTAATTTGTAGTGTGGTCCATGCTAAACACCAGTGGACTTCACTAATGGAAATGGGACTCCTAGAAAAAAGACCAGATTCAGAGGATGAAGATTAAGTGGTATGTGGTGCAGTAGTGCAAAAGAACGCAAACACAGAGAATTAAAATACCTTGCAATGGGACAGTCTGCCTTTGTTATTTTACTTCTACATAGCCTGTAGGTCTATACTCGCAGTGTTGCAACTTACTTATTTATTTTTATTTTTTTTTATGTTCTTTTGGAATTTCTTTGTAATAAAAATTATGCTTTGGTCGCAGCTCTGTACACTTGTACGACTTGTGGCAGTGGCAACAAATTGCATTTTGTTCCCGTCTAATAAATAGGTATATGTTTATAAACATACATTTTCAGTGTAATTAAATGTATAGAGCTGTATCAGTAGAACAAATGACTACTGTCATTGACGGAGTCATACGGCGCCATCTAGTGGGTTCAGTTGGCCATGTTTATCTGCTTTTACTTACTGGGTTGTGCTGATTTGACAAAATTTGATTATGATTAATTGTAGGGAGTGAGGGATTTTTTGTACACTACCCAAAAAACTTAACAATTTCACAATACACAGGATACATACGATTTATTTCAAACTTGCAAACAATACTATTCACATGACAATTCCTACAGCGTTATATAGACCTTACGTCGCTATTAAAACGCAGCCCCTGAGACGTCCCTTTACACACACACAGACACACAGACACACAGACCCACAGACGCAGACACACACACACACACACACACACACACACACACACACACACACACACACACACACACACACACACACACACACACACACACACACACACACAACACACACACACTTCCTTCAGCTCTTCTGGGGGGATCCTGAGGCTTTCCCTGGCCAGCCTAGAGGCAAAACGGACAAAAAGCTCATCATTTTTTAAAACTCATAGGCCCATATTTTCTTGTGTTTGAGCCTCCTGTCCACACATAGGCCTACACACGTTTTTACGTCATAAAAATAAGATTATTATAGTCCTAGCAGGACATCTTTGAAGCGTGGACTTGCCAGCCGCTGCTTTTATATGAGCGCGGCTCTGTGCAGTGAGTGTGGAGCATCTCTCCTGCTGCACTCGGCTAATGAGGAAAGTAAAGTCCTCTGCGGGGCTCCGTACCAAGCCGACACTTGTGAGTAATAAACCATTAGGAATCACTACTGCCACCAATGTGCAGACGATTAGTCGAACATGACCGCCGCCTAAATGTAAACTGTAACTGATTAGAACTCATGTACAGCAGGTATTTCTCGCCAGTAGTCTTCATGTTCAGAGTGAAGCCTCTTTTTTTTGTTACCTATCATGCGTCATTGCGTCAGGTGTGTTACCTGCGTCTCCTGTGGTGACGTGAGCGCAGACCGATTGGAAGAAAGTCACACATTTTAGTCATAAAACTAGGAAAACAAAGAAAACTTAGCCGAACATCGTTTTATTTATTTCCGCCATGGATAAATTAAAATCCGTGTTAAGTGGCGAAGAGTCGCGGAGAGACGATCGCACCATTATAGAGGTAAATAAAATGCTAGCTAATGCCACCTGCATCTAACACAGGCTCATCAATAAATCAAATGATGCACACAGACGGTGAACGAGGCCTCGACACTAAGCTGGACAACCCGTCTCAGAGGATTCATCTTGTGTTTTATTGTTGGAGTGGGATGTACAATTTTGGTAAGTAAAAAATCAGCACTATTAGGCTTATGCCAGTTTCCATCGCCAATCTACGCCGTAAGGAAGACTTCAGGAGCTTGGCGCATGCTGCTCAACAGGTTATTCAAGCTTTGAGGAATGTTTAGAGCCTCATTCGCTGTTCATTTAAGGGAATTCTACTATTAAAGTATTTGATTATCATTGTTTGTCATTGTATAGCCTGCACAGGAACCAAAAGCCAGAGGTGCTTCTGTAAAAGCACTGCTCCTGTTGTCCCAGCTGTAACATCTTACCACTTCTCATCATGTACTTTTTTTATAGGGTTATAAAATATATGCTAAATTATAATATTTCACACAGTGTAAATCAGTGCTTCCCAACACTTCAGAAAGGTGAAATTTAATTATTTGAATTTATTTATTTACTTTTATATCTGTAACAAAATTTTAAAGATGTTTTGGAGGATTATGGTAATCAGTAATATAATAGTGATGAAGTGGTAATTGACAATACCTCTGTAGATTTATTTGCCTACTACCTAAGTTAGAGGGCGAGACAAAGTTACAAAGTAAGCCTACTTGAGACAAATAAGTTTGGAAAACATTGCAGCATAGTACATTTTCCCCTTAGACTTATACATAAATTAATAAATACATTTATGCTTCAGTCACAAGGCCATGCAGTCATAAATACAATCGCTCATTGGTCTGAGTGGACATTGTTAACCTCTGTGTCTTTGCAGGGAGTTGGCTGTCTCTTTCTCCCCAAAATTGGAATCACTCTTTTTATTGTTTTCTACACATTTGGGAACATATGTGCACTGGGAAGGTTGGTGCCACAAACAAAACGAAATGTTAAACATTTTTATAACTTTTATATATCCATATCTCATATCTTCTTGTTCTCTTTCATTCTCTATCTGCTTGTTGTTATTGCTTTTCCTGGAATGCTTCACAGTTAAAATTAAACCTATAGATCTTGCATTTATTAAACTTCAAATTTTTCTTTTGCTCAACAAAACATGTGGCCTCTCCACAGATCTGCCCTGTAACTTGGTCTTATGGCATTGTTTGCTTGTCTCCATTATTACTTGCAAACCTTTGACATCTCCACTAAGTTGGTGGATGCTCTACAGGAAGTTAAATAATGTTCCTTAAAAAATCCTGAATACAGCCAGAGTGCAATCTTTAAACCCCCAGATTATGTAACTTTTACTGCCTTGTACCCATTTTTCTTTTACAAATACTAATATTTTTTATGTGTATATTGTATTAGCACCATGTTTCTAATGGGACCCGTGAAGCAACTGAAGAGGATGTGTGACAAAACAAGAGCACTGGCCACCACTATTATGATCGTAAGAGAATTTTGTCAATAATTGGGAAAATGCTCTCTAGTTGTTGAATAGGAAATTTCTGGATCATAATTTATGCTTCCTGTAATTGTACAATGTCATATTCTTTCATAAATTAAAAATCAAATAGATTTTTGCAAAGTTTTAAATAACTTCAATAACTTTTTTTTATCTGTTTATTTGCCCACCTTCTTGCTGCAGACTTGTCTTGTGTTGACTCTCTGCGCAGCATTTTGGGTAAGATATCCACAAATACTTCATCTATATACATCTCTCTTTAGATGCAAGTGTAAAAATAATAACCATTTTAGTTGTAAAACACTTTTTGCTCCTTTAAATTACCTCATTGGGACATATTTGGTTATTTGATTAACAATACTTTTTTTTACAGTGGAAAAACTTTGGGCTTGCTTTGCTGTTTGTCATCTTGCAGGTGTTGTCCTTTGCCTGGTAAGTTTCCTTCTTCTTATGACTTCTGACAGATGAAATTGATGGATTATCTCTTGATCATAGCACCTAATGGGTGTAGTGTGTTGTTCAGGAAGTGAACAATCTTTTTTTTTTTAATCCTGGAGAAAGACACAGTGTGTTAGTAAATGACGTATTCACTGCATTTTAGTCATTCTGCCACACTGCATGAAATAAAACAAAAACAAATACATTTGTTATCAATGTAAACTTAAAATGAACATTGTCTTCCTTTTAGGTACAGCCTGTCCTATATCCCTTGTGTGAGGTGAGTATTTGTAATCAATCTTCTTTTTTGCATGTTACCTTTACAGGCACTTCTAATCATAATGTATATTTTCAGGGAAGCCATTTTGAAGATGGTGTCTTTCTTTATATGTTGAACCAAATCGTGACATTGTGAATCATTAAGATACTTTTATAATATTTCTATTATGAAGTCCTTTTACTAAAACATCATCTGCTGCTACAAGTTTTTTTTTTGTTTTTAAAAAAAATAGTGTAAATATTTTAATAACAAAGCGCTGTTCTTTCTGTTTTGAAACTTATTTTTATCTGCAAAGGTCAATTATGTCAGTGTCAAATGGCTGTATTTCTAATTGCTTTAATGTTGCAACTTTGTCTAATTTAATGCATTTATATGATGATGAAACCTTAATAAAATATTTAACATAACACCACATTATTCAATATATTAAATATTATTAATATGAATATATTCTATAAGAATAAGTGTTAACAACACTGGGTTTAGTTTAACCACTTTGCTGTTTTGAATTAGATGCACATTCACAGCATCTTGGCTGAATGGTCATCACTCTCACTTCACAGCAAGAAGGTTGCAGGTTCAACTCCTGGGTTGTGGTGCACTTTATTGCCATACTGTGGAACATTCTAGGCAACACAACAAGATTAACATTTCCAAGGTGGGTGGAGGACCACCTCCACCAGTTACTTGGTGCACCCCTGGCTACAAATTCTGTCCATAAATACAATGAACAGAACCGGTTACAAAGGGCAGCCCTGGCGAAGTCCAACATGCACCGGGAACAGGTCTGACTTACTGCCGGCAATGTGAACACAGATCCTGCTCCGGTCATACAGGGACCAGACAGCCCCTAGCAAAGGACCCCGGACCCCGTACTCTTGGAGCACTCCCCAAAGGACACCACAAGGGACACAGTCGAATGCCTTCTCCAGATCCACATGTAGACTGGTTGGACAAACCATGAACCCTTGAGGACCCGGTGGAGAGTATAGAGGTGGTCCGGTATTGCATATGACTAGAACCACACTGCTCCTCCCGACCTCAGAGTGGAACCTTGGAAAGGAGTGTATACAAGGAAGTATAATTTCAAGAGGTGATGTGGCGCTCAAAAGGTGTTTTTTTTTCTGACAGCAGTCTGCTCTTGGAGGACTTCTCTAAACAGTGAATGGTGATGTTTGACAACACAAGGGCAGTGGTGCTTGTGTCATGCTTGTAGTGTTGAAATTTTATCTTGTGCTGACCCTGGTGGCCCTGTCCTGGGTAAGCTCCAGTAACAGTTAAATAGAATAACTACATTTATAATGCTAAATTATATTTCTCTACAGTAGCTTAGCTTTGAACTGTCTTTGTTTGCATTTTGCACATTTCATCAAATGCCTGGAGCGTATCTTCAATCATAGGCCACTGATTAACATACATAACTAATGTAATACATGTGATGAAGCCTTTTTCTGCAGGTGTTAACTTGCAAAATGTAGGAATACCTTGCAGGGTATAGAAATGCCTTGGGTTTGCTCCTGGTCATTTGACTATGTGAAGGAAAAAATTAGCATAAATAGAAGACATAAAAATACATAAAATAATAGACTAAAAAAATAAAAGGTTTAAGCTAGACTATTTTTGTAGCCAACTGATGACGTTAAAAGTTTTGGCCCACAACTGAACATGCTGAGACTGCCACATGACCACGTGACTGGTCCAAAAAAAGTTGTGAAATTAAAGTGGCCCACTTTTTGAATAAATGTCAAAAAAAGAATATTTTTTATCTATGTTAAACCATTTGATGCAATATGCCCTAGTATATGATTTATTTTGTCAGATTCACTCAGTCAACAGCATTCTGAGCAAGATTTCAAAGATTACAACTAATTTAAAGTTCATAATCATGCCTTTTTCAGCAGCGCAACCTGTTCATCTATAGCAGGGGTGTCAAACTCAAATTCACCGAGGGCAAAATTAAAAGCTGGGACTAAGTCGCGGGCCAAACAAAAAAAATTTTGAAAAATTTCAACAACATCTACATGTTTTTTAGAAGAGGTGGATTAAATTTGAGTGAGGCGACAGATTAGCAGATGCTAATAAGTGTCAACAGAAGTGGTAGAGGCAAAGCATAAAGGGATTCATAGTATTAGTGGTGCATGTGCTATACTGCCACGGCGGACTGCGGGCCAGCTCTAATACATATTTGATATGATGTCACGGGCCAAATATAATTTTATCAAGGGCCAAATTTGGCCCGCGAGCCTGAGATTGACATGTATGATCTATAGTTTTAAAACTGCAGTGTAAGTCCATACTATTACTATGATGTTGAGTCTTGTCTTATTAAAATAAGATATAACCTATGTTATTTTACACCACAGTGGAACAGCTTTCTTCTGGCTTCATTTTGTTGTATTCTGCACGTCTGGTCAATGTTCTGGTATGTCTCCCTGTAATGTAAAGCACACCGTATGTTACGCATATTTCTAGAGATACTGCTTGTCCTATGTCCCCTTGGAAGATACTTTTCACTTACTCTTTCTTTCATATACCTATTAACAAAATGTTTCTACTTTACAAGTATGAGGCAAAGAAGATGCTATCCGGCTCATTATTGGGCAAAATTGTTTTCAAACAGTGATAATTTGAAATGCTACAGTGTCACATTATCCTGGATGAAACAATATTATTTTAAGTCCTAAACTGTCACAATTTTCAAGTTGAGACTTTGATTGTTCCTTCTGTTTGTAAATTGATCCTTTCTTTTTGTAAGATATAATATTGGATCTATTTTGCTTTTTTCTGACTTGTGAAAACACTCCTGAAATATATGGAAACTTTTATGTATTATGTTATGTGTGAATTTCAGACACTGTGAGTGCCATGTGAATGATACACAGATTCATGAGCCATTTTACCAATTATTTATTGTTTATAAGTATTTATATTAGGCTTTATTAGTCCTATCAGATTACATCAGTATTAATCAGGAGTAATGGAATGTGTAATTTTGATGAAAACTTACGTCCAAGTAACCTCTAATTCTGTTAAGAGTATGTTTTTGAAAGAATAATGAGTATTGCATAGTTTTTGGCGTTTGATGCCACAATGTTTCCTCAATATCCTATATTATTTATGCAATCTAAGAAAAACAAATACAAATATTTTATTTATTCACTAAAGGTCCTGCATCTGACTTCTATTTCATCTAATGTTTTAGCAGCTATTTGAGAAGGAAATCAGACGAAAGGATACCACTTAAGCATTCAAAAGGTTAGTTGAGTAATAACCATTAAGTAGCCAGTGTCACTTTTTAATCAATCAGGTACATGGTTGGATGAGATCCAAGCAGAATTCAAACTGACATCGCTATCAATTCAATCTAGAATATGCTCTTCAATCATGGTCCATAATCACGTACAGCACTTTTAATTTGATTTAAACAGATAAAAGTTTTTTCTTCCTCATTCTGTACCTCAGGGGTTAAAAAGCGCGCGAGCGGTCACAGGGTGTCACGTGACTTTCCCCGGAAGTAGAGTGTCTTCAGTACAACAGTCAACTCGGGGCATTTGTCCGAACATGCATCTGAACAAATAAGTTTAATTTTGATCCGCTATTGGGCTGTGAACATGACGGATTTTCTGTTGACGATAAAGAAGCGTATTCCCGACAAAAATAAGAGGTCTTTGGCTCAGAATGATCTCGAGAAATGGGGTTTAAGAGGTGGGATACTTCTCCATAGGAATGAATAGAGGCTTGTTCTGAAGTGTTTAACAACACAGACAGCCTCACATATAGTAGCCTTTAACAGTTCCATGCTGCAAAACTATTAGTGTCAACCTTATATATCAGTGTCTTTTTCTATGTAAAACTATAGATGACAATGACTTAGTTGAGATTGTTTTCATATACTTTTAAATGGTAGTCTGTTGTACATATATATACATTTAAATATGTTTTATTACTCTTGACAGGTATACACTTAAGAAACTACCAGTTGGATGGTGTCCACTGGCTCACACAGTGCTTTGAAAACCAGGAAGGATGCATCTTGGGGGATGAAATGGGGCTGGGCAAAACATGCCAGGTAAATGTAATTTCTAAAAACATAAAATGCTATTGACATTACTGTATTGAAATAATTTGATATTTGATCTCTCTTACAGACCATCTCTTTGCTCGTATACATCACAGGAGAGTGTGGAAAGAAGGGCCCATTTTTAGTTGTGAGCCCACTGTCTGTCCTGGAAAACTGGAGAAAAGAGATCAAAAGGTAACAGATGTATTATTAATTTAGTGAACAAAAGGTTTTTATCTGGACTTTATAGGTAGTTCACTATCTTTTAAAGAAATGTCTTGACATAAAGTCATCAAATGTTGAACCATCTTCATTTTCTCTATCTTCAATTTTGTATGAGATTGGGTACACACACTTGCTGTTAATCTCATATCTTGAAGTTCGTTCATTCAGCTGACTGCATTCACATCTTTAGCATTAAATAAGTGATTCTGACCCACCCTCCATCTTAACATTAAATCAATAGTGCCTACTGTTGTAGAATAAATTGCAGTAGCCTGAAAGTTAAAGAGAAAAGACATGACACTAGAGTTCTAACATGGGAGAATTTTATTTACCATCAGTATGGGACTCAGCATCTGGAGACATAAAGCCTGAAAACATTGTGAGAGTGTTGTCCATTCCAGTCTAGTGCAATCCAGTCTGGCTATGTGTCCATTTTAGGGGGTATTATACCTCTCATGATGTAGGCCCAGATACCAGGGAATACTGCGAACTGGCAGTAAGTGCCCTAGACACAGCACAGAAACTGAATTTCTCTAACACCTAGATTACAAAAAATGTGAATTGTGACCAATATGAAGAACAAAGGATGATTAAATTGATTTTGAATTGATAGATTTTTTTTTTTCAATATTATGCACCCCTAAAATGTACACAACCTATTTTTTGTAATAATTCTACATGTCTCAGTAACCCCAACGAGAAGCAGACTCCGGGATATTACTTGACTTACTTTATTTGGTCTTTGGTGAATTCATTTTTATTCACAGTTTTGCCCCATCTTTGAAAATTCTGTGCTACCAAGGAGACAAAGAGAAACGTGCTGAAATTCAGCAGGAGGCAAAGACCAAACATTTTTCTGTCCTGCTTACAACATATGAGGTTAGTTAGCATGCTCAAATACATGACTACACATTTATCTTTAACACTTTTGCCTTTACTAGATGTGTCTCAGAGATGCTTCATTTTTCAAAAAGTAAGTTAATATGCGTGTAATTGTATTTTATTTGACTGTTGTAAATATGGAGTCACAATTTTTCTTGTGTTAGTTGGAAATGGGAAGCACTGGTTGTAGATGAAGCTCATCGACTGAAGAATCAAAACTCACTTCTGTATAAAACTCTGACAGAGGTGTGCATTTTTGTGTTATTTCTCTTTTTTCTTTTATGGCCATTTTCACCTTAGTGTCTATGATATTTATATACAGTAATATGCTTAGTAACTATTGTTGTTATTATTATTATTAATGGTATATTTATGTTAAAGATTTAAAATACATTTTTGAGCCAAGTTAAAAATCACCAATGACTAGTGCTTAGTGGAAAACAACATCATGATGAAAGGGATGAAGCTGGTTTTGGGCAAAGAAATATTCTTTTATGAAAATTAAACATTTGTATTGTTTTAGTTGTTGATTAATGTCACATAGTACTAATGCAGGCAAGACTTCTATATATTTGTTCTATGCCTTTTTATATCAGTTTTCGTTGAGGTTCAGGGTGTTGCTGACTGGGACGCCAATCCAGAACAACCTGCAAGAGCTGTACTCCCTGTTGAGCTTCATTCAGCCCAGTGTCTTCACAGCAGATGACACTGACCGCTTCCTCAGCTGCTACTGCAACGTGCAAAACCAATCAGAGCTGGGTGAGATTTCTGTTATCATTAAACTCACTATAAGAGACTCATGATACCCTAAAGAGTTCATTTTATCCATCACTGTAAATAAAACCTTTTCATGGCCCTAAAGGGGAAAAAACATGAATTTACGTTTTTAAGTATATGAATGTAATAAGATGCAAACCTCACAACATTAATAAAATCTAAATATTGAAATAAAGGGAAAATATGGAAAAGGTATAGATAAAAAATGTAGAATTTGTGGTGAAAGATGTAATAAACTGATGTAAAAATACTATATATTATATAATGATATATTTTGCTTTGATATAAAATGTCAAGTAAGTACACTACAAGTACACTGTATACTAATCTTCTATTAAATACATTGGTCAATGTTTTCTATCCAGGCACTGATGGTTCTTACATGACATGCGGGTGTTCCAAAGACTTTTCACTTTTTCTGATATTACGAGACACTCTCAATTGCTCCCATGATATTTCATTATTCTCCACTCAAATCTTGCTTCAATACAACATTTTAAATGTATTCTCTTGGCAACCTTTAAAGGGTCTTTAGTTAATTGGCTAATATTTTGCCCATGTTAACTAAACTGGTAAACAGAGGCAGGGGAGTAGACAGGGTCTGTGGTCCCAGACTCCAGGGTTTTAGGGGCCCAGAATTGGACCTTCATCCTATTAATTTATATTAGAGGGGGGGCCATGTGAGGCTTCTTGCCCTGGGCCCTGAAATTTCTGTGGATGTGCTTGAAAAGAATAAATGCAATTCTTGTGTTTTGTAGCTGCCGAGCTCCAGAGTGTCTTGGAGGCTTTTCTTTTGCGTCGTGTGAAGTCTGAGGTGGCCCTGGATCTGCCAAAGAAGACAGAGCTCGTAATGTACCATGGCATGACGGCGCTGCAGAAGAAGTACTACAAAGCCATACTCACAAGGGACCTGGGTGAGACACTAAGGCAGACATGTCAGACTCAGGCCCACGCTCGGCTGCCACGCCAGTATAGCGCATGCATCACTAATACTACAAATCCCAGAATGCTTATTAAATACGTTGGCACTGGTCCCCTCCACTTCTGTTGACAATCATTAGCATCTGCTACCTGTCGCCTCACTTAAATTTAATCCATCTCTTCTGAAAAACATGCAGATGTTATTAAAATAGTTTGTAGTAGTTTGGTCCGTGACTTAGTCCCAGTTTTCAATTTTGGCCCTCCATGAATTTGAGTTTGATACCCCTGCTCTCAGGAAAAAGTTCCATACTTGTTATTTATTTTGATACTGTGATTATGTCTCCTCAGTGTGTAGCAAATTGACAGCTGTTATGTCAGTTTGCGTTATATTTTCTAGAGGCTTTTGGGAATGAACAAGGCAATAAGACACGTCTGCTGAACATCCTGATGCAACTGAGGAAGTGTGTGATCCACCCGTATTTGTTTGATGGTGAGTCTTATTGACAAGAATAAAGCATTAACTTTACAAAGTCAAATAACCACTTTAAAATAATGTGCATGTTAGGTGTGGAGCCTGAGCCTTTTGTGATGGGGGAGCATTTGGTTGAAGCCAGTGGGAAGTTCTGCATCTTGGACAGCATGTTGAACTATCTCCACAAAGGGTTGGTTTTATTTACTGATGACTTATCTCCCTCTGCTGGACAGTTGGGTCATCTACATGTGTTTACTGTGAAAATAAATGGAATGTTGTAAGTTTTGAAATTGTGAAACATTTGCAATGTATGGTTTCAAATCAGAAATTGGTTCACAGTGCACATTTTAAACACTTAATATTTCTGTCTTTTCACCCTACTTTGAGATGCTGTATAGAAAACACATTTTACAAATTTTAAAAACAACAAAAACAATTTTGATAAAATTTTACTTTTTGATTTTTAGGGGCCATAGAGTCCTACTGTTTTCTCAGATGACAAGGACTTTGGACATACTTCAGGACTACATGGAGTACAGAGGTGACAATGAGAGACAGCAATGCTATGATTTATACTTTATACATTTAATTTAATACAAACTGATTAACAGATGAATTTATATTTTCAGGTTATAGCTATGAGCGACTGGACGGGTCAGTTCGAGGAGAGGAACGAAACTTGGCTGTGAAAAACTTCAGTACCAATGATATCTTTGTTTTTCTGCTGAGCACTAAAGCAGGTAATTAATGTGAAAATGTATCAGATGGTTTAAGTATATTTTTTATTATCCCAAAAGAAGTTAGTTTGCGGCAGGTGTGCAAGCATATACTAGACAAACATTTACTAAATTGTGTTCCGATTTTGGCTCCAGAACTGCATTCCGCCAGTTTAGACAGAAGGGCAAAAGCTCAGAGAAAAGAATTAGTTGCTTTTACAACATTTTAGAATTTGATGCTGTCATTACAGTGTTGAGGCTTCATTGAAACTCCATGTGCCAATTACTGCTTTTGAACTGAATATCCAAACCCAAAATTAACATATTTTAACCTTGTCACTTCATTGTACCTAATTTAAAAATGCTAAACAATAAAAGTGAGAAAGAAGTTTAAACAATAATAGTGAGAAATATATGCAGAAATAGTAGTTTTTTGTTTTGTGTGGGTAGACCAAGTTAGAGAAAGAGGCAGAAATCTGACTTGCCCTCTGTGGGCACTTCAGAATGAGGTGATGTCATGTGAGTCCAAATTTACCGGCATATTGAATCCAATACTGCTTTGAGCTACATAGGTGTATTCATCCTTGTTAAGGCTTCTAAGATAAAGAATATTACAAACTAAGTCTGAGCAGACCTGTTTCCTGCCTAAACGTCTTGAGAAGAACAGGAGAGATGAGCGATAAAGACTGTGGTGGTGCATATGTAACCAAACTCACTTCCTTTCCCTCATCATGTTTCTGCATTCTTATTTTATATTGGGCTGTGTTTGCTTAAGGTGGTGTGGGCATGAACCTGACTGCAGCAGACACTGTGATTTTCATGGACACAGATTTTAACCCTCAAAATGACCTCCAGGCGGCTGCTCGCTGCCACAGGATCGGTCAGAACAGGTGAACCACTGTACTGAATTACACTAGCAATATCCATAGATGTCAAAATGATGAAAAGTTGCCACAGTAGCCATAGTAAGTTGTCATTTAAAACAAAATATTATATCTTTTGAATGGTAAACTGTCCTCAAATTGGTAACATATAACAGGAATCTGAAACCCATGAATAGAGCCTATTTGTGTTTAAAGAGGTACAAATATTGTTAATAGGCAATGCAGGGGTATATTTTCTTCTTTGTCTGGCCAATGTGTCTTGTCACTCATATATAAATAAATTTAGTACTGAAATCAACTTTTTTATTCAGAGAGTGAAGGTATCCCAATATGTGTTACAGGTAGAAAAGATAAGATGCAGTACTGTCAAACAATGAAACCATGAAATTTGTATTTTGTTAAATTGTTGATCACCCACTGGAGAAAAGTCCCATTATTGATTGATCTACAGACCAATTAATTAATTAAAGAGCTTTTATGAAAATGTGACAACCCATAATTAAATAATAAAATGTTACTGATACAAGAATACTAGCTCTGCACCCATCTCGGAGCATATATTGTATAATTTGAGTACCGCACTTGGATTTATTCCTATATTTGTTATTTCTTAGGCCTGTGAAAATAATCCGCCTTCTAGCTCGGGACACCGTGGAGGAGATCATGTACTCAAGGGCAATGTCTAAGCTGCACCTCACCAACACCGTCATAGAAGAAGGACGCTTCTCTCTCCTGGACCAGGCACAGTCTGCTGCTGCCGGGCTCAAGGTCTGTGAGAGAATTTTAATTAATGTGTAGTTTTGTACCAAATGCCACTCAATTGCACTTTCTGCCTTCAACAGCTCAGCGAAATCCTGAAGTTTGGGGTCGACAAGCTTCTATCTTCAGATGAGAGCTCAGTGCAGGAAGTAAAGCTAGAAAAGATCCTGGGTTTGTCTAAAAACAGTCAGTGGTTGGATGACCAAGCATCTACTGCTGGGAAAGGCACTGAGGAAGAAGAAAGCAGCTCGGAGTTTGAGGGGCCAAGTATGTTTTGTGCATAGATTATCTAATCACACCAATAGCACATAAATGCTATAGTATGCTGTGAACAGGAAAAATACCCCTTTAAAACTGAATTGCCACTCGTTTTATCCTTTTTCTCTCAAATAGGTAGAATATCATTAATCTTTCGCCATCTCAAAGCAGTGTTTTCATGACTTTTCATATTTACATTCCCCTTTTCCTTCAAAGATCACATGTACTACTTCGAGGGCAGAGACTACAGCAAGGACCCGAGCTCTGAGGACCAGCGCAGTTTTGAGCGTCTGATGGAGGACCAGCTCACAGAGTTACAGAAAGTGACAAGAGAGGGGCGTGCCCTAAGACACAAGGCCACTGTAAGACAAACACTCACACTTTGTCACATTAAATCTTTTGCCTGGCACAACCCAACTCCTCCCTTGTCACTTTATCAAATAAAACATTTTGCTTCACTTCTTCACTCCACAGGTTTCATTGTCTTTAGTCCTTCCCACAAGGAAGCGCCGGGCTCTCACTGAGGAAGAGCTTGAACTCAGACGTCAGCGCAGAAAAGAGGCTGCAGCCAAACGGGCCAGAATGCAGGAGGACTTCAAAAAGGAACAGCAAGAGGAGAAATACAGGAAAAAGTACATGCATTTATTACATACCAAGAATTCAATGTTTAGATTAAGATGAGACTTGGGAAGAAAATGTGATAACGTGTCTTCGTCTCAATATTATGGAATTTAAAATTAGTTTTGTGCGTACTTAATTTGTATAAAGTTGAGTGAACTTTTATGTATTTGGCAGGGACAATGCATTTGAACGTACTTACAAAGCAAAGCTTACAGCTAATTTTGAAACTCTCGTGCCTGGTTGAGCTTTTTTACACTGAAACGCATAATATAAGACACAATACAAAATATATAGGAATATCTATATAAATACAACAGTGCAATTATACATTTGCAACACTTGACAATTGACTTAATTTCAGTGGGTAGTGTGTTCTAGAGTTTACAGCTCTTATGAGAAAAGGCTGACTGTGCAAATGGCGTTCTGCACTGAGGGGTTTTACAGTTATTGTTTAAGGTGCCTCTTATTACGCTGCTGCTGTTTAGGGGCCAGATTATGAATACATTTGAAAAATAATTTGAGAAAACACAAATTGCTGAAGCTCTTAAAACTATATAAATTATAATGCTTAAGGACGCGACAATGATGAATGATTGGTTTTCTATCGATAATGTTTATTGCTTGATTATACCGTGAACCAATGCGCTTTGTGGCTGAGGGAGATGCCTGGGCCCTTGCTGTCATGCAGTATGGGTCGTAGTAGGACTGCCTGGTTGGTATTGTTTTGGATATTGTATGCCGACCATGATCCTTTGCTTGGTTATTAAGACGTTGTTTTTTAATAATGCAAACTTTTTTTTTCAGACTTGCATGGTGGGAGTCAAGTGGTTACAGATCCCTTTCCCTTCCATTGGTTGAAAGTGAAGAAGAAGAGGAAGATGAGGAGGACAGTGACAGCATCAGTTCCACAGACTCTGAGGCCAATGCTATTCACTACATTTTGGGAGACGTCACACACCCTCAGGCCTCTAAAGAAGACACCATCATTGTGCATTGTGTTGGTATGCACTTCTGCAGCTGACACACTTTCATTTCAACTATGCCATAACATTTCAGAAGATGTCACATAATTAGTGTGGTTAAATGTGAGATAGGGGCAGGTAACAGTTTTTACATATTTTTAGACATTAGTTTTCAAAAATGTAAAAGGAAAATTCACAGATGTTGAACCAGATCATTCAGTATAATAGTGACAAGGTCCTTGGACTCCCTATATTATAGTTCAAAAGAATGTTGAATATGAATATATAAATATGATTTATCATATGAAAAGAGGATTTTGTAAGGGCCATATTATCTTTTTGACTTTTAGATGACTCAGGGCGATGGGGCAAAGGAGGCTTGTTCACTGCTCTGGAGGTCAGATCAGATGAGCCAAAGAAACAATACGAGTTGGCTGGTAAAATGAAAGGTAAGATTTTGAATGATTACATGTGTTTGTTGTTAAACATTAACAGTAAGCCTCTGTTTAAATAAAGGAGCAAATAGATTAATATATTATTTATTTGATTGCAGATTTGGAGCTTGGAAACGTGCTCCTTTTCCCCATTGATGATAAACAGTCCAGACTGGATGGTCAGGATCAGGTTGGCACCATCTTTGTTTGTATGACTGTGTTTTTATGACTCATGTTTTTGTTCATGTTTTTGTCCTTTTAAAAACCTTGTTACTACACATATCAACAGCATATCACTCAATATTCAGTTGTTGAAACACAAAATACTAATACATATCAGTAAACTCAATTATATATATTTTTAATGTTGACAAGTTATGTACTGTGTGCTGACAACCAGTATGAGTATCCATTATAGAGCTGCTATCATTTAAATTCTTCATAACAAACCTAAATGATAGTTTTCAATCAAACAAAACTGAAAAGGTAGCAGTAATTCTAGCCAGAGACAATTTTACTATGTAAAATTTGCTGTGAACAGGATGTTGTCTTGTAACCTTGCTATAGCAGGCCTGATACAGATGTGATAAGATGTATTAACCTGATTATGTCTGGTGTCTCTACAACAGTTGGCTCTAATTGTGGCTCAGCAGAGAGATAAAGCAAACAACTTATCAGGCATCTTACTTACTGCACTGGAGGAAGGCTTAAAGAAAATCTACACTGCCGCCAAAAAAAAAAGAGGTATGTATTAGGATTATTAGTTAGCTTTGAGCATTTAAAAATAAACAATTAAATAATTTATTTATTTTTAATTAGCATTGTGCAATAAATCTGTTTAACTGTGATGACAATTATTGCTCCAATTAAAAAACAAAACAGTAATAACATTTTATTTGCTCATTCTGCCCTTCAAAACTGGAACAAAGGCATTGAACCTAGCCACTGGGTTTTAAAATATAAAAGAGAAAAAAATCCTATAAATATATGTAGTTTATTCTTCAAGTTAACTTTTGACAGTAAATAGTTGTTTGAAATTAAAAATATTTCAATAATGACTGGTCATTTACATCTTTAATTGAATGGCCCTACTACTAATTTATTATTATTTTGTTTAGGAGAAAACAGGTACTGTGTTAACTATGAATCATCGTAATTTCCTTGATTCTCTTATTACTAAAAAGTGTCAATATAAGATGTATTAAAGATTAAAGAAGTTGCACAGACGTGCATTCTTAACTTGCAATAGATTTGATAAGCACTACTGTGTAAAGTCATAAAAGGCTTTTTTATGTAGCATTCTGTGATAAATATAGATTATTTAGAAATATTCAGGAAGGTTCTGGCTTTTATTCCCAATGCAGCCTTAATGTAGATGAGAAATGGCTTAGATAATGTCATGAAAGTGAAAGCCAAAAGCAAAATCTGTCAACTGGACAAAAAGTTGTAGGAGTGAAGACGTTTTGCTGCTCATCCAAGCTGCTTCTTCAGTTCTGGTCAAATTGCTGATGGACACTGCCTTATATCTTTCTGAAGGGAGGAGCTAACTATATTGAAGCTGGAAACAGCTACAACTTTTTTTCCCCCAGATTTTCCGTTTTGCATTTACTATGAATCAGACCTGGATGACTAAGGGATTACACAGACATCGTGAAAGTGGTTTGAGTACTTGTGGCTTGGCTCGCTTGACAAGACGTGTCTTTTTGAAGGAGCTGTCACATGTACAAAATGTTGATCTAATAATAGATTATGTTACATAATGTTAATTATAACCTGTCTTGACTTGCTGATGTCAAAACAACTGCTTGCCCAACTGAAATCTTTCTTGCAGCAACCTGCAACCCACAATTTTCAAGTGTGGCTGTAGTTTTTGTAGACAAACTTTGAAATACATAAAGATATCAATTAATTGAAATACTGTAATAAGTTCAATAATTTAGTGTTACCAGAAATGGCAAGAGCTTGTAAATGAAATTCTCTCAATATAATCATATATAATAATATAAAGAATCTGTCACACAGAACAGTTTGATCTTTTTATACTCAAATATAACACGGGAAACAATTTTGCACCATGTAGTTCACAGTCTGGTTGGTTAGCTTTATACCAGCTTTGCTATGCATATCTGTCCGTGTATACCTATTCACCCTGTGTTTTGTAAATTGATCTTTGTCCTTACATGATATTCGTTCTTCTCCAAAAACAGCAAGTGTTCATCTACCACGGATCGGCCATTCCACAAAAGGCTTTAACTGGTACGGCACGGAGAGGCTGATCAGAAAACACCTGGCCACACGGGGCATCCCTACATACATGTAATCTTTTTTTTCTCTAAGGTAGTATGGAGTACAGTAGTAAATACTTATCTAGTGTTACATACGCTTTCACTTACAACTTGGAGAGTTCTTACAATAGCATAGTCCCAGCACTATCGTAATACATGTACTGTTATTTAGAATGACCTTCATTCCAACTGTTAAAGCTACCACTTGTAGGTTTATTTGATTTTATTTCCCTCCCCTCATCTGGCTTTTGTTCACTTTTATTCATTCTCACCTGTGGTCTCTGGTCTTCTTATGTCAGGCCAAAGTTGGTATGCTTTCAGACTGCTGTAATGTAGATAGGGATCAGTGGTGTTATGTGAGGATACAGCAGAATGGGGTCGGCCATTCCAATAAGAAATTGGGACTTTAAAGGGTCCTATTTTTACTTATATTGCCTTTTTTATCCAGCATTGTTCACTGGTATAAATCAAGCTCCTCTTTGTTTTTGAAGTTCATACAATATCACTACACTTATTCTCATCATTTTAGTGGTCCAGTGGCTTTCTAGCCTTGTTCCTTATCAACTTGGAACAGTGTCTCATTCATAAAGGCTATATTTGCTTGTATACAGCCTGAAAAACTTTTAAGCAACAATAAGTAGAAGATTTCCATTTAAAGTTTCTTTTGTAGTGATATTGTATTTACTTAATGTACATTCAGCCATTTTAACCCAAAATTTCAGATACTACCACAGCCGCTCTGGCAAGAACTCCTCTGCCCCTCCCCAAACATCACCTCCTCCTCCGTCTACTTCCTGCTCTGACCTGCAGCGACATAATACTGTCTCAGATGACTTTCCAACTGAAGCCCCTGGCCCCTCCACTACAAAGACCCCTTACAGCCACTCAGAGCTGCCCACCTTCATGAGTGGAGTCCATGTGTTCTTCTACAACCTGCCCGCATCAGACAGGAAGCGGTTAGCACGCTACCTCATCACATATCCTTTACAAGAAAAAAATCAATGAGTCAGTGGTATCTTGAGGCGATGTCATGTAATGTGTCAACTGATAAAGATCTGTTGCTGTCCTAAATTCTGAGCTTTTGATTCGTTTTAAAATACCATCACAACCTTGCCATGATGCCCATTAACAATTTGCCACAAAATATTCTCTTTTGAATGGTCAAAAGTCCTCAAAATGTTCCTCCATAAACAAGAAGCAAAAACTTTTACACCTATACAGTTAAACTGAGATGGGTGTAGGGCTGGGCGATGGACCTGTTAATTTGATCAAATTGCCATATTGTAATTCACAAATATGTGCAGCTTTATACTTAATAGGGACACTTTTTTCCCACCCACAGCTCCTGTTAATCAGCCTAGCAATGCTCTGAGTGAGTGATTTAAACAACTGCAATGAAGTGTGAACTTTCAGAAGATGTAGATGATTTAATGATCTCTTAAAGACAAGATAAAAATACTATGTTTACATAAATCTTGCAGAAATGCTACTTTTTTGTGTTTTGTTTTATGTATCTTCCATATAAAAAAAAAAAAATATGCATTCCGATTTTACCTTAACATCTTCTCACATATGATGGTGATGAGGAGGACATCATGAGCTCAGAGGTCACACACATTGTTGTGGAGATGGACAACCAGATTAATTTACAGGTTAATCATCTCACGTTTATACTGTGTTGTGTAATAACTAAAGTGATTTAAAACATGCTTGTCTGATTATTTGTGTGGTCCAGGAATTGGAGGAGATGATGGAGTGTTACAATCAGGCAGTTCCAGTGAAAAAGTCATGGCTCGAGTCCTGTTTCTCCAAACAGAGAAGAGTGGACACGGCACAGTTTTTGCTGCTAAAATAGAATTTTACTTTTAATGAAATTTTATGTGAAGATAACTTAAAAAGATTACTGTTGTAATAAATTGAGTACTGTGTAGTAATTCAAGCAGATGTGCGCACGTTGAATAAACAAACTAAGAAGTAATATTTAATAGATTAGTGCGATATAATGCTATAATTTCTAGTTTAGTTTAGTCTTTATTTGAAGAGATAATGTAGAGAGACAAGCTCATAAAAAACAGATATTCTGCACCAGATTATAGCCAAATTGTTTTCCATCTGCTGTCCTGATTTACAGAAAACAAATTATACAATTCAGCAATCAAGAACAATTCACCTATTCTCTGTCCAACACACTCCCACAATATCACACATGTACAATATAGATGCACTTCTCCGCAATGAGCATGAAGTATTTACAGAATCATTGGCTTCATCTTATAAAATACATATTGGCCTACCATTTTTACATTCCACTATTACAGTAGTCCATAGGTGCTCTTTAGTGGACCGATATTTGAACAAAGGTAGCTTAAGTGTATTTGTTTTCACCAGAGAAACCCCTACACAAAGTCAAGTGCTTACTACCCACCTTTGATATGCTGCTTTCCTCCATATTTACCTGACGCTCTCCTCTGGTGGTGGGATGGAGGTGGAGCGTGCTGGGGGAGGCGGAGCTTACGCGCTCTAAACTACACTGTGAACCACGTCTTTTTTATTTGTCTTACGGGACGGGACCAGTCACAGTCAAGACAACGTCTTACAGGAGTACTTTTGTTCATGCTTGAAAATATGTCATTTGTTCATGGCATTTAAATCCTCATAATCACTCTGGAAGAAGCGATCTGAAGTTACCTGCGGGGGACTGGCGCACTCTACGTAAAGGTGAGTCGTGTAAAAAGTTTTTGAGGATGGAAAGCGTTCCTCGTTTGTTCAGCAGGTTATTTTCCAAATAGACTCAAAGGACAAATACAGTCATCATCATGTCTAATCTGTGTAAAATACATTTAAAATTTATAAGAATGGAGGAACAAGATTTAGTTTGATGTTTAAGATTTCCTTCTTCAAAGACCAATGTCGAAGTGTGCAGCTTATCTGGGTCATCTTGTGTTACAGAGGAAACTGGCCTCATAGATCCTGTTTATGAATATGTAACGTAGGTCACAGAAATACTAAATATTTGTAATGAAGTTTATGGAACAATTTGAGGTGCTTCCATTATTATGATTTTAACCTTCTGCTGAGTGTATAGTGTGTTTGTTGTGTATACTGTGTATGGTGTGTTTGTTGTGTATAGTGTGTATAGTGTCTTTAGTGTGTTTGTTGTATATAGTGTGTTTAGTGTGTTTGTTGTATATAGTGTGTTTAGTGTGTTTGTTGTATATAGTGTGTTTAGTGTGTTTGTTGTATATAGTGTGTTTGTTGTGTATGGTGTGTTTAGTGTGTTTGTTGTGTATAGTGTGTTTAGTGTGTTTGTTGTATATAGTGTGTTTAGTGTGTTTGTTGTGTATGGTGTGTATGGTGTGTTTAGTGTGTTTGTTGTAGTATAGTGTGTTTAGTGTGTTTGTTGTATATAGTCTGTATAGTGTGTATGGTGTGTTTGTTGTGTATAGTGTGTTTAGTGTGTATGGTGTGTATGGTGTGTTTGTTGTGTATAGTGTGTATAGTGTGTTTAGTGTGTTTGTTGTGTATGGTTAGTTTGTTGTGTATAGTGTGTTTGTTGTGTATAGTGTGTATGGTGTGTTTGTTGTGTATAGTGTGTATAGTGTCTTTAGTGTGTTTGTTGTATATAGTGTGTTTAGTGTGTTTGTTGTATATAGTGTGTTTAGTGTGTTTGTTGTTGTATGTAGTAGTGTGTTTGTTTGTATAGTGTGTTTAGTTTTGTGTATATAGTGTGTTTGTTGTGTATGGTGTTTAGTGTGTTTAGTGTGTTTAGTGTGTTTAGTGTGTTTAGTGTGTTTGTTGTATATAGTGTGTTTAGTTGTATATAGTGTGTTTAGTGTGTTTGTTGTGTATGGTGTGTTTGTTGTGTATGGTGTGTTTAGTGTGTTTGTTGTGTATAGTGTGTTTAGTGTGTTTGTTGTATATAGTGTGTTTGTTGTATATAGTGTGTTTAGTGTGTTTGTTGTGTATGGTGTGTATGGTGTGTAGTGTGTGTTGTTGTATATAGTGTGTTTAGTGTGTTTGTTGTATATAGTCTGTGTATAGTGTGTATGGTGTTTGTTGTGTATAGTGTGTTTAGTGTGTATGGTGTGTATGTGTGTGTTTTGTTATGTGTGTATAGTGTGTATAGTGTGTGTAGTGTAAAGTGTTTATGGTGTATGGTGTAGTTTGTTGTGTATAGTGTGTTTGTTGTGTATAGTGTGTATGGTGTGTTTGTTGTGTATAGTGTGTATGGTGTGTATAGTGTGTATGGTGTGTTTGTTGTGTAAAGTGTGTATGGTGTGTATAGTGTGTATGGTGTGTTTGTTGTGTATAGTGTGTATACTGTGTATGGTGTGTATACTGTGTATGGTGTGTTTGTTGTGTATAGTGTGTATGTGTGTTTGTTGTGTATAGTGTGTATGGTGTGTATGTTGTGTATGGTGTGTATGGTGTGTTTGTTGTGTATAGTGTGTATGGTGTGTATGGTGTGTATAGTGTGTATGGTGTGTATGGTGTGTTTGTTGTGTATGGTGTGTATAGTGTGTATACTGTGTATGGTGTGTATACTGTGTATGGTGTGTTTGTTGTGTATAGTGTGTATGGTGTGTTTGTTGTGTATAGTGTGTATGGTGTGTATGGTGTGTTTGTTGTCTATAGTGTGTATGGTGTGTATGGTGTGTATGGTGTGTATGGTGTGTATGGTGTGTATGTGTGTGTATGTGTATGTGTGTTTGTGTGTATAGTGTGTATGGTGTGTTTGTTGTGGTGTGTATACTGGTGTGTGTGTATAGTGTGTATGGTGTGTATAGTGTGTATGGTGTGTATAGTGTGTATGGTGTACAGCCTATTGAAATATGCTCTAATTCGCACACGTAGACAAGCCTGATGCATTTTTAACTCTTTACAGCAGGGGTGTGTTAAGCTTTGGGAAGTTTTGTGGTCAGAAATGACATCACCTTTGCTCCTTTGAACGATAAGAAAAACAGTAGAAAAGAGTCGTTCGTAACAAGTGAGCAGCCGCGAGAAAGTCCCGTGTGTGGGAGAGCAGTGCTCCACGTGGGCTTGTGCTGATGGGCCAGCAGCAGAGTGGAAATAAAGCCTGCCTTTGAAGATGAAAAAATGAACATCTTTTGCGTTCACATTTTAGACTCTGTTCGTCCCTTTTCTTTTCTTCAGACACTCAGGGATGTGAGGAACTGGAGGTCCAGGGATGCTACCTGTCTGCTCTACTCATGCGTTCAGGTCAGAAAATCTAGCCTACTCCAAACCTTCGCCTGTACAACACTAAATACGGTAAAGTGGTGTTACTCTAGTGCAAAAGTACGCCTTCTGGAAAGCAATATTGTCCAGTGGGCTATCACAATATTTTACCTCAATAAATTGATCTGTTATCACACTTTTTTACTAATGCACTGATACTATTTCCACACCCACTGCTCTACAACATTGCCACACTGACTTTCACTTATTAGAATATAAAGGTTGGCTGGTAAAGGCATGCAGAGAAATCACTGAGATTTAGGTAAAGCTGTCATAATAGAGCTGAATAAAACAGAAAAGCATAAAATCAAAAACTAATCTTACAACAAAATACAGTGTCTAAATGAAATTCTCTCTGTCTGCAGTCATTTCAGTCAGCTTGACAGGTATCTGAGCCAACACAGTAATACACCGGAAGAGGACGATGAGACCATGAGCACACAGCATCTGCCCGCAGACCCCCCAACCCATGAATCAGACTTTCAGGGTCCAGAATCCACTCAGGCCCTGTTCAGAAGACTAGACCAGGACCCCAGACACCCTGAGATGGCCCAGCGTAGACACTTAAGCCCATATGCTCCCATCTACGGTCCAACGCCCTTCCACAGCCAGGCAGATGAGTCCTGGACCGAAAGCCACAGTACCACAAGCTGCTGCTGCTACTCTGGACCACCCCACCACCAGCACCACAGCAGTCTGCCCCCCCGGCTGAGCCTCAAAGAGTACCCGTCATGTTCAGAGGAGACCTGCATGTCCTCCTGTCACAAGTCCCTCAACTCACTCCCTAGTGCCCACGGCAGTGTCATGGGTAGCCTGGAGCAGCCCCTCTCTCTCCACTCCCTCCCCCCTTCGTCTGAGTTTAGACACCACACACTGTCGCCATATTCCTGCTTACCACAGGAGGTGCCGTGCTGTGCCCAATGCCCACCAGAACAGTTCAACAGGGGGGCAACAGTCAACAAACCTGCGTGGCCTCAGTACCATCCAGGACCCAGGCCGATTTGTGAGTCTGCAACTCCATATAATAATCGTATACTAGTACTGAAAAAACATATTTGCATAAAGAAATGTTTAAATTTGCAGTTTGCAATTCTTCAGTTCACCGTGCAAACTTAAACACCTATAATGTGAACTTAACCAATACAAGAATCCCATTTCAGAAAATGTTTTTTAGAAATCTAAACTACAGAGTTGGCAGATTTTTTTTTACATAATTAATTATGTGATCTAATTATAATATAATTAATTATAATTAGACCACACAGAGACTGAATTTTTTTTTTTTTTTTAAAAAGAGAACATTGTATACTTTGCAATGGACTCTTTCCAACTTAATTGCAAGTAATCAGCTCCATGCACTGCTAGTTACTATGTATGTTATTACTCTAAATCACAATTGTAGTGTTGACCTTTCTCATGTATCTAGCCTTTTACAGCTGCACCTCTGCCATCTGGTGCAAATGTAGATTTCAGTTGAAAATAACCAACCATAAAAAAGAAACTAAGGATTAGTAAGCAAATTTGCAGTGAAATAAACCTGTTACTAAATGAGTTATTAATCAGTTGTATATTTACCACAGATCCTGGTGATTTCCGCCACCCTGCTCCTGCTTACACACACCTGTGAGTGCCACTGTCATCTAATATGAATTTGGCAATACTTTATCATCTATAATCTTAATTATCTTGTCTCAATACAGTGGAAACAATATTCAAGCCAAAGAGAAAACTTCTTCTTTGAGTGCACCACTGTCACTGGAACAGCGTGAGTATTAGGCATTATTATATTAAAAATAAAACGGAAATGGCTAAAAGTTACTATCATTCTAAATAACTGAGATGTGAAAACTGTGCTTAAACAATGGAGGGTAGCCATGTCAGTAAGGTGATGAAGGGAGACTGAGAGACTGACATGTCTAATGGTTTTGCTGCTGCTGTAGGGTTATATTATTTGCCTGGTGTTGGTGGAGCTGTAACATTTTGATAAGTGCACACATATCCAACTGACTTTCTGGCAAAGCCTATTTTTTGAAGTGTAGTTTTGGTGACATACTGCATGCTATATTCACCTGTCTACAGCTCCTTTAACCTCACCAAGGATGAAAAATTAAGGCTTTATGAACCTGAACTGTCTCTATCATTTACTGTATATTAGAGATTGTAATTGTGGCAATGTGCCTTCTCCAAAGTTGTATAATAGTTGAATTGTAAATCAAGTTAACTAAACACTAATACATTCTAATGCTATACAGTGCTAGGGCTGTACAGTATGGCGATAAAAAACACCTTTTGTCTTATTCCTGTAACAGTATGCTATTTTGGGTAAATGATCATATTGTGATTTACAAAGTTCTGTTTATTGCAGCTCTATGCTCAAACACAGACACTTATCCCCACCCGCATCTACTGGTCACCCTCTGTAAGCTCTACGAGAGTGACCTGTGAATTTAACCAATAACACTGCTTCTGAAGAACAATTATAAAGACACTAGGTGTGCATAAATTGTGATCAAATCACAACTGCGACAAACGATCATAATATAAATATTTTAGCATCTCACCCACCCCTATACAGCCCAGTACCGTACGTAGCAGTCAAAGTAGATGTCCCTTGGCTGTTTTTTACTTTTCATACAGTATCAAGTTATACCATGACAGATTTTTTTAATAACATTTGTTTTTTGTCCTTGATGTTATCCTTGTGTGTTTTAGGGAGAGTCTTTGTGACCTATGAGGCTGACAGTGACAAACACGTCAACGAGGTCATCAGCTTTGTGGCTTTGCTGCGGCACAACGGCTTTGACACTCATGTATGTACTATTTAAGCTTGACAAATTACTTATTTCGATGGCCATAAGTTATTGGTTACTAATATTTACTGCTTGGTTTCAGATTAAATCAAACATTTTAGAACTATCCTAGGGGCAGTCTCTAATATTACAAGACAATTAAAATTTGATCACGTTGCAGATGACCATCTCCATGCTTGATTGTAGTGACTTTGTTTTTCTGCACATTTCCACCAATAGTTATGATGAGTTACTATGAAAACCTACAAAAGGCACTAACATGAATGGGATGTCCTGATATTTTAAAGCCAAAGGGTCTCTCTGATTTGATTGAAAAAAGCCTTACGAGTTGCATTAATCACTTATCCCCCATTTGGGAAACTGTAACATTATTCTGCTAAGAATGTACATGGTCAGTGATATTTGGGAACATTGTGTGAAATGTGCTCAAAAAGTTTGTTTTTTCTCCCCCCAGATTGACATTTTTGAGCAGCAGTTCAGGAGCATAAGCAAAATCGACTTTATGGAACGGTATCTCAGTGAGGTACAGCCTTCAGGCGATTCTTCAGTTTCTGATCTATACTGTGTCTTTAGACCCTCTAATCTGTTATTTTTTTCCATTAGCACTTTGTGTGGCCACCACTTACTACACCATTATACAAGCACATTCATACACCAAAGTGAACATTTTAAATGTTATATTCATCACAAAAGAAACTGTATCTTCAGTGTGCAACATTTGGCATGTTGACTTATTTTGTTTTGTTTTGTTGCTATAGAAAGAATACCTGATCATCATCATCATCAGCCCAAAGTACTACAGCACAGTGACTGCTCCCCCTATGGGCCACGAGCAAGATGAGCGCACCTTCAATACAGTCTACATCCACAAACAGGTATCATAAAACACCAGCGTGATACACGATACAACTATTACTATGCCTGCTTCTGTTATTGCTGCTCCTGCTACTATTACTACTTTTATTTGTAAAATATACTTATTAGGCAATACCCCTTCAAATTACTCTACACTTAAACTTAAAAAAAATCCTAACTAATGTATTTATATGAAAGTGCCAAATGCCAAAAGGCTACTTTTTTCTGTATTTTTTCAAAAAAATCAATGCACATGTTTTTAATTACTCTATTTCTTATAATGAATGTATGTTTAAAATTGTAAAATTGCTTGACTGTTGATTTTGATTCTAGCTACAAAATGAATTCATCCAGAATGGAAGCAAGAATTTCCGCTTCATCCCAATTTTGTTTCCTGGAGCTAAAAGGGTAAGAAACAGCAAATTATGTGTTGCATTAATCAAATCATGTATACTGATGTTGTGTATCCTCATGGCAGTGTCACGTCCCGGCCTGGCTTCAAAACACAAATGTTTACTCCTGGCCCCGGGATCGTGATGACATCCTGCGAAGGCTCATGAGAGTGGAGAAGTACAACCCTCCCCCCATTGGAGATCTCCCCACCATCGTCTCTATCCCCATTTAGACAGAACACGCACTGGACTATCCACATCATGTATTGGATTGTTTTGATTTTGACACATTTTTGTGTCATTGACCACCATCGAGGTCAGCTATAATGGCAAAATTAACCTGCTGTATACACCATTGAGCTACTCACCTACGTTCAAAATGGGCAGTTTAGAGAATATTATTTATCCTGGATACTAACATAATGCGACAATGCATTTAATGTCAAAAATGTCTTGGTCTGGAAACTTGAAACATGTGAAACTGCAAGTCCTGATACCTATGATTTATCAGTACTGTGTGCTGTGGTGCATTCAATGTAGCTTTACTTTGAATAAATATATACAATTCATTTTTCAATGTAGTATTATGTATTTATGTATGATTAGAGTTGCTGTGACAACTGTTAACAAGAAATGTGCCACATGTTTTTGCTTGTTTGTTAATGTTATTGTAAAAATACCCAAAAACATTCTGAAAACATCCTCTTACTTGAGGTATTTGCACTGATTTTACTACAACGTTAATAGCACATTTACAGTAAATATTTTCACAATGACAGGGAACTAAAACAAGATTCTACAGTTTGAACTATACTCCACTTTTTGTGTGACCTCTAAAGTAAAAGTATCATTGGCTGTTACCTACTTTTTAAGCCTCTGCTACCTATTCACATAAAAGTTTCAAAGTTACAATATTAGAAAAGTGGCATAAGGACTTTTAAGGGGATGTGTTTTGGACTTGTCAAAAACATCTGTTATTTATGAGTCTGAGGCATGAACAGACTGGGTATGGTTCTACCTTGAGGGTTATGGGTACATATTTTACATAGTGATCAGCATTTCTGCATTGGGCTGTGGCTTGGAGACACGACAGTCTGTGTGTGACAGTTTTACTACTATTGCATGTTCTATCACCTCAGCTTATAGTTGTATTGCTTACACTGGAAAAAATATAAGGTGTAATCAAGATGTGAGGAACAGGATGTTATTCTGAAGAAGTGGCTGCAACTTCTGAAGAACCTGCTCTCAAAGTGGGTCACAAAAAACAGCTTGTGGTTAGTGATAATCACGTGTTTGTGTAAAATGACATACTTGTACAGTAATAGGAGGAGAGACAGGTCAGTTGATATACCAGTAATGTGCAGGTGTGGAAAAATGCAGTTTTAGTAAATATAAATCATTTTGATCACTAAATCAAATTAAGAGTGTGTCAAACACTTCAGACTTCTACTCATTTACTTATTTACTTTAATGAAACTGATTCACTGTGTTTCAAAAAGTCCATTATGAACTAGACACCCAAAAGTAAATTTAATGCAACTGGGCAATTTGAAAATAAACTACAGAGAGTGAAAAAGTTTGCCAGTAATAGGCCAAGGACAAATTTGGATTTTGTAGTATTAGAAATGGTATGATGGTACAACTTCTCTCAGTAAATAAATAAATAGTAGAGTACATAGCAAAATATGTTTTGAGTTCAATATAAAGTTATACGTTTTTAAACTGAGTCATAGTGAAAGATTACAACTTTCCAATTGCGAGATAGGACCAGTACCCAAATAGAGGTCTCTCTCCCAGTTCATCTAGAGGAGCTTGTGTGCTGTAAACTGGTATATATTGATACAGTGATTCACAGTGATCAG
Source organism: Periophthalmus modestus (assembly GCA_019594935.1). Lineage (NCBI taxonomy): Eukaryota > Metazoa > Chordata > Actinopteri > Gobiiformes > Gobiidae > Periophthalmus > Periophthalmus modestus. Next base: position 15,900,929 of record JAIEZT010000007.1, on the reverse strand, counting down.
CTTTTTTTCAAAGAAAAAACAAGATGTACGTTAATAAGATATAAAACAGATGACAGCTGTGAGGATATGTTTCATTTGTTTATCTTCACAAAGAGGTAACACTGCAGAGAGTTCATACAGACATCTTTTAAAAAAAATCTGAAACAGTGTCTCATATATTCATTCATATATTGAATAGTACATGAAATAATATTAATTTTAATACATAATAACAAAAGACAACATTTTGTAATAGAAGTGGATTACAAAGTGACATTTGTTGAAATAAAAGTTTTTTTTTAAGAATTAGGAAAGAGAAATTAGAAGATAATCTTGTAAAAACACTGAAGTGCTATTTGTTCAAAGCTAAAAAATACACTTAAAAAGCCGGAAGCGTTTTCAATTTCCTTCAAGGAAAAGTACTATACAATAAGTTACAGTACAGTGAATTTGTCCAAACCGACTTTTGTTCCCGTCTTCCAGCCTTTTCTTAAGTAACAGGAGTAAAAAAGAAACTTCCCCAAAAAGGAGCTGAACAGTCGGCTTGTTGTCGGCAAAACTGTCTGTAACATGTTTTGAGCAAAGCTAACACTAGAAAATGTCACATCTGCATTGAGTTGTAGGACATTTGTACTTCATGTGCTCAGAAAAATACTTCATGTTTGTCAAGATGCACCTCACACGTCATCTGCTGGTAAAGGAGGTATGTTGAACCTTGGTCTGGTGAAGAAAGCCATCTTTTCTCTGTCAACACAAACACACAACATAACCTCAATAGTTGATTTTTTTTTCCTAGCCCAAAGGTTTTTTGGATGGGACATCTGTAGTGTGAAATGGGGAAAGAGAGTTGAGAAATGACCAATGGTCATGGCCAAGGAGCAACCCCATGACGGTGAAGTGGTGACAACCACATATGTAGAAGGCCTTAAACCACTACACCAACAGTGAACACTCAGTTGCTGGATTTTCTATAACATCACAACATTCATTATGCTGAAAATACTTAATAGAAATGGGAAGCAGGTACAATTCCTATTAATAATGAAAGGCATTTGTACTTGTGAAATTCTGCACAAGTCCCATCCATATTAGCTTATGTATCTGGTAAACTCATTTGTTTATGTTTATACTGTAACACACCTGAAGGTCTGGACAGGCAGTGGCTCCTTGCTCTGCCCTCTCATCTGCAGCACCTCTTTGGACGCCTTCCTCAGCCTCCGCTCTGCCGCCTCCTCCTGTCGCTGCTCCTGTTTGCTTTGGCTCGCCTTCAGTTCAAACATAGGGTGATGAAAATAGTGAAAACAAAGCATATTTTACCATTGATCTCATCTTATGGGCTTGACGAAATTATTGCTGTGATAGATTAGATAGATTTGTTTATTTGAGGCCCCAGGGGAAACCAAGAAGCGGGAGTACGTAATAAAAATAATAGAAGGACAACAATTTACAGTAAAGCAAGTTAAGTGCAAGTAACGGCAAGGTGCAGTAGTGACAAGTTCTCTAGAAGTTGGTAAGGAGGCCAATGACTGTAGGGATAAAATAGTTTTTTCATCTCTTGGTTGTGCTATGCTTGATTAACAGTTGTGAATATAATGCAACATTGCCAAATTTATCTGGAAACAAATATAACATAGGGCAGTGGTTGTCAAACAAGAAATATTCGGCCTTAACTACGCTGGCAACATGACTATACTAAATAGGACTAAATTGAATTGAAACATTTGAACATATTTGAAGAGGAGAGTCACAGACCAGTGGTCAGTACACTGAGTATTGCTTTGCCAGATGCACCGTACCATTTAATAAGCCTTGAAACATTGGGTTTAGGTCTCTATCACAATACTTGTGATTGATGTTTTGGTAGAATAATTACTTTGAATTAAAAATTACTGCCTGGTACCATTTGGGACAGTTCAGCAGGATGCCTGAGGGCCAACAAAAACAGTTTGAGGGTTGCAATTGGCACTCAAGCTATAACTTGCACACCCTGGCCTAAGCCTTGATATAGAGCCATGACACCATGTGAATTTTCTTTGTAGAGCTTAATCCAATTTCTAGAAGTTAGTGTCATACACATTATAAGTATGGGGTCTGTACCTGTCTGTGTGCCTCTCGCAGCAGTCTTCTGAAGCGCTCGTCACGTAGTGCCCAGTGGGGCAACTCGGACGTGTCCCGACTCTGAGGCTCCTCCAGCCGCAACTTGAGCTCCCGCAGCGCACTCAGCTCCTCCAGTAGCTGTCTCTGGCGCACCCTGCAGGCCTGGAGATCCAGCTCCAGATCCAGAGAGGTGCGAGTGGGCTGTGCTGCCAGGGATGAGTGGTACGACTGCTGCTGACAGAATCGTATTATTAGACTCAAAAGATTTGTTATGACTGAGATTTAAATATGAGAGCTTTACTTTACCTGTTTATATCGTAATGTTCTCCTCTCCACCGTGTTTCGGACAAAAGGAGTTTTCTTTGGTAAAGTTGAGCTGTCACTGTCACTGCGATACAACTGAAATACCAAAACACACATGTATTAATAAAATAAGCGTAGGTGTCCTACCTTTTTTCTTTTGAGGCCATACCCGGCAGACATATTGACTGCGGGCTCCAGGAGAGAAAGTCTGTGAGCGGACAATGGTGCTGCCCCTC
>JAIEZT010000007.1:15588314-15893314 GCA_019594935.1 Periophthalmus modestus | reverse complement strand
AGCGCGGCCACTCCAGCTCTCACTGTCCAGCTGTGCGAGCTGGTGCTGGATACTCTGCACCCTGAGGGGACACAGAGGGGAGACACTATTGTACAGCACCTGGACGTGTACCTTGCTTAAGATCAGGAGAAGGTCCCCAGTCACTAAACTGCTGTTGCCCCAGTAGCATTGACAAAAGGCTGAAATGCAATGGCTCAAGTTTCATGTCTCTTGAAATGAACATTAACCTCATAACCTCATATGTTTTACTTCACCCTTTAGTTTCACTCAGGGCAATTTAAAGTTACCAATACACACAAATACACATTGAACATGTAAGTCCATTGCTCATGTGAACAAAAATCACAGTGCATGAATTGGTTATATTGTTACATTGATATCCACGTAGTACCAACTGAACTTGAATGTAATGACAGAATTTAGAGCTGAATTAGTACCTGCAGCTGTACCGGGGACAGAGGTGTACACAGATGAAGTCAGCGGCTTGTGTTAAATAACTGTGTTTATGTGTCCTACTGCTCAGACCAGTGACTCAGGGACCGAGCATTTGAGTTTCCACAGACCCCCCTCCCCTCCTGATGTCATGGCTGGCAATGCTGCAGCCACAACTACAAGATGAACAAAACCATATTATCTTTATTATTTATTTTTATTATTTTTAAATGTTATATACAAATGCACACACACGTATGTATGCACATATATAGACTGTATTTTCACGACCATAAGGCGCGGGTAAAAGTTGCGAACATCGTGGGAATGCCGCGCGAGTTACGCGTTAGTTTGGGCTAACGGTGCGCCTTTTGTATGTGTTAAATGCAGAAAAAGCACCTCTAACTGAAACTGCGCTTTATAACTGAAACTGCGTGAAAATACCGTGTGTGTGTGTGTGTGTGTGTATGTATATATATATATATATATATATATATATATATATATATATATATATATATATATATATATATATATATATATATATATATATATATATATATATATATATATATACATATATATATATATATACACACACACACACACACACACACACAAAGTAGTTGAGATATTATATAAAAAATATGATGTAATTGCCAAAAACCTCCACTTAATATGAATGAGATTTTATGCCTGCACTATTCTAAATGTGTATAAGGATGAGCTGTGCTGTCTATTTTGTCTATTTTAAATGTATTTATCATGCATTGATGTTTGCTGCTTAAATAAACAACACAACTCAACAGCAACATACAAAAACACAAACATATGCAAGGAATTGCACATATGCTATCTTTAATGTGCTTAATCAAAAAATCCTTGCGTTAACTCTGCGCTGGTCAGTATCAAAATTTGTCGAAGTAAGAAATGTAAAATACACAATTGTTCATGTGTCCAAAGTTCATGCTAGTTTTGATAGAAAAATGTATATGAGGCTGACATAAGACAACCAATAACAGGCATATACAGGTTCAGGGTTAAATTTAACAACAAAGCTAACAAGGCCAACAAGGATCTACTTCTAATACCTTTTTAATATGTTGTATAAACATATATAGTAGGAGTAATCCAGTGACGCCAAGAATGTACATGTAGAGTGTAAATGACAAGATTTTGAACAACAATAATTTGGCTACCAATTCAATATAGATGTTTTGAGAGGGCCTTCACATTAGGTTAAGTTGGTCTTTACAGTATAATTTATTCTGTCCCTATATTTAACTGCACAGAGCGGTGTGTATGGAGCACCTTGTGGAGTGGAGGGTGTGGGTGCTCACACAAAGGCGGCTCACAGTCAGAAGAATGTGACCACCCAGCTCATTCCTGCACCAGCCACCAGCAAAAATACTATCAAAGGGCTGGGTCCTGGCCTGAGCTCACGGGATGGAGGGAGGTGGGGGGAGGAGTGCGTGTCAGTACTGCACAGATAAATAACAAAATAACAAACATACTTTTTCTTGGCCTCCTCGTACTGCCAGTTCAGTTTCACTTTGTCCACCAAATGGGTAGAGTCTTGAGAGCCATACTAGAAACATAAGGATTAGGACATGAGGATTGTACATTTCTTTATAAATATCACAATGAAAATATTTTATGTATGGAATGTAATTCAATTTTTGTGACTTTGTGACTGCTTATTTTCAGTTTTTCTTGATTTAATAGTTTTCTGAAAAGCAATTTGGTCAATAAGATATGATAATGTGATATATTTAGTTTGTTATCTAGTGTTACCTCCCCCAGTGGCTCGGTCTGGCAGCCCGTGTCACAGTACTGCTGCAGCACACAGTCGGAGCTCCCACTGTGGTTCACGTCTCCACTCGAGTCCCCGATCGACAGGCTGCTCTGGAAGTTCACCGTCAGTTTCGCCAGGCTCTGAAATAAACATGCAATGTTTTTTGGGAAATGGACAGTATAATATTCTTATTTTTATATGATTGAAATATTTATTAAATGTTTTCATAGTAAACAAAGTAAAAACAAAAACAGTGAGGCGTACAATAAAGTAACTCAATGTAACTTTCTGGAGTTGTCACCTGTATGATTCCATAGAAAGTTAAAATGATACTTGTTTTTTACGGAATATCTCTGGTGATAGATACATTTTATACCATACTGTGGAAGTAGTAAATGAAAAATTTAATTCTGTCAACTGGACAAAAAGGTTTTGGGTGAAGATGTTTCGCTGCTCATCCAAGCTGCTTCTCACAGTAAGGAGGCATGTTTTGCATTAACACAAAAAAAAAAAAAAATGTAGGGAATGGTTTGACTTTAAAGTTAAACAGTGGGACTCTATTAGAACTGCTACAGCAACTTAATCATCTGTCCCTTTGCTCAGTCACCTCTTCCTCCCTTCCATTTACCCTCCCCAACATCTTATTTTTATGTTGTCTTAGGTGACAAGTATAATTTTATGCATTTTGCAGTTGATAAACCCTCTAACTCATTATTGTTGATCAAATAAAATCAGCAGCAGCCTGATAAGACTGATGATAACAAAGGAGAAGTGAATTATTAATCATTGTACTACATATATGTTGCACAATATGTTGATCAGCCGGAAGATTAGACCCATGACTTGTCGTGAAAGATAAATGCATAACGGTCTTGTTACAATTAAATGGGACAGTGCTTTGTATTAAACTCAAAGATGTGGCCGGTGATTCAGATGTCTGCAAATGTGGTCTTCCTGTAGTTTAGTCACACGCCAGTGGTAAGACACAATGCGCTAACTGTAGAAATATCCTCTCTACCCACAAAGACATAACAGTAATGCATTAGTGACTTTATAATAACTACACTTTAATTAGCCTTAACAAAGCATAAACAAAAACTTAATACCTAACAAATAGAATGATTCAGCCTCAGTAACTATTTAATTAATGCCTTAAGCTCCTACTCCTAACCCTTTAATTAAGTAGTTACTACACCTGAATCATTCTTAATCATTATCTGTTCATTATGAAATACGTCTTTATTCATGCTTTGTTAAGGTTAATTAAGGTAAAAAGCAACTCATAAGTCTTATATAGCATTTCACAATTTTATGCACATAATGACAAAGTAAACTATGCTATATGATATCTGACAATGTTATTTATTATGAAGCTTTATAATTTCATGCATCTTTCCTCCCTTCCTCACACTGGGCCTGTAACCTGCACTGTCTGTTACCTGTATGAGGTCCTGCCTCTCCTTCTCGCCAGAGCTGATGGCCTTCTTGATACTGCGTAGCTCGTTGAAAATGGCCTGAGCCTCGTCCAGTTTGTAGTTGGTCTGACTGCTCGACATCTTTCTGTCGATTCTGAGGACAACATATACAATTATTTATAAATGTGCTGCATGTATGCTGAAATGCTTTTGGCAAATTGCATGTGTAACTTCTGAGAGGAAAGTGCACATTTAATCATTGTAAGGTGATTCTAAAGACTCCTGACAAAACAATATATGAAATGTATTTACATTGATCTTCCATAAGAAGATCAATGTATTTACATTGATCTTCCATAAGAAGATCAATGTAAACTTGTAAATATGTTTTATTAAAACAATACAGCACATGAAATATGGCAATATGGGACTTTTGGACAGAACAGGACAGTAAATCCCCAATGATTAAAAGTCAAAGTATTTAGTGTGGGAGTGAAGAGTCATGTTTTACTTTTACTCTGTGGTCACTTGTAATCTTCATCTTTGATACTGAAATCTGTGCTATTATATTTTTTGTATTTTTTTCTGTTGTGAAAAAACAAAATACCCCCTCTCCCCCCCTGCTCTCTAAAAGACTTCAACACCAGGTACTGTTCATTCAGACTGACCTCTTCCTCCCAAAACAAGTCCTCCTTTGTCCCCCACCCCACAGCTAGACCTGCAGTTTAGGTTTAGTAAAAAAAAGGAAAAATTGTGCCCACCGCTGGTCTCTGGTCTCAACCCACACCCAAAATACCATTTACTGCCTCTGCTAATATTAGTATTTTAAAACTAATACAACAAATAGATATTTTGGAAACTGGCCTAATATAGGTTGAGAGAATAGATTTGCTAGGCTTTGGTGCCAAATAATGTAAATGTACATTATACCTTCAGTTCCTACCAAGCCCAATGCTGATATAACATTTGAAATCTTTTCTTAGATTTTAATCATCTTTTACAATTTTTAGACTACATTGCAACCATGTCTGTGTGCTTATTTCTGAACACTGGTCAGGCAGAGAAACTTTGAGTAATGGTGGTTAAAGCCTTTTCCATATAAATTTGGCATAAGAACTTACTGAAATTTAGAAGAAAAACAATAATATATATATTTAAAAAAAAAAAAAGCTTAAATATAAATGTTCTCTATTCTTACGCTGAACAGAAAAACCTTTGGCCCAGGAGGAGGTTTTGGGCAGTGACGGTGTAAGCGGCGGTTTATCAGATGAGATGTGTTGCACAGAACAATTAGACAAACTGCTGACGAAGGCATAGATCTGAACAAACAGCCTCGGGTCAGTGTTCATTGGGACAGAACTCACCCCAAAACAATGGGACACACACAGAGGTAAAACAAAGGCACCCACGTACCCATGGGACAGGGACATACACACACACGCTCCAGGAGGATGCTGCCACCTTCAAGCAGCGCTTCTGTCTATTCTGGGAATCACTCGAGTTGTATATTATCTCTGAGATAAGGCTCTGCCAGGCCTCAGGAAGTGCAAAGGAATGCGGGGCGATATCAGCCTGTTTTTAAAGTGCCCCCCCCCCCCCCCCTCTCCCCCATCCCCGGTTAGAGTCGTTTCCTGTTAGGCCTGGGCTCCACTGGTGCATCCTGAGGAGGAGCCCCCCCCCCCTCAGATGTGAGTTTTTCCCTTTGAGAGGAGGAGCTTCTATTTTCTGACCTGAAGTCTGTAGACCCTCAGAAACGTTTTCAACAAAAGCCACTGTTTTAGTGCTTTAGTTCAACTACTAACAGAAAATTGAATTTTGTTCAGTGATTTAGAAAAAAATCATTAAATTCCATTGAATTAGCACCATAATCTTAGTTCTGCATTAATAACTAATAAATAAATAAATAAATAATAAATCGTATTACTTCAAGATAAGACACAGCTCCCAAACTACACTCCTCACTTCCTCACTTTCCTCACTTCAATATTTTGGTAAAAATGTAAAGTTTAAAATTGATTACTGTATATTGGCCAGTAATAAAAAAGGGGTTTAAAATGATAGTTGTGCAGTAGTTGTTGCATTGTTGAAAATCAGGACTAATTTAGATTTTCTCATTATACTATCCAGCCCCATGCCGTGAAACGTTTAGATTATGTAAAGTAAAAGTGCTGAAACAAAAGAATGATTAAATAGGAAGTGGAATAGGAAAAGGTGTGGGTTGGTGCAGGGGCCAAGCGGAGAGGACGGGCCCACAGAGGAAGGGTGGTCCCAGGACACTCACTCCTGCAACGTCTCCACTCCCATCTCCTTAAACTGCAGCTCCTGCTTCACCTGGGCCAGCTCGTGCTTCAATCGGGACAGCTGCGCGGGACACATAGCACAGGGTTACAATGGACTCCTCTCTGTGCAGCGCTGAGTCATCATTATTCACAGTACACTGGAATGTACGGAGGTTTCAAGAGAGGCAAAAGTGAACAAGGACAAGCACAACCGGGTGCAAATTAAACTAAGCTTTAGGAGTCAACACATATACTAAATATAATATACTAAATATACATGTACATACTGACCAATTACTTTGCTGTTATTTCTTTGTTGTTAATGAGTAAGTGTGTCAGTGGGACAAAAAAAATATTACAGGCACATATAAAGTCATCTGTTCGGCTGTATAATTAATTTTTAATACATTTTAAAAGTCTAAAAGTGTAAATGAATCATATAACTGACAATTTGAAAAATAAAAATGTAAAAATGACAGTATCGGCCATATTCAGCCATCTTTAGATATATACAAAATGCTGTAATGTTACACATTGATGTAATGTTAGCCCATTTTTTATCATTTGCTGCTCTTCTTTATTTTACTTAAATGTTTCATGAGTTTAGGTCAAATGAAAGACTCTTGGGATCACCATGCTAAGTTTCAGGATGTTTGCCACACATTTGTTGCTTTCTTTCTTCAGCTAAGTCTTCACTGTGTACAACATCATGTATCCAAAAATGCCCCCCTCCTCCCATATGTGTTTGAGAGAGGGGTCACTAGGGTCCTCTTGCAAGCTTTAACAGATCAAACCTACACAAGGCTGAATCATGCATTTTTTTCATGTCACGCACTGGGGGTTATCTATCCATGTCTGATGTTTTGGTTCAGACAAATGAACACTATGTGATTGCACAATGATATCAGTTATAAGGCTTTTGACCTGGTTTAATCCTAGTTTGCATCAAATTGAGATGTTTTAGTAAAACAAAATATTTAAAGGCACAATGGGGCCAATCAGGTATAGAGAGAAGTTAGAGAGAACACTGAAACATTTAGAACTACTAAAATGATCACTGAGAAGTGCCAGCTGTGGGTCAGGGGACATCACAATTTTATGTTTAATTGAATGTATTAGGCTCTGATTTTAAAGTGCGGTTGAATTAACACAGGTTGTTAATAAGGCTTAGGATTTGCTGATTTTCTTTTTGGATATTTCTAATCAAAATACCATTTATATGACTTGTGCCCCATCTGAGAGTAACATCATCACATTCTACAATCAGAAAACAGCCAATCAGAGTAGTCCTTGGATTAGTGCGGTACCCCACAGGCATGTCCCAGTTGGCGCTGTGTTAGTCACTATAGCCTCTGCCTGACCCTCTGTTGATGACCTCATCCTCACGGGGTCCCGGGACAGAGCCACAGTATCCTGTAGGGGCCACACCCGGGCCCCTGCTCCGCTCCACTCGGCCCCTCACCAAAGCCCATTGTTCTGCCTCATAATGACTTACCCGCTCGCGTCTACAAGCCACTTCCACTTTGATTTGGTCAGGGTCGTATTTTGCGTTCGATGAGGTGCTGGAGTGAGCTGTGAGAGAGAATTTAGTTAAAAGAATATGAAAATGTAACTATGCAATGACAAGGCCTATATGATATTTCACATTATGACCAGTGCCGGCAAAATATATTGTATTATTTTTTTATATCAAACAAATGCAATTACCATATGAAACTTAGAAGTAACTAATGATTTTGAAGTAACAACAACTGTTTTGAAGTAACATTCTGGTCTCCAAAGCATTGTTTGAATTATTGTCCAGGAACTGTGACCAAATAAAACTAGTGAAAAGAACATTTTCACTTGTTTTATTTAGTCCTGGTTTAGTCTGAACTGAATATACAATATATGTACAGATAATATTGATTACGATAACTTGCCATAAAGAAATTAAAGCAGAACAAACTAAAAAAATAAATTAAAAACAGGACTAATCAAGGCCAATTGACGTAAATCACAGCTTAACTTGAAAATATATCAAATGTCAGTACAGTTCTTGCAATGCAGATCTGCTGGTATTTCAAAGCTCCTGGGCCCTGTGTCTGTGTGGGACAGGTGTGAGGTGAGGGGACGTGAGGGGACCTGGGGGGACCTGGGCGGAGCTGGACACAGACTGAACAAGTCTTTGAGGATTTTGGGGGAGTTTCTTTAGATCTGACACCAGCAGTTCCTCAGGGGGACACCATTGTTCAGGGATCTTAGAGTAAATAATACAGACATTTAGGATCATCTGAGGTCAGTGAAAGGACTTCTGATGGCTTCTTTGATGTTTATAGATAGACCAAAATGTATTCTTAAAATACAAAATACAAAATTTTGGCATATTTAGCCATGGGACCTGCTCACCTATTTTCATGTATTCTTAAAAACATTTATATTTGAGATGTAAATAAATAATGCCCAATGACATTGAGGTACTGTCAAGGTATTCACCTCACAGTTCATATACGCATATGTATGTATTATTTATTATGTATGTTTAAGGGGCATTTGTAACCTTATTGAGATGTTGAGGTGTCAGTGCTGAGGTCTTACTGCTAGTGAGGGAGCGGTTGTCCTCGGAGAGCTCCCTGAACAGTAGCATCTCCTGTTGGGCCAGCTCCAGCCGCTGCTGCTTGATCTGGTACATCTCCTTCTTGGCCTCTAGCGCCTCCTGGGCCACAACCAGGTACTCCTTGAGCATGCGCTCCTGCTCCTGCCGCCATTGTGTGCGTGGGTTCTCTATTTGCGTAGTTTCTGTAAGCAAGACAAACAAAAATAAGATCAAATTCAAATTACCGTCAGGCAGAGTAACAACATTGTGTAATAGAATCAAGGTGCGCTATGTGTACTTTCTTTTTATTAAAATTAATATTCTGAAAATTCAAGGGAAAGATAAAACTCCAAGGAGATAAGCAGAAGTTGCTCTAAAATGTGTGTACCAAAAAATCTAAAACAGCAATAAATCAACCAGTTCTGTGTGGAGGTGTTTTTTTTGCCAAAAATGTTCCTCATTATGGCTTCAAACTGATCTATTTTCAAGGAGAAAACCAGGTGCCATCACCAGGCCAAGTAGCAGGTCAAATCTGTGGAGAAGTGACCCTGCTCACAGCAAAAATGCATGTTTTTTCAGCTATAGAAACACCTGTAATTGAATAAATGCAAGAAAGACAGATAGGTTTATGGAACATTTCAGGCAAAGAGATAATATCTTCATAGAGACAAGTTTGTTCTATTCCTTCCATCAGAAAAGCTACATAGTGCACCTTTAAAATAAAAATATATTACATAATTTTGTCAATTTGAATAGTTAGAATCAGAATGGAGTGAGGTCCTCACTGTTGATGTGGTCAATGTAGTAGACTCCGACTTGTTGATCGTAAACCTCCTCCCATCCAAGAGGCAGCTCGTCCCCGACACAGTCAGCGAACGTCAGTGGCTTTGTGATCCTGGAAAAATGATGAACAAAGTGAGAATGAACTTTCTTTTGGCCCATAGGTGTTAGACTGTCAAAGATACTTAATTTTGCCTAAGTACTCCAAGCGAAGATTCATTAAAACACATGACAACATTATTTATGTCACTTCTCATTTGGAAGCAGTAAACACTCAAGCACTTTGTGCAGTACATTTCCTGTATGAACAAATACTTGTGTTATGTAACTGTGCTTTTTCTTTACCACCTCAGGTTTTGTACATAGTATAGCTCTATTTACAGATTAGCGTTGGTTTTGTTGACAGCAGATCACACTATGGCGGTCCCATCAGCATTGTTAAAGACCTCTGACCACAGTGACCCAGTGCAGCTGAAAATGACAGACACAGGTCTGCTGTGGCTGAGGTATGCGGACAATGAGCTGCTGAAATCTTTCACACATTCCTCTGACTGAAGCAGCAGCACTCCACAAACTGTCACTAAAGACATGCTTCAAATCCACACAAAATATACAACTATGGGCCAGCAAACTCTCCATCTGTAACTGAAAATTCTGAAAGCTTCAGTTACTAATGTTGATGCTAAATACATTATGTTTACATTTTAAACCTCTTTATAGCTTGTTTCCTTTATTTACATTGTAGATAATGTACATTTTACTTCTCTTTGGGCGTTATTGTTGGTAAGCATTAATAGGCTAACATAGATACAAGCATCTACAATTATTGCAGCAGCCAGTGTAGTGAACACACTTTGAGGGGTATGTACTGTACTGTCATAGACACCTACCATAGTTTTAGAGCATTTAGATGTATTTGTTAAATGTGCCTATCTCAATCAATTTATATTGAATATTGCATGACTTTTGACATCCTTATTGTATTGTTAAGTTCCTGTACTTTGCTAACACTGCAGTTTCACCAAAGTGGGAAAAATGGTTCCAATATGGCTATTATTGTATGTGTAGTATCATTTTAACTAAAATCTAAACTTTTTGTGCAGTAGTGTCATTTGTGTTTCTTTTCAAGGCTTAGATTATTGAAAATGTGACTGTTACCTAAATACAATTGACTAAGAATTTCCAAACAGAGGAACAAAGCAAACAGAAACATGCTCCCTGCTCAGTTCAATGTTTGCAGAGGATCAACAAACGTTCAGACGCCCTCCGCTCTTCAAAATACTTAAAAAACACTTACAGACAAGCCAGCCGTATTGGAGCTGTCACATTTATGAGAAAATCACCAGAAAGACCATAAAGTCAGCTGTAGAGAATTGTTGATTTATGCCATATTCAGTCACAGGGGTTGTAAAAATATAGTGGAAGCTACGGGAGGCGCTGGGCAGAAAGTCTTGTGACATTAGCATTTAAAGCCTGTGTTGAACTTTGACCTAAAGAGAGAAAATATGGCAGCTCACAGATTTTAGCACAGTGAGGGTACAGTGTCTACAGAGGTTAGAGGGAAAAGAGGTTTAGACAGACAACCCCAGATGATCTTGAGTTGGTAGAAGTAGTGAATGGGTCAGTATGAAATGAGGAAATACAGACATTTCTATCTGGGCTACAACACAGAGCAACAAACTACAAAATTACTTATGAAATTAAATTTATTATGGTTTTATGAAATTATTAAATGTATTTTTGTGTTTGTTTGAATTGTGCTGATAATCATAATGTGAGATAGTGAATTCCCATCATCTAATACAATTCAAACTGGCACTTACAATAGTCTACTTATCATTTCCTCCAAAGATCTGAGATTCATATTCAAATATATACTATGTTATAAATAAGATATAGTATTATTATTATTAGCATTATTATTATTAGAAATAACCTATATGTAGAATAATATACCACATGCCTCCTATTTTTTAAATAACTACGGTCATTGTCCTACTTTGTCCTTATTTTATCCAGTTTTTGCCTTAGTCCTGGTATCCTGTCAGAGTCCTTAGATATTTCGGTACCCAGAAAGATAAAAAAGGTAGTTGGGAAGAAATGTCTGAGAACAACTGCAACTTTGAATAGTTAATAAATAAGCAATTATTTATATAAGTTAATATATAATTTTGTTGTACATATTGCAATGACAGTAAAGCCCTTTTCTTATCTGTATTCTCTGCAAACAGTTTCTCTAGTTTAGATCTATACAATCAAGTTTTAAAATGTATGGGGTGCAAGTTATTTATGTGAATTGTCCCAAAATGTTCAGCGAGATCCACTTTCAATCAGAGTACACCAAAATAAGACAGAGACGTGAAATACAAAAAGAGGCTGACAGAATGAGAGGCATGTCCAGCTGTGGGCCTCTTCCCAACATACGCTCTCTATACACAGAACAGTATATTTAGGGTTAAAGACATTGGCTAATTCTAGAGTAATCTGTTGGTCCATGGGGTATTTCTGAGTGGAGGAGAGGTTTTGCCCGGTGACGGCTGCACTGCCCTGGCTCCATGGGAAAGGCATGTGCCCCCTGTCTGCTCGGGACGTCTCAGTACAGACCAAGCCCTCTGACCATCAATAAACATTTTCATTATTAAACTGTGTCTGTTAGTGGGCATACTTTAAATGAATGATGGTTGATATGCAGAAAACTTCAAGACAGTTACTCTAGTGAAATAGTAGTTGCTGTACATGTGTTTGTTTTACTTAAGGTTTGTGCAGTTTGAATGTTTGTTGGACAGCTTCAAAACTGTGGCTGTGGAAGTGCTTATTGATACTTTATTTACTTTACTTACTTTATAGCAATGTCATCATCTTCATAAAATTGTAATATCATAGTACAACATAGCACCATGTAAATGTTCAAATATAATATAATATGGTATAAAATATTGGGTTATCCTTGTACGTCTCAATTCTTATGCTGTATCAATTCTGAAAATAACTACCAGTACTTGTTACACACGTTAAAAATATGTTGAAAATTGTATAATTTGAAAAACAACTGTACAGATCATTATATTGTTTGTATGATAATAATCCACATAAAACAAGTTCAGTTCATCCTCTCCAAGTCCAAGTCTAGCATAAGATCTGGAGATGGGTTTCAGACAGGGCTCTGCTATCCCTTACTGCTCCTGACAGGTTGCCTGTGTGGCATTGAAGGATGGGTCAATTCCAGGGGGCAGATATCTTGACTTTAACCCTAACCTAATACGCTGCATAAACCTCTTGTATAAATAAACCACAGACTAATATAGCTAAACCCCCTTTGCATAGAAATCACACATTGATCTGTCTGCTCCGGTTTTATTATCCCAGCTGCTGAAGGCTACAGAAATCAACCAGGGCTTGGCTCTTGACCTCAACATGATGAAAATCACCTAAAACGACAAATGTGATGGCAAGAAGCAGACAGCACTGTAAACCTATACCCTATTGCCCTTTTGTTTCGTTTATAGTGTAAACTAGAATACATAAACTAATCTCAATGTGGGAAAGGAAAGTTGAAAACATTTAGTCAACTCCAAATGTAATTTAATTTTTGACTGACACAATCATAAATACCAGTTTAGCTGTACTAGCCTACAGGACAGATAAACCCCCAAAAAGAATCAGGGGTGTTGTAGGAATTGCTATAGTAGTATTATAAGCAGTAGCACAGAATGCAATAATTATTAATACAAATGAGCATATCTTACTTTGGTTAACATTTACTCAAGTGATGATTCTATGGTTTGCTTAAAGGAGAAATAGTATGTACATTTGTGCTTATCATTATCACCAACCATTATGACGTAATAATATTATAATGGTTTCCCATTACTAGTAACTATTGATTATTAATAACTGCATGTTTATGTAACCCTGTATTCTCCTGCCACTGAGGCTTAAGTGCTCAACACATTTGTTTTTTTGGGGGGAAAAACAGACTCAAATCAGCCTTTTTTCCAACAATAAAAACATGAATATGAATATCTGCTACTTTCTATGGCAAAATTCCCCTTCTCAGTTCTGCAGAACAGGAAGTCAATTGTCCCATTCTATTACTAAGCCGTTTTACATCAATATTGTGCTTTATAATAAACAAAATGTAAATGAATATCTACTTATGTTATAGCTCAATACAATACCAGAAGCATAACGCATGTCTATTTTACCATAACCGCAACAATTCTTTTACTTGAACTACTGTCTCTTTAACCACAACTGAAGCAGCCTTTGCCTTCATTCTCACAGTTTGTCAGTTACTGGTCACTGACAGAGAAAAGAGGCCACAAGTGTCGTTGGTCTAAAAATTCCTTTCTGAGTTAAAAAAGAAAACAACTTTGGGAGGAATGTGACTCCTGTCCAGCCTTTTGGGAGGGCCAGGGCGCAGCAGCTGCCCCACAGACATAATGTGTTGAATCTCATAGAAAGAGGTCTCCTATAAGTAGCTGGCCTGTCCGTCGCTGGACACTTTTAGTCAGTCTGGGACGTCTGGGATGGGCTTGTCCCAATGGGAGTGGAGCAATGTGGGGTCAAGACCACTCAAGAGGACCATCAGTGAAACTTTTATTTAACACATGTGCTGAAAGATACAACTGTGGTGACCAGAGCAGAAACTACGTTTAGGGAACTATTGTAGCTTGAAAAATTACATTAATAATTTGCAGCTCTAGAAACCCCTAATGGAAAAAGCAGAAAATGTGTGAATGAATGAAGAGTCTTATGTTGAATGAATGAAGAGTCTTATGTTGAATGAATGAAGAGTCTTATGTTGACATAAGACAAGGTCATGTAAAAACTAATTTTATTAATAAAGTATTTCTTTTTCAGTGCATTCAATATGAATTACTGTGTACTAGCACTGTAATCGATTACATTAATTCTTGGTTGACTAAATGCCCTGTGCATCGATCAATCAACTACAACGGTACAAGGAGTAGCTCTGGCAAAAGTTCTTAAAATTATTAGGATTATTGGCAAAAAATGTATTTTAGTTAACAGTAACTTCTTAAGAACATGCATCAGTAAAGTAAAGTAAAGTAAAAAAGTATCAGAAATATTCAAAATAGACAAGGATAAAAACAGGCATATTAAAAGTAAACACATTTAACTACAATGTAAAGATACTGCACAGTTGGTACTGGTAAATGAAGGTAACAAAAAACACGAGTGCTGAAAATTTCAGTGTGTAATATTTATTCTGTGTGCACTTTACTCCGTTGGTGGGTTTCCTGAATGAACAATTTAGTGCATTCTCTCCCAGATATCCTGTCTTTCTCTCCTGTGTGAACTAAAACAAAGTAAAAAAAACACAAACTAAAGCCACAAACTGAACAAACCGCTTCTCTATTGCTGTCAGGATATCAAGATTCATTGTTCAATGAAATATCCTACTTTGAATCCATGACTAAGCAAAAAATGTTTCAATATTTTAGTCACTTAAGTCAACAATACAGCCTATTAAGTGTCACAAGTTACAAAAAGTATTCAGTGATCTGTGTTCATCCAGAGTTTTGTTGGCACAAGGAGGACACTGTAATCCAGTCAAATAATTTAAACTTTACTCCTATTTAATCCTGTTTAATCATGGCAAATCAAATTTTTTAAAACATATATGTATATAAGGTACATTGGTTTCATATAGATAGTAGAAGAGTGAATTATCATATACAAGACAAGATTGAAAACAACCTATTTGATTTATTTTATATAATGATTTACACATTTTAGCACATTTGTGATGTACAATATAATCTGATGTGCTGTCATTGAGAGTTAAAAGATTTCGATATTATTTTTTGTCATTGGTAGTAGGTTTGATTGATGGGCATGAATCAAATTGTTCTCCAGCTAGTTGACCGTCCTCTTAACAGTAAACACTTTGCTTAAGTGCAGTCTTTCAAAGCATTAATTTGCAGATACAGCACATTAAAGCATAAACATGTACAATTAGGCTCCTGAGTCAGCAGCTGCTTTGCCTTGAGCTCAAACTGTGATGACAGAAGCCTCCATAGAGAAAGTTAAGCACACTAGAGGAGCCAGTGTCACAGACTGGCCTTCTCTTCCTCTCGAAATACACGAAGAATGGTATAGAAAGCATCAAAAACAATGGTGGCCAACAGCTTGAGGTTGGCATGTCCTGTTTAGGTTGCTCTCTGTACAATATGGACACAAAGCAGAGAGGGAGAGAAAGAGTAAGAGCGAACAAGAAAGACAGAGAGAAAGAGATGAAATATAGAGAGAGAAGGAGAGAAAGATACAGAGAAAGAGAAAGGAAATGGAAAAAAGTCTGAGGGCTGGTGAATAGTGAGTAACATTTTTATTCCCACAAACAACAGAGTGATGAAGTGTAGCTGACAGGACATCAGCAGGGCTGCCCCAATTAAATGGATTTAATGTGACTAATCAAGACTAAGACTTGATAGTCACTAAGACTAACCGATAATCAAGTGTTGTTATGAGGACTATAAGACAACATATTTAAATTCTTGCCTTAAACATGTTACCTTTCTTAAATACTGTATTACTAAAAGGAGTGTTAAAGGGGTGAATGAGCTATGTTTCCAAAATCAAACTGGCATGTCCAGTTTGAGAGCCCTCCACACAAAAAGGACAGAGGAAAAGCAGAGGTGCAATGCAGCCAGTGCTAGTGACCTGGATGGCATGATGTCAATTATTTGTTTTAAGAGCACAGTGAGCTAAAAAAAAAATCTGTGTGCATTCGTCATTCATAGTACTATACACAGCATTATACAACATTTAAAAAAATGTTGACATAAGACAAGCTCATGTTAAGAACCCTGTGCTTTAACGTTCAGATCAGTTCAGGAGGAGCTGAACCACCAGCAGCAGGAACAGGACTTAAACATACTGTCCATTTGTGTAAAAGACTCAGAGGCCAAATGACACGGGATCAAGCGATGGCATGTTCACCAGCCCCCTGCTCCGAAAGACAAAAAGAGCCAACATAAAGAAAAGACTGGGGAAGCAGAATGCCAGCGGGGTCCTGCGCATGTGAATAACCTCTC
Source organism: Periophthalmus modestus (assembly GCA_019594935.1). Taxonomy (NCBI): domain Eukaryota; kingdom Metazoa; phylum Chordata; class Actinopteri; order Gobiiformes; family Gobiidae; genus Periophthalmus; species Periophthalmus modestus. The sequence continues at coordinate 15,876,977 of JAIEZT010000007.1, read as the reverse complement.
CATGCTGGAAACACGGCTCGCTCTTTCCAGAATAATTGAATTTGTTTTGCTTTGTGCCCAAATATAAAGAGCCCCCTTTGCTGAGCGGCAGGCCGGGCTATGGGTGTTGCATAACAGAGCTAATAAAGGAGGGCTACGGAGCAAAAAAGGGGGGAGACACGTGGGAACTTCCCCCTGTTCGGCTGCTGTGTCTGGGGCCGCGAGTGTGCACTCAGCCCCTGGGCATTAGCGGAGGCATGCCTGACATAACAGTCATACCACCACAGCAAAAAACACACAGCAATGAAGCGCTTATCTGCTCCAGGACCAGGGCTGTCCCCAAGGAATCCCTGTCCAATGTCCACTAACACTCAAACAACAGAAGACACCTTCTGTTTACCTGTTCAAACTATACTATACTACTACCTATACTAAAAATGTAACCACACATATTAAGATTTAAGTTTCAACATTGTCCAAAATATAAAAGGTACTATATGGTTAAAATTTGTCACAATCAATTAAATTGAGTATGCTGCATATAGGGTTACACAAATGACTCTCCATGCTAGAGCTGCGAAATTGCAATTATCAAATTGCAAAGGCTGCAATTATTTGGCTGCAAAAAACAAAATTGTATTTTTGTATTGAAAGATCCTGTAGCTGTAGCTTAGACTTCTACAAACATGTTCTGAAATAGATTGGGATTCTTGCATTAGTCATGTCAGAAATGTTAATGCACCTGGAGTTGTTTACAATGTGCACTAAATGCAAATGTAATCACGTTTTTTCCAAAATAATGCAGCCCACTCCATGATGTAAAAAAAATATCCTTTTATCTTTGTCAAAGGAAAGATAATGATTATATAGTCCCCTTGGTTTGTAGGCACATTGCTTGTAATGGCTATATGTGCTGTTCAATGCTCCAGTTGAATGGTACCAGTGTTTAAGTGATTAGGGTATAATCCTGTGGGACACACCCCTTATGGGTCAGCAGATGTGAGGCCGGTCCCAGCAGCGCCCCTGGGCAGGTCCACACTCCTCGTCATGGGACAGTGGTACCTGGGTTCAGGGTGTACAAGGACGCTGCAGGATATACACAGAGACTGGGCCTTTGTCTGAGGAGCGTCAGGTGGGAACTGAACAACCACCAAAATATCGCAGTATTAGTCCAGTCTTAGACCTTACCACACATGAACTATGTACTAGGACATTAAGCTACAACAAACCAATTACGTAATGAACTCAAGACTCAAGTCAGTTCAGCTCCTTCTTACCTAATTGTTTTTTCCTACTGTTTAAGTCAAAGACCAAGCCAGATCACAATTTTAATTTTACCCAAAGTCATGTTCATTTACAGTTCACATTTCTCTATGATTGGTTAAATCCACCTGCCACTTAGTGCATGATGGAGGCTGGCCAATATGAGGAGCAGATGGAAAAAGGGTTTGAGCATAGAGCTGCAACACGTCACTGCTTTTACATATAGTAAGTTGTGTATTTGTCTAATCTAGGCCACAGCAACATAAAGCTATTCCAACTATCAGTAGTATTTGATCAGGTGACAGGCTCCACGCTCGGGCTCCTCTAAAGCTGTGGAACATTGCACTAACTCACGGTGTAGGCGGCCAGACCGTGTCACGTGGTAGATACCAAGCTACAATCATTTGAGTTTCTGTGTATTTTATTCCTGCAATTCCCCTCATGTTTCAGTGACGTGTAAACTGTTTATCTATACAAAGGAAAAAGGCTCAGATGATGAAACTACACTAGACAAGATAACATATCGATCATGGCATGAATGGACAAGAGTCTAAATGTTCAAAGTTGTGGAAGAAGTACTACTAAAAAAATTATACTGTTTATTTCGATTTATTGTCAAGTATTTCTTACACTACATTTTGGTGTCAAGTATTTCTTACACTACATTTCTTAGATTCCAATTGTAATATTTGGTGTATTGCTATATAGGTCTACTTTAAACAATTTGCAAAGCATTAGCAGTCTTAAGTATTTTGAGTTTGTGTAATTCATAGCTTCCATGTCTGCAGATCAACTTAACAATGCAAAATTACAATGCAATGAGGAAGAAAGGAAACCAGGTTAGCCTTATCAAGATTCATGCATTCTACCAGTTTGAATCAGATAATACATAAAAACTGGACAGCGCAGTGTAAAGTTGCACATACTCTAACAATACTCTGAATTTAAATGCAACACTATAATTCCCGTTAATCTCTCAAAATCCGTGTTGAAAGCCAGATTGAGTTGGTCAAATCCCAGTCGCCCCACAAAAGCACATCCTTGCAGCTTTCCCAGTGGCCCAGCTAGCATTCCTGACATATTTTCACAAGGAATCATGGGAGTTGGAGTTTTAAAGGGACTGTCAAACTGTTGTTGACTGTCAAAGTAGAGCAATGTGTTTTACAAACTGAGGCAACTGAGACTGTTAGTGGAGATATTAGTGACACATTTTGCTAATAGTACACAGGACCAGTCTGAAAGTGCACATGTGTAGTTAGACTGACAGAGCTGTAGTCCTGTTTTCCTGTTTAAAAAAATATAATAAAATAAAATAAAAATATCTATATATCTATATATATATACATACACACACACACACACACACACATATATATATATATATATATATATATATATATATATATATATATATATATATATATACACACATACATATATATGTGTGTGTGTGTGTGTGTGTGTGTGTGTGTGTGTGTGTATATATATATATATATATATATATATATATATATATATATATATATATATATATACATACTGAGAATATATATATATATATATATAGTTTGTCCTGGTTGAGAGCTGGTATTGCTGGTATTGTCCAATATATATATATATTGTCTATACTTGCTTTGTTCCAATCTTCTTATTTTACTATTGTAATAATAAAAACCTATGAAACTCCTACATATGTAAGCCTATGTTGTTGTATGGTAAGGCAGGACAGTAATAGCCCGCTGTGTTGTTAAGTAGGAATGTGCAGGTCACTACTGTCATAAACACAGATGCTTTTAACACAGACATCAAGTTGCCTCTTCAGATTACTCCAAAAGATGAGCTCATGTGATGGGCCATAACTTTGACATTTACAACATGCAGTAGTACAGAGAAAATAGATATGGGATGTGTATACTAGCTCACAAAGATGTCAGTTCTTAAAGCCTTCTTGAACATAAAATACATACTTCCAAGTACTAATTTGCCATTTTATGATTTTTTTTTTTTTTTTTTATTACAAACGCTAATTACCAATTTTTGTTAGGGCTATAATATAACATGCAAACTGACAACGTTTTGAATCTGAGCAGCATGGGTTTTTGCATTTAGTTTTGCACTTAATATTTGGTCATGTTCAACCAGTTCCTGTTGTGAGAATATGGGAAAATATTTATAAGACATGACAAATATTGTATGTCCAGCACCGTTAGCGCCACTCTTGTTGCAATAAGGTTGTAATGTATGAAAGAACAGTACTAGTGGCAGCGGCTCAGTGGGTGACCTGGGCGTTACATCCCGTGTGTCTGTGGGAACCGCTCAAGAGGTGGAGGCCAGTCTCAGCTGATTCATCTCCTCCTGTCTCTCTACAACTTCAACACAGCACTGTAACATTTTAAAATGAGCCGAGGACATTGCTACCTCCCGTCCCCTTGATAAACAAAACAACATACATACTGGTGCCACTATGCTGCCCCTTCCACTCCACTCCCTCCCTGCTCCTTGGCATCTCCTCCAAATGTTCTACTAGTTGAATTAACTTTTGACAGCACTCGGGGCCTGGTTGCATTGCATACCTATCTCTGGGGTCTATCCATGAAGTTTGCCGTGTGTTGTGATCGATAAAAAACACTCTTCCGTCGTAGTCCCGGGCTTCCTCCCAGCCTGCGGGCAGCGGCAGCTCCGAGCTCTCTCTCCGCTTTCCGCCGCTCAGCCAAGGCATAGCGTCGGGATGGTGAGCCCCCTGCCCTGCTTTTTATCCCCCCAAAAAGTCGCTCCTCTTCACCGCATAACAACACTCCGCCGCCTCGCCGCTCTGCTCCGTAAAAAGTAAAAAGGCCCCGTGCGTAAAGTTTCCACTAAAGTTTGCGCACTGAAAAAGTCCCCTCGGAGATACATCCACTTTTCTGGTAACGAACTCCCAGCGCTCTCACGGTCCTCGGTCGTCCATGTTCGCCTCCTCCACCATATTTCATTCCTCCGTGTCCATATTCGGCTGGAGCAGATTTGCATAAAGAGTCGGACGTAGACGGAGGCTGCCGCTTGTCCAATGGGGAGACTTCTGCGCACCCCGCGATTATTAAAACGTAATTATGCACATACAAAGTTGATTTGACATTTTGGGTAAGGATAGCACACGCCAATATTGAATACAGAGTTAAAAGGGATGTGTCCCATGAAAGTAGGAAAGTCTATCCAGTTGTTAAGACGGAACACATTTTTGCCATACACGCATTCACACCAGGCTTATAGATTAGGCCTACAACACCATTATGTTTGTGACAGTAGTATACTGGTAAAATGACAAAATCCAAATACTGTCCAAATGTGTCACGAACATAGACTAAATTTATTCCAATAGGTTTAAATTTGTGGGTTTGATGTGCGATACATTAACGCCATCTACTGGTCCAGTCTTGAATGCAAACTTGTTATAATAGGCCTACTGTGTTTGTGACTTCTTCAACCAAAGGGCATAATACAGTAACCTGGAAAAAAATAATAATAATAAAAAAAAAAAACATAAATAAATATATACATACATACATAAATTAAAATAAAATAAGAATACAACAATAAAATGGCGCATGTAGGCCTACGAATGAACTGTGAATATCTTCCAGACCTATTCTTCCCTATTCCCTATTTTTCTTTAAGGTATACACTGGTTTTATTCTTGTTGGCTAACAGGTGAATTTCATTTCCTAAAATATGTGCGCTTTTATATCTGTCCGCGCAACTACTGTTCAGCCCTTGTACAGTGGCTCCCCCTTGTGGACATCCAGGGCTTCCTCACTGTCAGCTGAGCATTTCTCTGGAGGAGGCGCCGGGGATTTTTATCAGTGCATTTTTTTCTGTTTGTGACATGTCAAACTCTCTGTGTGCGTGTTTACGACGTGGCCAAATATTTTCACATGTTTCAGCTTTGATCTACGGCCTCCCACATAAAGTTCCCACAGGCTCCGGTCACAATAAGACGCACTGTTGGTTCATTTTCAGTCACATGAAGCAAGGAAAAGTTAAAGTTACTGCTCAACACTAAAGAATGATTTAGCCTTATCAGGACATTTGATCAGCAAACTATATTTTTCTCATTTAACATCTCAGTCATGGGCCATAAATGTATAGAGTAATGATAGGAATATGTATTTGGAGATTAGTGTGTAGACTTATTACTTCTATGTTTCAAATACTGATATGATAATGCTTAAAAAGAAAAATTGTATTATGTTTTTTGGCATTTGTCATTTTAATGTTCTTTTTCTTTTCTTTTTTGCTGCTTTATGAGAATACTTTTAATTGCAAATGATTTATTGTCCACTTGTAAGCCGCATAATTGTCAGTACATTTGTCATTGAACTATCTCCTCAACCAAATGTGAAACCTTTACATTTCATTAAAGTTTACCACTCACTAATTCAATCAAAAAAAAAAAGTGCATTTAGCATTTAGTTTCTATCTACAGTCTTCAGGTGCGCACGACAAACCTATAGAATGAAAAAACCATTACAGGTGCACTATGTAACTTTTCTGCTGAGGCGTCCACCGCATTCTGCTTGTCTACATGTTATTTCTCTGCATAAGTTGTTCCAAAGTTTGGCATCTTCCATTACAGGTGTTTTATACCTCAAAAACACATTCAAAACCTACACGCTTTCTTTAAGTGAGATCACCTCTCCACAGATCTGTACTTGGCCTGGTGGTCACATGCTTAGATTAATAGATTAAGGGCATACTGTGCAATATTACAGGCATAGCAATAACATCACCATAGACACAAGCAACAAGTGGCAGAAGCTCTGACCAGAAAAATAAAATAGTGCACATTTAAAAAGTCAAATTTTCCTTTTGCATCAGCACAAAAAATACAATATTTTCATTGTTTCATTGTTGTGTGTAAGTAATCTGAAGTTCTTTATGAAGACTGTGTGAACAAGTTTAAATCAAAGTCATCAGGTCAACCTTTGTAGGACTCCATGGATGCAAAAATGCCTGCGTCTCAAAGAAAAAGTGCCATTGAAGCCTTTAGTCTGTATTGGATGACGTCTGCTGTGGCTGCACTGGTGGGAAAAGCATTTGACATAGATCTTGTCTCAAGCCGGGTCGTGTGTGCCTCTGCCCCTGCTGCCCATTCTTGGCATGGCATCTCGGGGCAGGAGGACCTCCGAAGGGGGCTGGGTCTGGAGCTGCTCTGGTCCTCTCTCCTCCCTGTTGTAGAAGATGAGTGCCTCTCTGAGTGTTTCTTAGCCCACCAGCTTGTAACGCTTAAAGTCAGATAGAATTACCAGTAGCAGCTAACTCCTTCCTTGTCTTCTTTGGACTGTCTCAGACTCCTCTCCTCCTCTAAGCCTTCAGACTTTTTACACACAAAATGGACACATGCACCTGTGCTATGGAACTACTGGGGATGCTGCTATTTGTTAGTGCTTGGCTTTGCACCTTAACTACCACTATTCTACCACAGTGGCTGACAATGTCCACTGCTCTTCTACCTGTTGAGAGCTACGATTTGGGACTTTGGGAGACCTGCGTTGTTCAGGACGTGGGGGGCATGGAGTGCAGAGCCTACGACAGCCTTTTGGGACTATCTCGTGATCTGAAAATGGCTCGCATGTTTATGTGTGCATCCCTGGGTGCTGGTTTGCTTGGGATACTGGTCTCAATACCTGGACTTTATATTATCAATACCTGTAAGGACCAAGATGGTATTCGGACCAAGCGGGCTCTGACTGTAATTGGAGGTGTGCTTGGAATAGTAGCTGGGGTACTGTGCCTCATTCCTGTATGCTATATGGCACACCTAGCTGTCATTCACTTCTTTGATGATAAGGTCCCAGATGTGGTTCCCCGTTGGGAGTTTGGTGAGGCCTTGTTCTGTGGATGGGTAGGGGGATTCTTGCTCATCATTGCTGGGCTAGTGTTGATCTTCTCTGGGTCGTGTTCCCAAGAGGAGCCCCAGTCCATGGTGGAGAGGAGGTACCACTTTGTGAACTCTGATGTTGCCTACAGGAAAAGGCAGGAGTATGTTTAATGACTTGAAATTTAAGACTGGAAGTATCAGAGAATCATATGTAGAAATGCACTGGATGTACTGGTAGCCTTAAGTTAGTCATACTTTGGGTTTGCACAACTACTAAAGCAAGTTGTTGAGTTCTAACCTGGAACATCTCATCCAGAGTCTCAGCAAATACTGTGTAAAAATAGTTATGCTTGTTGGTTGCCGTACATTGCTAAAAGATACAGAAATTTGTTAAAATGTGTAAACAAATAATTGATTATTATATAGTACAGTTGCATTAGATAATAATTCTGTCAAGATATGAATAAAAAATGGGCTATACTGTACACATGCAAGTTAATATCCAAAATGCCAATCATGGAAAATAACAATCATGGTAAAACACCAATGAAGAATTATAGAGCTTTAAATCTGCTTTATATTTGACACTGATGTTCAAGACACAAAGAGCTGTGCCGTCGTCCACTATACAATACGTCGTACTGTTTAAAGGTAACTTAAAGCTTTGTATATGACACTGTTAAGCTTATTTTCTATGCTGTGATTATAAGTTATTTTAAGTGAGTTTTTTGTGTTGTCCAGTTTTGAAAGTTTATGTGCAAATGTAAATACATAAAATGGAAATGTAAACAACAAATTTATGGGTTTATTGTCTGATTTATTATTAGGGTAGATCAATTACTTGTTTAATTGTAAGAACTAAACCACATGTTTTTTTTCCATAGACCTGTAGTCAGAGGTTCTCATCATGTGTTTTTTCGTGTAAATTAAGATTTTTTATTTATTTTTTTTTTTCAGATAAGCTCTAGGTCCTGAATTTGTGTCAAGTTTCTGAGTCCGAACTAAAAGAACAGAGTATAGTCATGAAAAGTACTTTTAAGTATACAGTAAATAAGTTGTACTTAGAATAATAATGCTGTGTCATATAATATCTGAACTGGAAGGAATGTGTTTGTACTATGTGCGTTCCTACCGAAATAAAAGAAAAAAAAAAAGAAAAAAAAAAAAGAAAAGAAAAATGCCATTTGGAGAAAATAACACTGTAATTGCAACATCAAATCTGAATGTGTCAACTACAGAGCACAGTCATGATTAAAAGATGACATAAAAACAAACAAAAACATGTAAAAAAAAATACTTTTAAATAAAAAAAAAAAAAAAAAAAAAACCCAAAACTTTTACTTTTTTTTTTTTTTTTTTTTTTTGCCAACCTCCCTACCAAATTTGTGCGGACATTTAGAAGTACTTTCTGCCAGGTCAGAGGTCAGACCTATGTCCACATGTGGCTAATCTGTTGATAATTACATAAAGCAGCAGACTCTAATCACCTGTGTCCCTCAGTGGACAGGCCTCTGCAGGGGGGTAGAAGTCCCAAAAACGGCCCCACTCCTCCGTCCTCTGTTCCAGGTGAGTGTGGGGCGATGGAAACTGGTTTGAGCCTAATTCCTGGAGATTTGCCGGTGGCTCGCTAGGCTAATCTGTGTTTAATGAACTCTTTAATGGGCGCGTGTACCGTGAAGAATGTGGTACAGTCGGTCTCCCGCACGACTCCCGCTTGGACATCAACAAATGTTTCAGGTTCAGAGGTCATCATGTTCTCTGTTTTTTCCCTCCTCCTCTGTTTGTGTATGTCTGAATGAGTGAAAGTACAAGTATGCAGTTGCAGTAGTCCTGGTAAGTGACCTACAGCTGTATAGTCTAACACTATTTCAGCTCTGATGCAGGTAGTGATGCTTTCAGAATGTTTGAGGGGCCAAAGGCAGTGTCCTGGTGTGAAGGTGCTCAAATCATATTGCACATGTAAGATAAGATATGCCTTTATTAGTCCCTCAGTGGGGAAATTCCTAAAACATGCTTCTTTAGGTGCAGGCCTCCTCAAAGGCATTAATCCTTACTTGCAATGATAAAATACAATGCCTGAACCACATAACAGGTAGAGTAGTAAATGCTATTTCAACACATTTCTCACATCTCTCCATCTTTCTCACCTAATGGTTAAGAAGGTTTTTTTTTTCTTAGGTGACCTCTTGTGGCAGGGGCTTACAAAGTTGGTCCATTCTTACATGGTTGTAAATGTATGGTGTGTAAAGGAGTCTGACTGTAACATGACCCTGTAGAGACAGCTCAGATGGAGATAAAGATAATCCAACGCTGGACTTTGAAAAGACATTAAACTCAGTGCAGCGTGCAGGATTTTCAGCTTTCAAAAATCATACTTCCTCTGATTCAGGAGATGCAGGAGTTAGTGTCCTCACATCTTTGTAAATCCGCTTATCTGTCTTTAAGGACTGTCAGCACCAAGTCTTCTCTGTCAGGGGTTCAAACTGATGCCAGACATTATCTACAAATATCCAGAAATGAAGGTGATAAGAATTGTTATGTTCTAAAAGTGGGCATTTATATCTATCAATATAGACAAGCCATAAAAGTATTGTTTAGACCAGACATTTGAAATAAATCTGTAATTTTGATCACCATTGTGTATTCTGGCATCACATTATCAGAAAGATAGATGTATTTACTTTTAGTAATGTTGGATATAATAATTTGGAACACTTTCTGACAATTTTGAAGACTTGACTGCAGACCAGGAACCCAACGGAATACACACTAACTGCTGCCGTCTAAGAAACTCTAAACTCAACTTAATTATGTTTCATCAAACTATTATTTATTTATTCATGTTTTAACAGTTTTATAGTTAATAACAGGTCAACAACAAAAACTGGCAGAACAAAATGTTAAATTGACAAGCTATAAAAAGTATCAGTTGACATTACAAGATTTAAAAACATTTTTCTGCAGCTGTTTGAAATACAGTAAATCCTCGATACTTTGATAACATAAGGTGATCATGGCCCTTTACTCTTCCTCTATCAGCTGCTCCATTCGAACCGATAGAGCGAACGATGGAGCAGATTAGATAAAGCACAACCACATGAGCTTTATCTCGGACTGGGAGTATGCACGAGGTCTCAGAGCAGAGGGAGAGATAGCACAGGAGACGGCTCATTAAAAAAACCTCCACATATCTACACTAATGTTTATGTTGTCTTCAAATCCAAATGGACTATTTACAACACCGTCTGCAGTTACAATCTGTCACATTTTTGGAGCTATAAGATTATTTAAATTGCATATAAAAAGCCATATCATTTAATTTCTGATCATGGGCTTTATCATTACTTACATCAGATTTTGCAGTTTACATGTCATTTTAGTCAGCAGGTCTAATCAAAATTTGGTTTGCATGTGAACAACGACACTGTTGCTGCTTCACTTACTATTTTGTAAATGTGCAGCAATACAAGAAAGTCCCATTAGATAAACTGACAACACACATGTAGGCTAAAAAACGACTTATTAAATGATATGCTAATGGTTGCATGACAAATTCAATCAGACTTTTCAAGAGTATATATTTTATTGATTATTTTTCGAGGGGCAATATGGACAGAGATGAATTATGAGAAAATGCATCAATGAGCAGTGCACAATAATGCATTTTTTAAAAAAAAATTTTTTTAATCAATTTTACCCATTATAAACTGTTGCCCCAATAAATAGTTTCATAATACAAACAGTACGTCTGGTGAAACAAAAAATAACAATCAGACTTTATCGTCCCAGAGGGTAATTTGCCATGGGTCGGAGTACAAACAGCTCCAAACAGCACAAGATAGAAGGAGCAATTTGTCAAAATAATTCAAACTTGTATCCAGTGAAGTGCCACAAAATTGGCTTTCCTGCCCCCATGTTGCGGTCATAGCAGGTCCACAGTTCATCCATTGGTGGGACTTGTGTGTGTTTTTGAGCGCAGAGATGGTGCCGCTGTGAAGAGAGCCTTTTGTTTCTCAGCCGCTGGACGCCTCCGGAGAGGTGCACATGCCTGCTCTCGTCAGCCTCCCACTGTGTCACATGAGCAGTGAGACCCCCCTTCTATAACCCCCCCCCGGTCTAAACCAGGTCTAAACCAGGTCTAAACCAGGTCTAAACCAGGTCTAAACCAAGTATAAACCAGGTATAAACCAAGATAACAATAACACTACAAGGCTACTTGATCTTGGGTAACACGATACAGATAAACTTTATTATGACATGTACACTTATACACACCCTGCCATGAACTCTTGAATAATCCAGTGACTTTATGACAGGCCATGATCAGTACAGGGGCAGAGGTGACTCCATAAACTAACAAAACACACAGTGTTTTGAACACACAGTTGTAGCTAACAATTTTTCACAGTCTATTTAATTGCAGACCATCACCAAGCATCCTGCAATGAACATATTGCCTAGAATTGTGCCTAAACTAGGGTATAAATAATAGTAATATCGTGACTTTGACAAATGTTTTCTTCGTTGAGCCACTGCAGACCAGGGACATTTTTATATTAGGTTAAAGGTTACAATTATTGGCATAGCAGGCTACAATATGTTCTGTGCTTTTATCGTAATGCTGCTCACACTACTTTCTTGATTGGCTTGTTTCACTGAGCTTTGTTAATGCAAAGACACTGAATCTTTTTACTATTGTTATGGCTGTAATTTCACTTAATCCAAATAGATTTATTCTTAAAAATAATTCAGTCTATTTTCCATTTTAAGAGGTTTTCCCACCACTTGACAATTCTTCCAAATGAAAAGCCGGATTATCTCTGCCCTTGTTTCCTCCATTGAGCTGTTGTGCCAAGCTCGATCCTAGGCTTGTTTGAGTCCAGGGACCATAAAGAGGGTCCAGCGGGTCTTTTGGGGTCTCTGTTTTTAACGTTTGCCAGGCATGGCGATAGCACAAGAAAGTCAGACCACTTAAAAGCATCAGCACTGAGGCAAAAAAGCCCACTCCAATGGCACTCCCCACTTTCTGACTGACTGGAGCAGCAGGAAAGTGGTACTCTGGTGGAAAGTCTATTGTGTGATTGTTGAGGATAGAGTTCAAGTTCCAAGCTATTGGCAGCAAGGAGCAAAAACCAGTAAACAAATATATAGTCCCAGCTAGGAGGAAGACTATCTTAATTCTGCTACGATTTTTCACAGAAAAGTATGCCATTCTTATTCCATACCCGGCAATCACGTTCCCAGTCAATCCAGTAATCACAGCTAGCATCATTAAGACTTGTGCTAGTTTGATCTCTATGGGTAAAAATGATTCTGTGATACTTAGGTACTGGCAATATTCAATTTCGGACAGTACGTGGCTGTAGAAACATATCCTCCAAATGCCGACCCAAGCCACACCGGAGTTGATGACTGTCGTGTTGTTGACAAACCACAGTCGCCATTCATTCAGCCCAAGAGTGGCCAAAGTGATGATCCAAGAGAGGAACCCCAAAACCAGAGCAAAGAACTGCCAGTGGGCTGTGTGGGCGATGTACAACATGTTGTCCAGAGGAGGATGACTCATACGCAGACCAATTCAATCATGGAAGACATCTGCGACATCTTTGCGTGTTACACCTGGAAACATGGAATAAAAGTGTCACTATGTTTTTCATTTGCACAAGTTTTGTCAATTTCAACCATGTTTTAAGCTCCATCATCTTTTGCTAAGAATGTCCCAGTTTTACTCTAATTACGACTAATGGTGAGAGTTAACTCCCCCTACTGGTTTCTAATGATTATTTCAATAATATTTCAATATTTCAACATGTTGGCTTACCCGACTGTCCACATAAGGGCCTTAATTCTTCCTTGTGTTACCCGTACCGGAATTCTTATCCTTAAAATGTTAAATCTATTTGAGAGAACTGAAAAGGCTGCCTGCTCACCTGCTGACTGACTGACTACCTTGCATTTACCATATTGAGAACAAGCCAAAAGAATAAGCAAAATGGGCCTAACTTTTCCAGATAAAATTATTTACAACTGAATCCAGTCAATAAAAGGGAATGTTGACTGAAACATCAAACGAATTGAAATGTAATGCAACAAAAAAACACTTAAAAACATCTTATAACCTACCTTATCTTCTCCTTATTGATGGCGTATGTTTAAGTATGACTCCAACCGTCATCTTAAACAGGTAAAGAAAGACAATGATTTATGAAATAACTCTCTCTTTGGTAAATATTGTACAAGTGTTTGGAGAGGAGACAGAAGTCCTTTGACGGTCTTAGTGCTCGTACAGTCAGCCTACACAAAGCAGAGGTTAATGATTGTCCATTTAAACCTGTGCAGGAGCTGTAAAATACACACCTGTCACATTGTTAGCCAACAGGTATTTTATTTATTCAGCTGCTACTATTCACTGTAATTTGGGACACCTTATGTGCTACTGCAGCAATGAGTTATCTGGACATTCAGTTTAATATATGCAAGCAATTCTAATTTGATCTATAAGAGCCAATGATATGTTTTTCTCGACTACCTTTTAGTGATGAGAAGATCCAGTCAATGATTGACTTCATGCAAATCAGTGATAAAAATAAGTAAAATTAAAGCCACAAGCTGCATCGAACGGCTCTCGCGGGGCGTGCTTCGCACTCGCCGACTGTTGCTTTTGTTTTATTGCGGCTTTGGGCTGCACTTGTGACCAAACAAAGTGACAAGACATTAGGAGCATTAATGCCCAAAATGCACAAACATGGGGTTTTCCAGGCATCGCCATGGCAACGCCGTGTAAGATACAAAGTTGGCACCTCGGACTTTTTTGATGGGGACGACCAGTTAGCAACGATGAATGCCTGGGCTTCGCCCAGGCACTCATCGTTGCGAAAGCAATAGGCCCTACGCCCTGTAGGGGGCTCGGGCCTAATTATTTGCATGCTTGCTAAGTGTGGATGGATGGTGAAAAGTAAGTTTGTCAAAATTATTGTCATTGGTGCTATGCAAAACTAGGATAGTGTGAATTCACTCTGATGTCAATCACTGTATATTGATGGGTTTATGTACTTGCAAAATAGTTTTGGGGTGAACTAGTTGTGGATTTTAATATAGAAACTGCAAAAATGGCTCTGATACAGACTTTTTACAGTAAAAAAAAAAAAAAAGTCCAATGTGTTCTTAGTAGGCTATACATATTTTGTTATTAGTCAAATGAAATAATTGGGCTGAATTGACTTTTATCTGTTATGATGTTTTCCCTTATCAAACACATTTCTCACTTGTGTTTTTTAGTAAAGTAAATGACTGATAAGCTGAAATCATGTTGGAAGATGTGATTTATTGTAGTTAGTATATTTTCAAACAAATCTATGCATTCACTCTTCACTGTGGAAAACAACAAAATACACTGGTTGAATTCTCAGCTGATTTTCCTGATGTTCTATCCGTGATGCAAACTTAAAACACTACATGCAGCGGTGAATCCAAACATTACATGGTGACCCCTCCCTCCCCTCTAAACTCCAGACACTTCACTTTTGCTCAGCTGTGAAGTGCCGAGTGGAACAAGTGCTCTTAAAAACAACATGTAATCGGCACATTCATCCTGTCTCCAAAGTTTATTATTGCAAAAAAAAAAAATTTTACTTTTTTTTTTACGGCACAGTCATTTTAGTAAAAAAGGCCACTAGTCTTTTTACATACAAATGTTAATTGCATTGACTGAAACATATAGCCAGATTTTATGGACTTTTGTAACAATGTGGACTTAAATCTTGATAAATACTAAAAACTGAAATGACAAAATCAGACAAAATACTGTCCCCTCCGGTGCAGATTCAAAAGTCTACAATAAATTACTAAAAAAAACATTAAAACAATAAAAAACAAAGCAAAAAGTGTGGTTAGGTAAAAGACAAATTGCAGTGGTTCATTGATGCTCAGTAAAATGTTTCATAATAAGAGGTGGCTCCTAGTGGTTTTATGGCAGTCGTGAAGTAACAGATCAACGTTATCATAATGTGACAAAGAAAGTAAAGGGAAACCATTCAATGCGGTTTGTCGATACATGGCTCCCTCTTCTGGACCCAAAGATGTAGTGCAAGTGCAACTCAACCAAATCAAAGACCAAATTCTACCCACTTGATGCAGAAATGGTAAATCATGGAATTGCAAGCGATATTGTACTAATCTCTGTGCTGAGTCTGCATTGCATATAACAAATCAACTAATTTCTTGAGTTTCTTTTTTTAACTATAGATGAGAAAATGAACAGGAATGAAAGTAGAAAAAAGTTGAATCTTTTTAACACAGGTATTAGATGAGACCGTCAAACTCTCCAGTCTCCCTCTAGTGGAGATGAGGACATACTGCAAATCGTTCAAATAATATAAAATTAAAGTTGGTCTCTTGTCAACATAATTCTGTCCACTTGAATGCAAAACTTAAAAGACAACAGTCAGTTTTACCTCTAGCGGACAAGAGGTTGTATTACAACTCAAATCAAGTCAAAATTGGTTCTGTTTTTAAACACAAACTAGTTAATTTTGTTCATAAGGAGAGCCTCTGTTCAATGGGCAGGCTGTCCAGGAGACACTTGAGCTGCTCCTCTCCCAGTTTGATCTTGTCTTCGAGTTTGCGTTGTTCAATGATCAGCGCTGACTTCATTTTAACAAAGTGCTCGTAGTCCGTGAGAGTGTCCTCCTGAAGGTAGTTAGCCAAAATGTCATAAACGACTCGCTCCCTCCGGTCCAGGTTCTCCTTCAGTTCCTTGGCGTCCTCGTGCTGCCGAATCAGTAACTTCCTCTTCTCAGTCAAAGTGCGCTGGAGATAAACACAATAAACATGTCAGTGGATACAGAGTGGGGTGGCCTGCTAATGCTAATAAACAGGTAATCATATTAACAATAACAACATGATGATTGCATAATGATTTATGATAAGTGGATGCATCATTTGACAGTTGATATCTTGCACCACCTGAAATATGAGATTTGTTCTAGTTTGTGGCATAATTGGACAGTAAAACTATCCAATTATATTTTTTCACCTCTATTGAGGTAAAGAATAATTAAGAAAGCTTATGCAAGGACCAAATCATTGACTAATTATGAGGAGTGGCATGAGGGCAGAGCAGCCTAATGCTATGGACTGGAGTAACGATAGTTAAACAGTTTCAGAGATTGCAATGGCTGGCTAATATAATCAAAGATTAAATCAAAACTGAACCAATACCAGCACTTACTGGTAGCACTAGGGTACTACAGTAAGAACAAATGCCATTCCTATACAAGCAGTGAATATGCACTGTAATGGTGAGGATTATATAGCTTAAACTTTTAAAATAATCCATAGTCTTCTTATCCTTACCCTCTCCTCCGGTGTGGCATCCTCCTCCAGACTGTTGAGGGCATTCTCCACTCGGGCCAGCCGTCCAGACAGAGACAGCAGCAGTGACACCACTTTGTCCAAGTCTCCCACAAACATCCTGAACTTGTCAAGCTCGTTGGGCTTACAGACCTGCTGCACCCGCACCTCCACCTCCTCTCCCAGAGCGTTATTGTCCAAAATGTCCTCCTGAAGACTCTCCCGCGCCTCACGCAGCACCTGCAGTTTTTTAGTAAGGCTGTCGATCAGCTCTTGCTGCAAAACATACATCAAGATATTAGACTTGAAACATTTTTAACAAACAGTGAACATAATTTTCCTTCAGTGCTTCAATGCAAGCATTGTTTTTCCAAAAAGAAAAAGACTGAACAATATAACTATAAGTATGCCTGGAAATAAGTAAGTCATTTGCTTGAATCAGGTGTGGATGCAACATATATAGGAACGGTCAAATTGCAAAACTGAACCAAACTGCCAAGGACCATATGGGTGAATTTTCAACTACATAAGACCCTCTCAAAGCCTTTGAGGTATTGCTATCATTATGATCATCAAAGGGCATAGGATGGTACCTTTTTATTGGCCAGATCTAGGTCCAGCTCCTCTTCAGAATCCTCTTCTTCCTCTGGCATATCCTTCATTTTGATCAGCAGCTCAGCTTTAGGAGCAGATGTGCTATAGTAAGCGGCACTGGTCACCATGGTTACAGCCACCATGTTGTCTTCCTTCTCCCTGTAAATACATAAAATAGAGGATTTAATTAATGATCAAACATGAATTAATGAAATAATACTACATACTTCATAATAAACGTATGACTTGGTCCAGAATGATGGCACACCATACGAAAAGTAATTTTAAAATAAAATGTGACAAAAAAACAAGTTCGTAGATTTTGCATTTAGTACAGCAGTTCAAAATGTGTCAAATAAACTGACCTGTTCTCCTGTGGCCTGGGTGCGCCCTGTTTCAATGGACCTTTGCGCCTCTGGTGTGCCCCCTCGATGAGCTGCTCTCCTCCAGGAAAGATTCCCTCCATCATGTCCATGGTGGTCTTCATTCGGCTCTGGTCCAGGATCTCGGCGAGGGACTTGTCTTTGCCCATGATGTCCCGCGCCAACTCCGCCCTCTTCTGGTCTTCTGTGGTATTGTCAGCCGGTTTGTTATTGTTATTTGCCTGCTCTTCTGAGTTCATATTGCGGTCTTTTATAGTGCTAATATAAGTGTCTTTTTGTGGCTGGTTTTGAGTCACGTTGTCTGGCTCTTTCTGTCGAGTGAAAGCACAGAATACAGAGTCCTGCCCCCCGGCGTTTATACTGCTGAGGCAGGCTACAGTTTGACTCTCTGCTGGGGTGGGATCAGGGTGCCTCAGAAACGGGCAGTTCTCCTTCTCTGTGGCTCCCTCTGTATGGACGATCCGAATGGGAACTTTCTTCACTGCTGGGTTTTGGGCTTCCATCACATGCTCAAATCTAAAATAAGAATAAAAAACATGTTACTGACATTTCTTAACTGCGCAAACTCTGCTCATATATGTGACTTCTGTCACCAAGACATATTACATTTTGACAAATAATCTGTTAATATTATGAATTGAATGATGATGGTGATTCTTCTCCATGGAGGTGTGGTTTTTCCAGGAACTTTACAGTGTCCATGAAAACAACCAAGTCATACCTCCAAATCAAGTTACAGGTCAGACCAGTGGGAAAGCAATTTTGCACACAAGATTTCTTATTTTCCAAAGTATTTTTAGCAAGAAAACACACACATGATTTAGTAAATTGAAGATTCCTTGCAAAGAAAAGGTGACAGATCCACAAGCCCCCAGAAAAGTTACACTGTTAACTTTTAATAAATCAAATCTTCCAAAATGTAGTAAGCTGAAATAAACCCCATTCTTGTACATACATTTTTCACATTTGTAGTACAATGACAATATGTTAGTTCATCTTTTTCATTTCATTTGGATTTTACAAAAATACAAAACACAATGTATTTTACTGTCTTAAAAGATCACCAGCATTCAATAAATCTGAATACTAGTGAGTTGAGACTTGACTACAGTTTTCCAAAATGCTCCTTTATACCCACTCATCTTACTGACAGAGTTGATGCCAAAAGGAAAACCCAAAACATTACTTGTACTGATGGAGTAAATTGATGTTTTGAATGCCAGAAACAAAAATAGGCAACTGGCAGTTCTTTTCCATGCCTTTGACAGATCTTACTCTGATATTTCTGGCTAGCCCTAAATATCAAACTGAACAGTCACAAGTTAGCACAGATGATATCAATTAGCCATGAATCAACAAACTTCTTCAAGATAGGCCGAACTGTACCGGTGGCTTTTCAAGGAATTGCTCAAATTGTGCCATGCAACAGTGTAACGTAGAGTTTAGTTAGAACTGGTTGATCATACTCACATGTGTCACAATACACCCCTTTGTACAACATTAAGACTAAATCTAAATTAATAAATGAGCTAAGGAGAATTCAGAGTATTTTTACCTGTTGGAGTTGGAGTCTTCATGCAGAGAAACTGGGGGCTTGTCGCTGAGTTTCTGAGGGAAGAACTGAGGAGAGGGAGGTCTTTGCGTCTCCATATTGTTTTGCCCTATCTCTGTGTGGGACGATGCTGTGACCGGCTGCTGCTCTGCCCCTTGTCCTTTGTCCACGAGTCCCTTGGCCTGCTCCAGCCCCGTTGTTGGGATGGGGGCGGGCAGAGGGGCGGGGTTAGGATGACTACAGATATCACTAGAATTAGAAGAAGTCACGTCTTGGCATGCGCTAGGCGGGTTGCTCCTCGGTTCAAATTGTGCGTCCTCTTTTATGGGGTCTTGGAGGTTGTGGGAGAAGGTAGTAGGTTCATGGCTGCCTAGAGTGGGACCACCTCTACAAGACGCTGTCCCGGGATGTGTGGGCGGGGCTGTGGAGGGCTCCTGCTCCCTCAGCCTGTCAGCCAACCTAAAAGCAGAGACAAAGCTTTTAATTACACATCCCTGCCCCGCAGACTATCATCTTCAGCTCAATGAAATAATACGCTGCAGTGCATTGTGGGTAATATGGGTCAGCGTGACATGGCATACTTCTCCACTTCAGTGTGAGACTCTGCACAGTGTTTAGTTGGCAGGGCAGACATGCATACTTGAGTTCCCACAAGTCGACGCAGAGGAATAAATAATCCTCCGGTGCAAAGGAGAAGCAAAGGCCACATCACTTTTTCCTCCCTGGTTTCGAGTTTAACTCTTTGGAGATGGATGCAGTAAGATATGATGGTGATGACTGTATGATGATTCTTTACTTTTAAACAACTATTTGTTTTAAAACCTCTCCAAAAATGCACAGACAAATGTAATTATTTACCCCTTCAAAACCCCATAATTTAGATATGAAAATGTTTGGTGCCCGCTCTGTTGTGTAAATGGACTGATGACGTCAACAATGACACACTTCATTGTATTTCTTCTAGTATAAATATCTACTTTTAATTAATGGTGCATTTTTTGACTGAATAATAGTATACATTTAATTTATTGTATTTAATCCATCTGTTACATTGGATTAAATAGGATTAAAGTCTGGACAGGATTTTGCAGTTTCAAATACTAAAAGTTAAATCCATCTGCAGGTCCATTGTGGAGCTGACACAGACATTTCCCATTTGCAACCACCTACCAAGGAAAGAATGTGGTATGATGTCCGTCTTTTCATGCTGATTACTTCCTTAAGATTGACACCTTCCAAAACACCCCTCCCATAAAGCAAATAAAAACCTGAAGCTAAAATCCAGACAATGCAATTGCTTTAAGTGCATTCCCATTCAACTGTGTAGAGGACATTTTTTGTATGAAATGGTATCTTTATTTTGAATAAATTTAAATCCATTCAAGTAAATTTTTTTACAGTAGCCAATTTGACCTAATGGACAAAATTGAGACAATTCAAAGTGAAACCATCTTCTTTAAATTATACCATACCATTTAAAAATTACCTTTTGCAAGGTAGATTTGTGATTTCACAGGAAAGCTATCCAAAGCCTTGTAATTCTGCTCTTCATCAGCACTGATAAGATCTTTTCACATGCTAATGCTTTGGAGAAAATCTATTAGCAACACTTAAAGCATACATCAATTCACAGACAAGCCGTCATAATTAAACCTGGGCTGGTACATGTTCAGACAGGCTCCCTACATGTACTGTGTTAATGTGGATTGGTCAAGACTGGATAATAGGGAGTGAGAAAAGTGAAACATAATGCCAAAGCTATGATAACAGGATATAGGAGAAATACAAGTCTGGGCACTAAATAATTTCAAAATGTACATGTAAAATGTATATTTAATATATACGTCTATTCAAATTTCCTCACACCCATTTGACGCAAAACTTATCCAGACCTTTACAGTGTACAGTTTTTGTAGAGGTCTTGGTCAACACATAATATTCAACACTCACATTTTGGACCTTGAAAATCATCTAAAAATGTTATATACATACTATAAATCATCTGAAAGCTTGCTACCATCACTTGTGTAACAAACAAGACACCAGTGTCAGAATAATGCATTTAAATTTACATTTAATTTAAATCTAATTTAGCTTAGAAACCATCAGCTAACTGATTGCCAATTATATTGTAACACTTAATAAGTAACACACAACTCACCAGAAAGCTGTCCTGACTGTTGTCATCTCCATAGACCTACACTCACAGTATCCTATTAGTGCCAGTATGTTCCAGTATATGTGCTGCTATGTGCTAGTGAGTACATTCGCTGGCTTTGACGAACAGTCAACAGGTGGCCAATATCAGCCAATACCAGCTGAAATGGGTGGAGCCTGGCTGGTCCCCCTGACTTTTCAATGACAATAACCTCAGCAGCTGTTGTTCTGATGCTAATGGCCGTCATATGGGAGGGCCAGGACAATGGATGTTACTCAACACAGGACACCCTACACCCTTCACTCGGTTTCACCTTTGGGAGTTTAGACACCGCATCACAACTCCTGAAGGACTGGTTATGAACAGTGAAGTCACCTGGGTTAGTAGTACTTCAGGAATGAATGATGATGAAATACTGGAAGATTATAATGGAGAGGAAAAAATTGGTCATTGTTGTTATAGAAAATATGAGCCTTAATTCACAAGTAAAAGTGAATTCATGATAACGCAGTTCAGCTTAAGGTAAACTAAAATGGGATGGGCCATTGTTATTATACTTTTAAACATTTCACATTTGAATTTGTAATGAGTAAGTCTATTTCAATATTTAATTTCAATCCATGTCACTGTATACAGGCAGAGAAGTGTCCTACCTGTATTACTGTGGAAATTAAAAGCCAAGACTAGCTCCTGAAACACATGTTAATCTCTTGTACTATATATACTGGATATATTGAAATAGCTTTGACAATATATTTTCCCTGTATTCTGCAGCCTAAGCACACAGTGGTCCGACAGAGACTGTGGGATGATCAATCTTGTGAAATCATCAACTCTTTCTCAGAGACTAACTGCTGTGCCCACAAAACAAACAGTAACCACGGAAACAGGCCTGGTCCAAGCTCACTGCACACCAACTATGCAGTGTCATTCATATGCATTTATTACAGAATACTGCTATAGTAATTGAGTTTTAGAATAATTGTATAGAATTATACTCTTATGCATTGTGCAAATTGTGTCACATTTGTGTATTTAGAATATAAATAATCTAATCCCATAGGCAAAAAAAGTCTTGCTGCATGCAGAAAAAGCTAAAGAAGGTGAGATTTAACAGTGCCAAATAGTCTATTCAGTCTATTTAAACTAAAGAATTCTGCATATTTTCAGACATTATAGACTATAGTAGATCTGAATGGTAAGTCCAAACTCCTGTAAATCGAGGCTCCCGAGTTGCACAGTGCACTTGTGGAGACACTTCTTTTATAACCCAGATGCCTCGCCCACAGTGACAACCTCCACAGAGTCACCAGAGAGATGTGGAGTATGCCACTGCTCCAAAGACCATGCCACTGGTATGCTCTGTCACTCTATAAAGCCTTTATTGTTCATCGACTGTGTACACTACTTTCTCAACAAGACTCAACAAGAAGAAGAAATATTAAGAATATGCTGCCTGTGCTTAAATGTTACTGAATACATACATGATCACTTCATCGTGATATTTGAGGTAAAAATTTATGTCAAAACAAATCATCCCCAAAAGTGAACAACCAATCAGTCACTCACACGCCATATTCGCACTAGGCAGGTAGGTGAAGTGTAGGTCTGGGCAAAGTGGTGATAAAAGTCAAATTGTTATCTCATCCCTGTGGAGATATGTAAAATTGCCATATGTGATTGACTGCTCTTTTGTTTAATGCAGCTCTATGGTGGAAAACAGACACTTCCCACCACCCACTCGGTGGTGGTTATATCCAACCATCACTCACTCAGTCTGAACAATGGGAGGAGTAAACTTTCCAAAACAACTGATAGCTTTAAAGTTGTATTAAAGATTAAAAAAAAACATTAAGGATGATAAAATTTTAATGTTGGCCCTGAGAAAATCATGATATGAATTTTTTGGCATATCGCCCACCCAGCAGTCTCCTATCCAAATACTAACCAGACCCAACCCTGCTTTGCTTCCAAGATCAGATGAGATCTGGCAGGGACAAGGTGGTATGGCCCCTGATTTGCATTTCAATTAAGAAAATATGTTTTATGTAGGTACATGTCCTGACAGAGCCCTTTCTATCCGGATTTACCACTGGTAAAGGTTATATCAGTTTGTTACCATGGATGCCTAGAATAATTCAGTATTATTATTGACTCAAAGCCTAAATGTGTTGATATAAAGCTAACCATGTATCACTAAGGTAGCACATGTGGAAGCCTGCAGTACAGTTTAGCGCTGCACTCACCCTGTGGCTGCACTGAGCTGTTCAGCAGGTTTACAGTCCTCCGTCTGGGAATATTCGCTCTCAGACTTTCGCGTAGGAACAGGAAACTTCTATAAACACAAAAGCAAAACAAACACGTGTGGTCATGCTAAAGTAAACAAACCCCCAGCTGGTAAAAGTGCTACCTTCTGGATTTTGGCAAATTCAAAGTAACAAAGACCGGGATTTTAATGTTCAAGAGAATTTCCGCAGGTGGATGCCCCTTCCCTCAGCACAGGGTGTGTCCTCATGAGCAAACATGGTTTAATATTTGACTTGGCTCAATTACTTCAGCTTAAATACAAGATATGGCAAGAGAAACCAATTACCCCCCCCCGTCATCATTTCTTTACTATTGTGGATTTTAATATGAAAACGTGCAGACGGGAAGCTGGTCAGTCACACGCCAATCCCATAGAAGCAAGAGGCATTCACATTGGTTAGTGCATTCAAATCCCATAGTGAAATCAGCAACAGCTCAATTAATAGTATTGAAATTGTGTAGATCTAATAATACACATTTAATAACAGTTATATGTGGAGCAGTCTAACTTTCAAAAAGGAGTGGAGGTGGTGAGCGATATTGGCAAAAATAAGACTAATTTGCAATCCATCTGAAATTATTTCAAAATGTGAATGACCAGTAAAAATGAAGAGAGGATATTTTACATCTAGGGGGAATGAATTGCTAACATATCACACATTGAGATCACCATGGTACCTTTTATTGTTTAGAAAATGTAATGCTTAAACTTTCAATCTTGATGCTCAGAGTCCCCTCTTCCCTTTACTCTCCGCACTCCCCATTCAGACGTTATCGCAACACAATCAGCATGCATCCCGCTAATGAAACTACTGCACATCGCATCAACTTTGTCAAGTTGCTGTGGACAGTTTTGTATCTTGTTTTTGTATATTTATGGAGAATTGTCGTGTGGGAGCATAGATGATGTAGGCTTGTGGGCTAAGCATTGGACAGAATCTTACAATTAACAGTAAGGAGGGATGGAATAGGGGCCGGGAAAGATTGCTAAATTACTGACATCTAAAACCTCTCCAGGCATTATAACATAGTAGAAAAAAAAAGATGCAGAAATATCACCATGTATTACACGTTAACGGCAATACAAAAAAAAAAAAAAAAAAATCAACTCATTCAAATAAACCTTTTTTTTTTTTTTTTTTTTTTTAAGTCAACCCAGTTTTTTATTATGGTGATACATGTTTTAAGATTATGAAAAATTTGTATTAAAAATATTGTGTAAACACATCACCTATCATCTATTAAGAAAACCTATAGATCTAGAATTTACATTTCCTATACATTTGCCATTATGATCATTATTGTAAGTTGGGAGAAACATGTCTGACCTGTACAAAGACATCTGCTGATGGGGAGGACCTGGATCTCTCATGGTAGCAGGTGCTGCTTCTCTCCTCCATCCCATGATCTAGAATATTATCAGCTGAATGGTACAGCCCTGATGCCCTCTTCTCTACCGCAGGTTTCTTCTGTGTGCTCCACCTCTCCTCGTACTCTGCAAATGTACCCAGCCTCTGATGCTCGGGGACGGACTGAGTGTTTGCTGAGCCTCCCTGGGTCTCTTCTGGGCAATGTGAAGGAGGTGGAGCGGACTCTATGCTCGCCGCAAAAGACTTTGGCCTGACATCCGAGTGGTTCTTATCTGTATTAACATAAAAAGTTGATCCACTCTCTGAATCTAGTGAGGAGCCTGTATTTTGATCTCCCTTCGTTCCAACGTGATGAATTTGATCAGGTTCGGAGAAGGATCTGACTTTTTTCTCTGTTGAAAATCGTTTGCGTCCTCCAATACGAGTGACTTGAACATTAACTGGTCCTGGTTTGCTCCGTACAGACTCCGAAACAGGAGGCAAAGAGGCGTTCATTTCTTTGCGCACTACTGATGTATAATTTGGAGAAAGCTCTGAAACGGGATGCTCTACCAAAACTGGCTCGAGGTCTCTTCTCCTAAAAGATGTTGCCTTGAGCACCCGAGCTTGTATTTCCTTCAGATTGTCCTTGTAAGCATTAGAAGTTGGTGTTGCGTTTTCCGATGATTTCCAAACATCTCGATCTTCTTCAATCTCCATTTCGTTAGCTGGGAGAGTTGCTGCACTTTTACTTTTCTGCAGTTTAGCCCTCCTCATCTGGATTTCATTCCTCAATGTTGTGGCAAATCGCTCATTACGTTGGATGTTCTTAGTTTCACCTGGCTCATCCAAGTTTGCGCTAGCATCCATAGACAATGAGTGGAGTATAGGAGTAGCTTTGGGGCAAATTTTATTATTGACCTGTTGCTTTATGTCTTGGTGTGCAGCTATAGGTTGAACCGGCATTGACCTGCGCTGTTCGGACATCTTATTAGCAGGAAAGCTCATGTAGGAAGTCTCTACATTTAGAGGCGGGATTCCTCTTTCTTCCATGACTTTTGCTTGAGTGGCGTGTTGTGGAGGGGGCAGACTATACCTCATTTTTGTAACATTTTGTGGGCTGAGACACACGCTGCGCTCACTGGATGATGAAATCCTCCTATCCTCTGGTACCAATGGCTGCTGGACATTGGGGTGTACAGGCTGGGTTGGTGTAACACAATAGTAACGGTTTTCGCCGCTTTGCTCTGATGCTGTGGTTGATGAAGACGTGCTTAAGTTTCTTCTATGACTTTGACCATGTGCGGAACCATTACTTTGAATTTCCTGTGTGCTACTGAAAGGTTTAACAGCAGAGGACGTCCATGGTTGAGGGTAGAAAGTGCTTTTGTCACCATGATGTCCCGGTTGGACATTACTGGAGTGTTGCTTGTTAGCGTTAAATTGGCTGTGAACGTTTTGACTCAAATTGTCAAAGTCATTTTTTGGGGAGAGATTGTAGCTCCGTCTATAGTCCGTTGCCATCTTACTATGGGGATCTTGTGGTCCTTCAAAGTGTCCCATACTATGTCCCCTTTCGTGTTGCTTAGTAGCGGCAAAACTGTCACTGCGTGTGGGTGGAGCGGGTGGAGGTGGAGATGGCGATGAGGACTTTCTGTTCTTTTCTGGGACGTGCCAAACTGGGCCAAAGCTTGACCGACTTGAGGTGGATATCCTGGAACCAGCTTGGTCTTCATTGTGTTGACCATCACATCCTGGCATTTGGAAATACGTTACCCTGTCCTCCTGTCTCACCCCTTCACTTTGGACATTTCTATTACTGATATGTTTGCCTGCCGTGTCCCATTGGCTGACTTTGTACAGAACGTTTTCCGTAGACGCAGCGTTGCTTTTGGATAGAGTGTAGTCCGGTGTACCTGAGCTGGTAGAGAAGGAGCTGTAGGCAGAGTCCCTCTTCCCCCCCCCTCCTCCTCCTCCTCCTCCCCCTACCCCTCCTCCCCCTCCTCCCCCCAGGTGCTCCATGCTGTTGTTAGATTTGGCAGGGGTGAGCAGGCCGGCTGGGTAAGGGTGTGGGACATGCTCTAGACTGTCCACACTGCCCAGGGAGCTGAATTGGTCTGAGACCCGGCGCAGGTTTGTCTGCTCCCAACTGGAGGTGAGGTCAGCTGATGAAGAGCTGAGGGGGAACAAAAACAGCATGTAAGGAATAGTGCTGACAGTAATAAAACATACACACACAGTAAAATGTAATTCACATTTAGTATTAAACTAAAAGGTGAAATAAATATTAATGGCGCATTAGTACCACAAGTAGTAGGTGCATCAATCATTTTTTGAGTAAGCTATGTTATAGGCTAGGTATACACTGAGTAACAGCAATCAGTGGCAGTTGCATGTGGCCATTTAAGCAGTTTGCATCAGCTTGTAATGCAGAATGTGAACAAAAGTTAAGATACACAGCTACAAGTTCATGGCGAGATTTGGGTTTGCATGAATTTGTTGTTTGTAGAGACAGTTTAGCGTTTTCCTAGTTAATGTAATATAGTTTTGCTATGTGTTGTATTTTCCTCTCCTAAATATCACTAAAATCCCACTTTTATATAGCCACAATTTCCTCAAGCTAATTCTGAAAAATCAGTCCTGGAGATGTTACACACAAACACCTGATCATTATAACTGTACAGATTTATGCAATACATTTACAGGTTTTTACACCATTAACATTTCTAAGCCAGTTTATAAGCATTTGACACATTGAAAGAATGTTTTGACCTGATGAGCATCACAGAAAACACATTTAATGATCAAACCAATAAAATATGTATAAATCTTACAGCCACTCCACTTTATGGATGCTCCTTTTCACTGTAAGACTAGATGCAAAGTTTCATCCAGCAGACTTACCTTGCATCATATCTGGTGTGCCAGACTTGAGTGGGTGGGGGCTGCATTTTGGCTGGCTCTGATTGGTGTTCATTGAACTTGGTGGAGTGCCAGGAGTGAGGCCTGCTCATGGGTTCATTCCGTCTGCAAAAAAGGCAAAAAAACAGCCCGGATTAAAGACTCTGCCCTATGGAAAACGCCATGTCCTTCCGCTTATATCCATGCGGCAAAAATGTACTTCAAAAAACTGCATGCATGAAAGATTCTGGTGGTTTAAAATTATGCAACCACAGACACTGGGAACACAAGCATTTTTGCAGGACTGAAACTTTTGAGTAGTTTTAACCTTACCCTTTGAAACGGTGCTTTCTGAGATGCATGTAAAAAATGCATATAGACAACTTTACTGAATTCAAGCTTAATATTTGAAAGTATAGAAAATAATAATAACAAAAACATAATGATGCACAAATGGGATGGGCATCACAACTAATCACAAAACACTTCTAAAAATGTGAAAGCAGGCCATCATAAGGATATGCAGTTAACTACATTCTACTACAAGTATTGCTCCAATCAATTACATGATGGTCTAATTAATAAAAACAATTAAAACTATGTGCGGAATTATGCAGGTGTTTTTTCTGTCACTCATTTCATCTACTGTACCTTTTAAGAGATTACACCCAAGACATTATATGACATGATAAATATACCTTCTGTACAGATTAACCTTTACAGTACATAAATAAAAGTAATGATTATGATTTAAATTATTACCCAAAAACTTATAATTGTAACTTTTTCTCATAATCAAGCAGCCTTAGCCAATAAACCCCAGCAAAGAAAAGTTAGGCACGGTGAAGTGATGAATGGATTTTAAGATTCTAAGAGGAGATGGGCAGGTATATTATGGGATGTAGTGACACATGTATTATTATGCTACAGGTCCATACCTCATTGAACTGCGCAAAATCTTCGTAAGAAAGCTCCTCGCCACATGCACGTCATTCTCAGAGGGCATTTTCTGAGCTACAAAATCCACCATTTTCATTTTCCTAGGCAGCAGGGGAGGAACACAGCACACTAAGAGCTTTGGTACAAACTATTATAACTAGGCAAATACACCAAGAGTAAATTCATAATGTTGGTAATAGATTGCTTTTTGAGACTACACTACACTGCAACCGTACTAGTGGGACTTTGCATCTAGTGTACAAGTGGAGCCACTGCCCCCTCGTGTGGTCAGACCGTGCGCTACTTTTATGGTTATTGGGGTTAAAAAACTTGACCGACATCACTCGGTTGTCTGAGTGATGTCGGTAGAGGGCATCATTTTGCTCATTAGTCATAAGCTCATGATTTTAACCGGGGCAGAGTGGAGGTGCAGACCTGAGCCATATGGTCCAAGAGGAGAGCACAAAGCCGGCATGGGGCAGGGGGCTTAAGAGAATGAAGAATCTCTTACACAATCAGATCGGCCCAAGCTGTCGTCTGCCCCCTTGTCCCACTGTGTGCGCCATGGCGCTTTGAACCGGCTCTAACACTCACACAAAAGACACTGTTTAACCTTTAACTTGGTACAGACTCAGGATGTGCCAATTATTGACCTTTAGAAGTAGTGTTTAAATACTGCACATTTTTAAAAGTCCTGAGATGTTCTTATGGACCAGTGTATTTAGAGTGACTTAATGTTACTGGAACTTCCTACTCTTAACTTAAATAGATTGGGCAATTTAATCATTAATACTTGTTGAGCCTTTTTTAATTTTAGAGATAATTTCATCTGTGGTGTAACCATGGATTGAAAAGGTTTTGCTCTACTTGCCGTTTATCTGAAGTACTTATTTTTGTCGAGGGTATATAGACAAACTAAAAACATTCCAACAGTGAGAAAGTCTGGACAAAGCTCTCTCCTCTCTTGGACTGGGACAGGTCGACAAAGCTGAGGTCATGAGGTCCTGCCCCCTGAGTCACCTCCAAAGCCCTGCGCTGATCTGCACTCAAGAGGTGAAAACAACTGCTTCCTTTAATCACCACTTTTTATTTCAACTCAATGCAAAATTGCCACCTATGACAGCAGCATAGTATATTATCAAATTACATACATGTTTGTTAATTAAATGTTCAGCTGTGTTCTTTCCATATAGATAAATACTGAGATTATTATATAATATTTATGTACAATATCCTTTAACCTAGTATATTAAAATAATAATATACGAATACATATTAAAACATGACTAAATATGCAGAGGGTCATAACTTGTGCAACTCATGTTTTTTGTTCTAATCTCCAATATTCAACTGTTTTTCTAACCTAAATTATGCCTCCAATTGATTTATTTAAGCTTATTAAAAAGTGAAATTTCCACAAAATTACATGGATTAGAGTAGAGGCCTATTTAGGAGACAAAGGGAAGCCAACCCAGAGCCTCGAACCTCACGTTGTGCCCAGCAAGTCCATGTTTGTGGGGCACTAGAGCTAGCCACACATGGCGCCTGCTATTGGGATGCAAATGAGGGTGGTTTTATTAGGGCTATCGTCCGGGATACAGCTGGGCCGCCACAGATATGCTTGGAAAGTGAATCAGGCGGATGGGGTGGGGGGCAGGGGCACACCACTGTTTTCTCTGAGAGACCACTTCAAGGGCCACATCTTACTTCCAAGTCATCCCAAAAAATGTCAGAAATATGTGACTAAAAGATTTCTATGCTTAAAATGTGAATTTGGTGGTGATATTTAACTTTATCAAGATTGAGTAATACATTTACAAACTGTATCCATTACCTAACACTATTGAGATTTAATTACTTTACTTTAAATGTGATAAGATAATGTAATTTTGTATCCATTTAATAATTACTATTTGGTTACATTAATTGTCAAAAGTGGTTTCACTGATATTTTTACAGAAACTTGCTTGGAAGAATAAGTGGGCTTTGAAATGCTAAATCTTACTTATCATGGCTTAACCTAGATGAAGCCTGACCTCATACTTAATGATAGACGAGACAAAACATTTACAGTATTAAGGTCATAAAATTAGGTAAGCCTCATGTCTATGACTCCACTGCTAATCTATACATGTTAGAGAAAGGTGTGGGCACGGTCAAAGACGACAAGATGAAAGCAAAGCAAAACAACTCACCCAACATCTGGATCAAAGTCTCACATAGATTAAAGGAGGAAAGAGGTAGTCCCAAAGAGCATGGAAAACCTGGACTAGAAATCAATTTGAACCAAAAGAGCCATCCAGTAGCAGGCAGCGGCATTCCCTGCTCACTTCAAAGATGAACCAAAACAAAAAGACACGATTTGGCCACTGCCGTCCCAAGCACTGTGCATCAACAAGTCCCTATATACTGCTGTGTAAGAAACTTCTACATACTGCCAATACTGCTACCCAAAATCCAACACATCAAGGACTTTTCACAAAATTGGATCAGATTTAGTTGGGGGGAGATTTTCGAGTGGATTACTGAGGTTTTGCCCCTGAAAACGGGGGAGGAAAAGTGCCCAGGAGAAGGAGGAGGGCTATTGTCGCAGCCAGTCGCTCCAGAGAGTCCCTGCACCTTGTAGCGTCTCATTGGCCATCGGGGCTAATATGCTAATGACTCCTCTCGTCCGTCTCCTGTTGTGAGAGGGACTTGCATTCTTCCATTACTATAGCAACAGGTTGATCTTTAAGGAGGCGGTGCCAGTCGTGTTTCCTGAAAAACTCAATAATGTAATTGACAAGGGTTTAAGGCAAACTTTATCAGTTAAGATTTTGTGAATAATAGATAGCCTACTAGCACAAGTTTAATTTGAATTTAATTAAAATCTCAATTTGAATGTTATTTAAAGCAGCATTTATTTCGGAATGTAATGACCTCTGCCAGTTGAATTATACACCATGTTTATCCATGGACAAGTTAAAAAAAATATTATATACATTTGAACGGTCAAACATCCTCAATATGGCACCATAAAACAGGAAGCTGAAACCTATGTGTGTATTGAGAAATGTTATGAACAAAATCTTTTGCATTTATATCTGATACTATGGAGTTTGAATAATGGGGTTCATGCTTTTATGTAAAACTCACTCATGTCATAAAGCTCAAATAAATTCCTTTGAATGTTGTAACCAAAGTAAAGCTTATTGAAATGTCCAGTGCTGGGCGAAAAGGTCATAACTATTCAAGCACATGGACAATGCTAAGAGATGCCTTCCAATAACGCCATAAAAAGTCATTTGGAAAACACCATTTTCCCTGACACGTGGGTCCAAGGCCAAACACACTATGTAACTCTTTCAGCCTGAGCCTGGAGTTAGTAACAGCCTCCTCACCTGCTGCTTTTAGATCCAAACACTTGGCACAGACACAGTAAACAGATTCTCCCTCTGGAAGAGCGTTTTAGCAAGAAAAGACACAGTTCCTGACAGAAACAAGCATAGTAACAGGGAAGACAATTTGTATTAGGAGTAGCTGTGATCTACATAGGCATGTCAAAAGTATCAAAAATCAGATAATCAATATTAAAAATACTATTGAAACTAGATACTTTGAACAGGTAAACACTAAAAAAGTCACATTCACAGGACAGAAACTTTCCTGAATAGTTTTAGACTGAGACTACATAGGCTAGTATACACCCATGGACCACTATGGAACCTACCTGAACAACATGACAGATTTCATGGCATCACATGGTAATATGAAGGAAGTACTATTATTTACTGTTGAAAATCACATTATATCTATTGTCAAATGAAAGAGTGTTTTCATTTTCATCGTGGTATTGGAACTGGTATTGAGTCCCGAGTCTATTCCTTAGTATTGAAATCACCTTTGAAATTTTAGTATCATGACAACATTAGACCTAAAACTGACAGAAAACTCAAATATGTTTTTTCTACTCGACAATGATATGCAATCAGGGGGTCCACAGCCAATCCTGTATTGGTAAAAGCATGGCGTTCAGAGGAAGAAAAGACGTTTTTTTTTAAAATTATAATAAATGGCAATAAGAGACTGTAGTATGTTAAGTTAAGGAACTTTATGAGTCTTAATTCATAGTGATCTACTGTGTACAAGTAGTGTAGTACTTAACTTAAGTACAATTTTTTAGGTATTTGTATTTTACTTAAGCAAATTTTTCAATTTTTTTTTTACTTTTACTTCACTACATTTGAGAGCAGGTATCTTTGCTTTCTACTCTACATTTTTATCTAACAAAAAAAATGTATCCCGACTAAAGATTTTGAGTTCAAGTTCCGGCTTTCAGCAAACAAAAGTAAATACACAAAATTAATTGGAAAAATTTAGAAATTGATTAATTTTGCAACTATTGATCAAAATCTGTTTTTAATCAATATCACTACATAACACTTTAACAAATTAACAAGACTATCAAAATTTGTGTGAAAAACTACTACTTTTTACACTAAAAGCACATTTTTAAAACAGGTACTTTTACTTAAGTTAAAGTAAAAGTATCATATGAAAAAATCTATTTGAGTAACTTTTTGCCTCTGCAGCTGTTCTTTTATTTAAGTAACACAATTGAGTACCATCCACTGCTGGGGGTGATGAATCAGGCAGAAATTTTAAAAGGAGGATTTAACAAAAAAATAATGTACTCTTTATATTAAAACCTCAGATTTCTTGAGAGGTCACAATGTAAACCAAATATATAAAAACAATGTCTAGTTGGTCTGTGACAGTCCATTCCTAATCTATACCCCTTAAACATGTCTGCACTCTACTGTACTGCATTCCAAAACTTGTCTCTGTGTAGTGCTACCCTCTGGTCTTACAATGAGCTTTTTCAGTGGCCTCCTTACAATCAGGCCAGTCATTTTACAGGTGAGTGAGGTGAACCGTGAGCACTTTATAATGACCAGCACATTCCTGAGGTGAGTAACATACCAGCTGTCAAGTCTCTGTCTGCACTGACCCCTGCCTCACAGCAACACCTGGGCCCCCATTGTTTTAAATGTAGACTCTCAAATACATCACTATCACAAACCAAGAGTTACATTGTCTTCTGGTCCTCCTGCACTCATTCTTAACTGAAACAACAACAAACATGTCAGACTCAAGGCTCTCAGTAATGATTAAGCAGTCCATAAAAGTGTGAAGTGATAGGAGTTAATAAATGTAGGCTGTTTGAAGAAGAGCCAAAATTGACAAAATGAAAAGCTTAAAAAGGAGTTGCCTTGGGGTGAGCGGCCCTTTAAAATTTTAATTACGTGATATATAATCAGCAATATTTTGTAGAGGAGCCAAATTTGCACATAAAACAGTGTACTGTACTTTAAATAAAATTACTTAAGAAAAATTAGAGGAGCCAGTATTTGGTAACGTATGGAATGTATGCTTTTAGTATTTATGCTGTCACATATGTAATTGTATTGTTATTTTATGGGTTGATGTATGTCTGTGCCTTTGTGTGCTTGCGTGCGTGCGTGCGTGCATGCGTGCGTGCCAGTTTGAAAATGATATATTTTATCTTTTGAATGGGAAAAAAAGTTCTCAAAATGTTAATAAGTTCTCCAAATGTTAATAAGAGGAAGTTGATATATGAATAGATATATAGCAAGGCCGATAGTGAATATGTCTATGCAAATAACATTTTCATACTGCAAAAAACGGAACACTCTTCACATAGGGACCACAAATATCTAATATATTTTAGTAAATACCTCATAAATGTTTAATAAGCCACTTCGTATGCCAAGTTGTAAAAATATTTCACTTTATACCTTTCTTCCTGTCAGGACTGGCTTTAATGCCTCACCTTGGCTTTGGAACGAACCAAATTAAACCACAGGGGTGGATGATTTACTAATCCATGTAGAAAAAAACTCTAACACTTTTTCAGCGCGCAACAATTTTGTGAAATCTACTTACCGCAAGAATTCAGAGCGTTGCA
Source organism: Periophthalmus modestus (assembly GCA_019594935.1). NCBI lineage: Eukaryota > Metazoa > Chordata > Actinopteri > Gobiiformes > Gobiidae > Periophthalmus > Periophthalmus modestus. Next base: position 15,842,376 of record JAIEZT010000007.1, on the reverse strand, counting down.
TACCAAACATGGTGCGTGAGCTTATTTCGAAAAAATTAAGGACAGTAAACGCAAGCCCCTCCCTTTGGAAGGCTATGTTCAATGCCAACACTGCAGGCCATTAACCTTTACCAGGTATAATTGGATTGTGCATGAACACTTATAAGAGGAGACACCCGCAAACAGAAGAGTACACAATCTATGTAGCATTATAATGGACAAAATCCATGTTTCTAATTCAATGTGGTTGTTAAAGTATCTTGGCCAAGGACACAACAACGGTATACAATGATAGCACATGTGGGTTAGCTGGCCAACAGCTACGGCCTCAACAGTTCATGGGGGTAAACGCCATTGAACCCCATCCCCTAAAGGTTAAGACTGCTAAAAAACAAACAAACATATGATTGTTTATTTTTTGACACATAAGAATCAAACTGGTGAATTAGATAGGAACTTCGATTACACCAAAATCATCTTTCTAAACATTTGTATTTTGCAAAGAAACAACTTGTAAACCACACAGAGATATTTGCATTATATTTTTGGAAACTTCAAAAAATGTCCCAACTGAACATCCAATTTAAAGCATAACATGCTTGCCATAATAAGGCATATGAAAAAAGTTAAAGTTAAGGGCTGTATTACTTCTCTTTACCAGAAGGGGGAAACCACATGCTTCTACCAAGGTTAAAGCAGCAGTTCATTGCAGTATGTGAAAAAAGAAAAGCATGTTGCAATAGTACTCTCAGCCTGAATTAATGCAACATTAAAAAGATTTAGCATATAACAGTTTATGTTTATGTTATCTTTAGTTGACATTCTTGAATATTCATAAAAAATGCAGAGTAAAGTGTAAAATGTGTACATTTTCAAAGCACAGTGAATATTGTCTAGACATGCACACAATAAATTACTTTTGACAAGATGTGTTCCTACACAAAGCCACACCTTTTGGGCTGCTGTGACGCGCAGCTGGTCTCACCTCTCACCCTCTTAGTGGTGACATAGACCAACTATTTCTAATTACTCATCCCATGTAAACGATACAGGTGAAACTCCGCCCCCTTCTGTCAGGGAGGAAGACAAACCTTTACATAGTGGCAGGTCATGACAGCTTCCTGATTGCACTATTCAAAGTAAATGCATGCTGCACTTTGTTTGTTAATGCTTTGTCAGTGCATGTAGGCAAAGTGGATGTGTTGCTATATTTGGACATATTATTGACTCATAAGACTAGTGTTATAGTGGTCCAGTAATAATCTCACAACACACCGTCTCTTAAATCAGGTACTAACTTGTGATTGTGGGTAAGAAATGGCAAGGCTGTAGATGCTATTTCAGATGGACACAACAAAGTAAATTCCTGAACTCAAGCAGAAAGACAGTAATGTCCCATGACAGATTTTGAACAAAAACCTTGCCTTTTAAGGAAAGTGTTTTCATTAAATGCTGGAAAATGACAATACCCAGATACTTTGCCTGCAGTTTTTAAGAAAGTTTATCTGCATGTTTTATGATAATCAAATGGACTTCGAGATCAATGTGTGTAAGGCTTGTCCTTGTAAAAAGATAAATGATGGGCTGACTTCCTTGTATGGTACGATGTGTTTAGGGATTACATTATGATATGACACAATGCAGAGAGAAACGTGCACAGCTAGAGGAGACAATGAGCTCAGTGTTCACAAACAGGGCCATTTGTAGTATGTCTCCCAGTGCTGGGTTGACAAATGATTCATCAGTTCAACATGATATGAATACTCAACAATATAGTGGAGCGGATAAGCCACGCAGCTGCCTCTGATAAAAAAGACTCAATGTAATCATTTATTGTGGCTGACAGAGCTACTGGTGAACTGGATACAAACCAAACAGCAGCTCTTATCAGAGGGAGTGTGACAAACTGACAAAGGTCCCAGCGCCTGAGTGTGACCTGTGCGTCACGTTTGCTGCGGCCCTGCCCACACCTGCCCAGTTAACACAAGTATGACATCACCTCTTACACGCTTTCTCCTTTCACTCCAAACTTTTACAAATGATGAACTACAGTTGACTGGAGCTCAGAGGAGCAGGCAGAACAGGACCATCCGGCTGACAGCAGAGAGTGACGACAGGGAAGTACACAGCGGCCTTCAGATAAGCAGCTGCAGAGAGGACCCACTTATGTGTTGTTGTGGTCTGTTACCATAGTAACAGAGGGGGCGGGAGCCTGACAGATGCAGATGCAACGCTTGGTTACCTACCTCTTTACCACCAGGCTGAGTGTCTTGTGGGAGCCTTTGACGAGGCAGATCGCCTCCTGTCTGTAGCCACTGAGGGGAATCTCATTGATGTTGACGAGTTCGTCTGCCACCTGGAGACCCACGGCTGCAGCCTTACTGCCCTCCTCCACCTGTGACATAAACACATGAGAGTCAGCATTTAAATACACATGGCAAAAAACAATTACATTTAACAAAACCATGCACTACTTCACACCAGTACATGTTCCTCCACTGTGAGCCTGAATATTCTGTCTTTTGGTTTAAGTTTAGACACTTTTTAACCACAGAACTGCAAATTATACAATTGTAATGTAAAGCTTGCCATGTCCTATTATACTCAATAACTATTGCAACCAATTACACAAAGCACTAACTTCTCAAAGAGTTGCAAACCCAAACCTCTTTTCCACACTTTTAATAATGGCATTCATAATGCACTGCACATAAAACCAAACTAAACAAATCACGTGAGCATTGTGTCTTAAAAAAAACAACTGATTTTATGATGTGACAATAGACTACAGAAAAACAATGTTTGAAAGTGAACAGCAGGTAAAGCATGTTCTTTGGTCAGCCTAAGAGTCTATAAAACACTTCAAATGGTGCTGTTCAGGCCAGTGGCATGAAACAAAGCGTATCATGTTTGCCTTCAAGCCCACACCTGGAATAACATCTGTCAGAGGGACGTGCAGGCAGCGGTACAGACAATGAACACTCACTGCTCCAGCAAGTGGAGCTTTGGAGGGGAATTTAGACATACATGACTTTACGGCCACCTATACTGGTCAAACTGTGACTAAATCAGTACAGAATTGAACCAGGACTAAAACAAAGCTATAACAAAATTATAAAAAAAAAACAACAAAAACAGTTTTAACTAGCTTGCGTGCTCTTACTAACAATTACTAATGTTCATGGTAAGAACTTGCCCGTGGTATAACATCAACTTGCCATTCATGTCTTCTTAAAGGTGTACTGTGTAACTTTTCTGCTAACAGAGTCGCCACAGATCAGACCTGTAACTTGAACTAGTCCACAAACAGCTCATCTCCATGAAGATGGATATGCTACTATTACTAATTAGATGTTGCATTCTCACATACCACCACAACCAGTTACTTCTGTATGATAGTGTACCAACTTTGGCCTGACAGAAGAAGACCAGAGACCACAGGTGAGTCTGAACTAACGCCAGGTGAGGGGCTGCGGGGTAAGATATCCAAAAAAAAAAAAAAAAAAAAAAAAAAAAAAGGTAGCTTTAATGCCATACTGTGGAACATTACAGACAAAGCCATGGGGGAAAAAAGTTACATAGTGCCCCTTTAAAAACAAACAAACAAACAAAAAAAAAAAATCTTTAATGAATAAATCTCGACTGGGTGCATGTTAACAAATATGCATTGTTCCATAAAAAATATGAGCAAAATTCTTCTAATTCTTGTGTAAAAGATACTACGTAGTTTCACAATATCGAAAAAATTATATATCCAGCACTACATGACTTTCAGTGTTAAATATAGCCCAAATAAAACAGGTCAAGGTTCTTTATGCACTGCCCAAAAGCGTCTGATACGAGAGGCTCTCTGTGGAAAGGGAACAGAGCGGGCACTTGGCACATTAGCACACACGCTCTACAGAAGATTATCAGTCCTCCAACTCTAACCTGCGAGTTTGAGAGAGGGGGGTACAGCATGACTCAGCCTAGAAGTATGTGTACATTTACGTCTTATATGGCCTTCTCTATCCTCCAAACAGAGAGGCCAGATAGTGCTAATCACAACTTCTTTTCATTACTCCAGAATGGGAGATTTTGAAGCCAGCAGCACACTGACTGAGGAATTTCGTGCAGCCTGGCGAGGTTCCTGAGATGTTCCTGATATGGTAGTGTTTTGTAGAGAAAAGGTCGACAATGTAGCCTTGTCCAAACCTCCATCAAGGAAACGGCTCCTTAGCAACAAAGCATTTAAACAATGTAAAGAAAAAGCATTTAGCAGAGACAGGCTCATGTGTAGCTGTAAGGTATAGGCAAAAAGCATAATAATTATTTGATTTTTGGACAAAGGTGCTATGGATAATGCATGTTTGTTTTTAATTTTGGGAACATTGTTGAAAATGGGGCTAATGGTCTTTTGTCCATAATAGTACCAAATAGGCTATCGCTACATGTCAGTTTTTTCCCTTGTGAAGACCAATCAGCTTGAGTCATAGCAGGTCTTTTGTTTACTCCTTCCTTCAGGCAGTAATCATGCCCGCTCCAGCCATCACCCTGTCTCTTCAGTAAATAGCCTGCTCCTCAGAGACACTAAAGCGAAGGATGTGGTGCTGATGGGGGCATGGATGGTCTTTTCTGCTGACAGACATCCTTTGCACTGCTTTGACAGGGCACCAAAACAACAGCTTACTCACACTGCTCTATCATAAGTGATGCTAAAAGTAGCCACAGTGAAAACATCCAGGACATTTCAAATCAAACACTGTATTACAAGAAGCATATTTTAAAAAGGAGCTGTACATGATTTTTACAGTCTTAAAAAAATTTGAAAAACATAGCTAGCTTTTCCACTTTCAAGGCACCTGAAGCACTTTACCTCAAGTGTTCATTCACACAAAACACATGTATGGGGGCAAGGAGGGTTAAAAAGTCTTACCCAAGGGCGACAACAACAACAACAGCATTCATCTGTGGGAGCTGGAATCACACTGCCAACCTGTGGGTCAGTGGCTCTGACGGCTCAACCAATAATATTAATGTCAACTTTGGGTTTTGAACTCGTCAACCTTTGTTCAATGGACAAAGACAATATCAACTGAGCTACTGTCACAGTAGACTACTGAAATAAACCAAGGCTAAAGCAGGACTGATACATTGTGCCTAAACTTCCAACTGAACCACAGGAACATATCTGTACGTTAAGAACCCTGAGTACCTCCAGAAGTTGTCATATCAGTTTGAGAACCACTGCTCTCCCTTTTCATTGCACATGGATGTTGTTTACTCAACCATGGGACTGCAGTGTTGAAGGAACTGGTGTGCCATAAAGATAACACTACAACCTGTCACCCCCCTTTGCCCTCATGTCCTGTCTGAGGCTGTCTGACCTCTGGCACAAGGCGGAGATACTAAAATCTAATAACAACAACAGCTATTGCAAAGTCGCATGTGCTTATCCCACATTTCCTACTCGTATTTGTTGGCATATATAAATATATGACCAAATATATGTCCAAAATGTCCATACAATAATAGTATTTAGACTGACATTCCTCAGGTCGAGTTTAGTCATTGTTCCCTCATTTCTGGTGGCATGTACTCAAGAGGATGACCCTTTGGACCGTAAATTCACTTGGAACAATAAAACCATGTGTGGGCATTTGGAGGAAGCAGGAAGTGGCAAACAAAAGAGAGCAACATTTTGGATTCTGGAAGAGACAAGAATTTACGCTTTAGTAACAGGATATTTTCTTGCAAAAATTTGTAGAAATACTGGGCAAAACCAGAGCAGTGCAATTAATCTAATTTTAAGTGTTGTAGAATAAATTGTAGTAGCCTGAGAGATGAAGAGAAGACGCATGGCGCTGGAGCATAGTGCAGAAGAAGTTTATTTACCATCAGTATGGGACTCAGCAACCAGAGACATGAACCCTCAAGACTTGTCCATTCCAGTCAAGTACAGTCCAATCTAGCCATGCTTCTGTTGTGGGGAGTATTATACCTCTGATGACAGAGACCAAGATAAAAATGAGCTGGCAGTGAGAGCCCTCAGTACAGCACAGAAAAGGAATGACCATTCTAACGTGACCATTTTAAATTATTTAACCAGGCTTCAATGTTTGGCTTGGGGATTTTTGATGAAAGATCTGAGGTCAATCTGGTGGCATTAAAAGAATGTGGTTGGCAGCAGAGTTTGGACTTTTTAAGAAAGAAAGTGAAAGTTTCTGTATCAAACGACAATGTAGTTAATTTTTTTTGTTGTAGGTTGGGACATACATATTTTAATAAGAAAAAAGATAAGTGAATTATAAAAAAAATAATGTTAACGTTCAACACAATGAGCACTATAGGCAAAAGCTGTCAATTTGACAAAGCTGTCAAATTGTATAAGATTTCTTGCTGCTAGTTTAGTATGTTGGAGAGCAATGAGGCTTAGACATACAAATATGTTTAACAAAGACTAAGGTTATAATTGAGAAAAGATGTGTGTACCTGCAGGTTATCCATCATAGCAATGCATTGAGAACAAGTTTTCTTTTGCAGCCAACAATATTTTTCTTCCATATAAATGGTTATTCTGGCAAAGGGACTTGTGCTGGAGGTGCATGCCCAGCTGTGTTGTGTAAAACTGGATTATTTTAGTTTATTGAAACTAAGATGTTTAAATCCGTGAAGACCTTGAGTATAACCTGTGCTATGACAGGAATGTGTGGAATTTTAATTAGATCCAGGATATTTTTAACCAATCCCCTAAACCGCTCATCAAACCAAAGGGACATTTTATTATTGTTCATTTTAGCTGAAAACATGCAATCAGCCAACACCATGAGCTCTACATTGTGCTGGCTCTACTAGCCTGACAAAAATAATACAGGGCAAAAATACATATGAGAACTCTTCACGATCAACTTAAAAATACAGCAGATAAAATTAATTTCTGATTAACTGTTTCAGTGTGCAGCTAGGCCACATCCCTAACATAGCAGTACCTATGCCTATTCCTATGCATTAGAGCCAGGGTAAACAAAGGATGTATGCACTAACTATCCACTGACCCAGTAAAGATACACGCCATTAGAATAACACATTGCTGCGGGGCTTCCTTTGGAGTTACTTGTATACTTATTGAAATATGCAATGTACGAGAGTCAAGACAGTAATAATGTAGTACCAGTGCTGCTGACCAAGTAAGCCAACATTCAACTTTTGACACACATTCAAATTATTATTAGTGTTGTTATTTAAAGGTTTTTCTTTTCATTTTTATTTAGCCATCCTTGCTAAATAAAGCTTGAGCAAATATTGAGCATATTTGGGCAGGCAGACACATTGACAAATCCTCCAACTATCACAGGTGTACATCATATATTTGATCCAAGCATGGTAGCACGAAGACATCCTCCAAGTGCTGTTATCATTTTCATTACATTTCTAGATAACAAATTACAGGTCTTTCTTGCATCTTTATCTATCAAGTCCAAATAACTCATCATATTATCAATGGTTTCATTAAGTGGGCTGCCCAAAAGATCACAAATCACATATTCAGACTACACTGACCCAGTCACGCCATTCCAACAGGCTTTAAGTTGTCAGATAACTCTACATTTACAAAAATCTGACTTATCTTCAGCATTTCTGCAGTCCTTGGTGTCAGATTTAGTGGACTAAAATAAGCAAACATCAAAACGGGCAAAAAGGACAAAATATGGTCAACAAGGCTGAAAGGAGGAAACTATGAGCCAGGAAAAACGACAACACTCATAAAAGGAGTAAACCTAGGCTAAACCATCAAACAGGATCAGCATTAACATGACACAATAATATTCGGTCTAACCAGGTAAAAAAAAAACAATCCTAAAACATTTTCACTCAACAATAAACATCCTATAAAACACCAAAACATGTGCACATGTGAAAGTAATGGGTGTGATTTCATAACTGGTACCATAGCCAGCGTGGCGGCAGCTAATTCTCAGGCATGTCAAGTTAGCTTGACCAGTATGTTAAGCCTAAACCATGACCAATTTGACTTATATGACTGACGCACTAAGGGGTTGAGCAATTCCAAAATATTAATGTATATCTGATCCGTAAAGCCCAAAAGGTCAACAAGACAAGGTAGCAGAATAGTTATTCCTTTTTCACACAAAAAGTATAAAAAAGCTGTCATTTATTGATCTTAAGTGACTCAAAAAAAGACTAAACAAGAGGAAAGGTCCAAGACTAATACATGGTGTTTAGCTTTAGTTATAACTGCTCATTGAAAGAAAAGCCTTCACATCACAAAAAACAATTTCAGGAATCTATTTTTAATTACTAAGACATGGATTTATATCAAATTAAAGGCGTTTTATTCAAAAAGAACATGTCCCCTGTCCTTGATACAAAATGTGAAACATACTTTTGTTAATATTTTCAATTGAATACTACATTTATTGAAAAACTGTTGAAAAGTTACATATGACATTTTGAAGAATTATCAACTCACCATTCGATGCATGGGGTCCACCTTGTTTGATGAGTTAGTAAACATTAACGGTACTGAGAATCAATGGCCAACCATGGCACAGTAGTGTTCCTTACGATGAAATCCTACAATTTCAAAATTTAGCAGGGAATAGCCAGAGTTTAAGCCATTTGTTCCTTGTAACCACGACTAGAGCATGTAGTAGACAACTGCATCACCCGAAACTGTGTAGCATGTCCCATTACAAGTTTCACCCTTCTCTGAGTTGGACTTTGAACCCGATGGGTCAACACACACAAATTACGGTTGAGAATCAAAAAGGTAAACAGCTCCCGACAAACAGGGGCTGGTGATTTACCCATGTCAGATTAACCAGCAGCAAGGTCCTTAGTAAATGATTAGCCAGGCCACAGAGACGTGAGGTGACAGCGTGGTTTTAGTGCTGATTGTGATAGGAATGGCCTACATTAAGAGGTCGAACTCGTAAACAAGGTCAATGAGGCTATCTAATAGAAAATGTCTAAAATTATGCATTCAGCATTAACTACAGCTAAGATGACAGAGATGGATAAGCACATAGTGATTGCCAACAACAGTTGTTAATAACCTTAATGTATGACTAATCGCATGTATGGACAGAACAACAAGAGGTACATTAGGATTTGGGTAGGCAAATTTTTCAACCAAGACCAATAACTAAATATTACAAATTAAATTTTCCTTTTTACAAATTATAATTAGTGCAATTACATGTAATTTGTTTTGGATGGCAGACAGGTATCCATCTCATTATTCCAAAGGCAAAATGGAGGAAATAAAGGCCCCAAGGTGAAACAAAATGAAGTTATGCCAAATGGCCAGTCTACGTGGGGACGTATTAAACATTGCCAGGTAATGTTTGAGCATTCACACCTTGTAAAAGAAATCTGTCTGCAAATGCAATGACGCAAACTCAGAAATACTGTCTAAAAATATATTTTATGGGCACCAAGTGAGTATAATTGTAAAATGGTTAGGTTATGGTGTGGATTTTCTGTTCATGTTTTTATGACAGAATGCCTGAAAAACTACATAATGCCTACTATTAAATATCTTGTATATTGTTGCAGCTTAGTATTTCACTAATCACTTTCTTGGCTGGAATGCATATTCTGTGCAAAAAGGAAAAAAAACCCTCAAAAAACGACTTATTGTATGCGAGTTAATCCGCACACAGGTAAAATATTAAGTTGTTAGAAAGTAATATGTTATATAAAACACAGTCAAGACAAGAATTATTTTTTGTTTTGAAGTCAAACAATAACTAAAACCAAAAAACTTATGGGTGGCAAACAAAGCAGAAGAACAAAGCTGAACAAGCTCGCTCTCATTTGATAATCCAGTTGGGAGATGTTCGCTCACCAACCTGAAAGTTGGCAGTTCAACAGAACTTGGCAACACATATGTGTCCCTGGGCCAGACACATTACCCTTCTTACCTCCAGAGCCTCTACACCTACTAGCAGTGTATGTAAGTGCGTGTGTGCAAATGGATGAATGGTTCTTTGAGGTAAAGTGCTTTGAGTGGCCAGTGGAGGCAGGAAATCAACATACATGCAAATATGCATACATGCATAAACCCAGATGCATTTACAAAACAAATTGTACATGTTTACTGATCTGAGCATTGACAAATACATATATTCAGCTATTTTCACTTGTGCCCAATCCGTGTTGGAACAGTTAAAGCACTTACCTTGGTTATGATCAAAGGTTCTCTATGCTCCAGTCCTCCTCTTAGCGTAAATCCCCACGGTGCACCTCCAGTGAGGAAAGCCTCCACAAGCCTGCAGCCTTCTCCATCTCTGCCTCGCGGTTCTACATCCTCTGACCTGTGCATCACATGCCACACTGTCTCTGCCTCACCGAAACGTCCTTCACTTCTGTATCCCGCAGCATCCATGGTACTGAAGAAGTATACAATAAAGATTCATTAGTTTAAGAGTTGAATTTTGTTCAAGCATAGACAATAGAATGATGTCTTCCAAATTGTGACATTTTCCTAACACACACTGCAAGACAAAATGACTCAGTATTAAGATACTCAACTGCCCCCTTTACAGCTGCGTGCCCTCTTATAAATTGGGTCAACTTTGACACTTTTACAACAGACTATATGCAAATGTCAGCTGCATTACATAATCAAGAACAATAGTGACACTAGTAATACCAACTAAAGGAAGAAAACATAACCTTCTACATTTGAAAACACTGAACGTTTTTTTTGTTTTTTATTTTTAATTTTTTTTTTGGTTGACAATGCCAAGATAATGTTATCAAGAGAGCATGAGATTTAGTTATCTCAAGTTTTGACAAGGGCAGTATTCTGAATAATGATCGACTCGGACATTTTGAAAACATCACGATATAAACTGGTTTTAGTTTAGTTTAGAAACGTGATGCTTTTGTCCGATGTTTACAGAGAGAATAACACACCCAAATACCGCACGAACTTCAACAGCTCAAACACCTGTTGTTATAGTATGGAGAAGGTGATTTAAACTTTTCATGATCCAGTCTTTGACAGAAGTAGCCGGGGAGAACTGTCTTTGGGAACAATAGAAACCATCTTCCCGTGGATCAAGCCTTCAAAGTGAGCTGAGTCAGACAAGGCTGTATTAATGTAGCTTATCCCGCTGTGCCGAAACAAACGCGCACTTTACAATGAGTTTGGACGGCCTTCTGACACATCTGAAACTGGTCCGAAATCAATAAAAAAAAACCTTTAAAGTGAACTTAGAGGGGATCTTACCTGGGAAATGAACTGAAGAAGAAACCGGCGAACACGATCCTTTCATCGGACTGGCACGCAGCTATCTCCCTCCCAGGTTTAGGTTACGCACTCCTCATCTTTTTTAACCGATTCAGCTGTCAAAGAAACAAACGTTTAAAAGTTCCCAACTTCTGTGACAGTCTTTGTACAGCCACTGCTCCTGAATCCCACAAATAATATGATCCCCGCAATTCAACTGATAAATGCCTTATGATTCAACCCGACAACGACACACCACAACCCTCAGGAGAGTTTAAATTGGCTAAGCTAACCTAGCTCCATCCTCGGACAACAGGGATCAGTCCATTTACAAACAGCGCAAGTGTGCCATCTGCTGTTAGCTTCAAACTAAAGTTACATGAGAGTCTACATGTGTCTGCGTTTTATCTCCGGAAGTATATATTAAAATAATTAATCGAGTTGAATTTTTCCACGCTATTTAAATTTTCTGCACCGCGTTAAATTAAGTAAAAAATTATAGTTAGAACTTTTTGTGCAGCTAGTTGGCTAAAAGCTAAAGCCAAGCGCATTCTTCACCATGACAACCACTGAATGTACGGAAAATCAGAAGGGCCAAAGCTTATTCATTTGCGGAAGTGGGAAAACGTCACCAGTAGTAGTTTTTGCAGCTAACCTTTCTTTTAAAAGTAATTTACCCGTGACCTGTGAGCATGTTTAATAAACTGGGAAGTTGGCTTGGTATACAAGACCAAAATGTACAAGACAGTCAAGAAAGAGAAACTTCTAGTCATGATAATGGCGACAAAACTGAGGTAAACAACCTATCAGACAATCAACAGATGAGTGGTGATCAAGTCCAACTTTTACCAGAGGCCAAAAGTTTTAGCGGTGAGTAATTTATTAATAATGTACTTTAAATAACTTTAAAGTTTACACATGTTAAAGGTAATCTGCATGACTTTTCTGCAGGTTACATTTATAATTTTGCAAGCAGTGCCACCAAGAAATTATCAAAGTCTGTTGTTGGAACTGCACAAAATTTAAAGAAAAGCGTGGAGGATGGAAATATTAACACATTTTTTGATAAAGTAGGTTATTCATTATTTATTTATTTTTGAATCCGTGGCAATTATGTTTCTAACAAAAAGCATGATATTTTCATTCAGACAATATTAGGTGACTTTCAGAAAGAACAAGAAAAGTTTGTACAGGAGAAAAGAGCCAAACAGTGCAGTAAGTATAAATATTTTCCCCATATACCTGAGAGTCTTTTATAAACAAAAAACAAAACAATTTTCATTGCTTTAGCTGCTGCAGTCCCTCCCTGGGTTGGGTATAACGATGAGGACAGTGTACAGCAACATATTTTGTCTCTCTCTATCGTAAGTTTTTGTAGTTAATATTTCTTCCTGAACTGTATATCTGTATAATAACATTATAATTTATTTTTTGTTGACAGGACCAGAGGAATTTTCTGAGAGACCCTCCTGCTGGGGTAAACTTTAATTTTGACTTTGAACAAGTGTATCCTGTCGCCATGGTGATGCTAGAGGAGGATGAGCTGCTCAGGAAAATGCGATTTCATCTCGTCCCCAAACAGTAAGCACAGTGTTATGTTTATTCTTCTTCTTGTGACTATGATAGATTCTGTCGAAACTACTCTTGCTTTGCAATGCAAAATTCAAAATGCTATGGAAGAAATATGTCAAAAAATGGAGATGATACAGCGGCAGTATAAGGAGCAAATTCTCTTTAAAATGTTTAAGTATTTCATTTTCAACAGATGCTATTTGAATAAAATTGAGTGCCATTTGTTTTACTTATCATTTGCTCTTTGGTTCTAATTATTAATCAGATTCTGTGAACATAAACTGTGTGTCATTTAGATTAAAAGAAGAGGTTTTCTGGAGGAATTATTTCTACCGAGTGTCATTGATAAAACAGTCAGCTCAGCTCGCAGCACTGGCAACACAGCATGCTCCAGAGAGGCAGGAAATAGACAGAGATACCTCAGCGAATGAACAAGACAAAGGTAGGATATTCTACAGTCAATGTTTATGTATTTGTACCATTTGATTTACAAACATTAGAAGAATAATGAGATAATTATTTTTTAACGCATCCATTAAAGAGAAATGTTTTGTCTTATTTTAGGCATCGGGTTATATTTAAGGACAGTTAAAGATATTATAAGAATGAATAACAAGAGTTTATATGAGATTAATTCAGATTTACCAGTACCCAAACATGTATGTGACATGTAAAATAGAAACGGACAGTAAAATAAAATGTCAGTAAATTGTGTGTATCCTCAAACCACCTCACACCCAAAGTAGTATGATCCAACCAAGCGTCACCCTAGTGAGAATAAGCAAAAACACAGAAATTAATCATGATGAAAAATTTGGTTGACTCCTCGATGTAGCATAATATGAACTTTTATCACCATTTTCATAACCAATGATTTATGCTTTCCATGCCTTTTAATTTATGTACATTCAAAAAGTAAGCCTGAAAAATTGTCTTCTCAAACTACAATGTTCCAGATGCTGCCCAGAGAAATCCTCCCTCCACCGCCTTTTCTGCATCAGAGACAGCTGAGGTAAAGCACCTGTGGCTCTGATTTATTTGAACATAAACAACACATGTAAATGGAGAAGTCTGTATTTTTATTATAAACACAACAGTTTGTTTTAGCCCCTGTCTCCTCCCTGTTTTAAAGGAGGAGATCTGCGCCAGCTCGCCTGTCCCAGAGTTTGTGAGCGATGCTTTCCACTCATGCAACTTAAATGAGGAAGACCTACGCAAAGAGATGCAACAGCTGGTACTCGGTAAGAAGGAAAACATATCCATTAGTTAAATTAAATTTGTCTTGTTAAAAAAGATCAGATTACACCAGATGCATTGTTTGTGGCCTGCTCTGTATTAACTACTTTTAGTAAATAATCAAAATACATTTACTTCTCAAAAAACATTGATAAATAAATTATTAAATAAAGGGTCAAAAATCAAAATGGCTGATCCATGTGTAAGGTGAAGGCTGATCTACATGATCATAAAAATGCTTGTAGTTGCCTGAATACACAACATATTGCAGGCCTTCATACAAAGTAAATGGTGTAATGCTCATGGGTGAGTGGTTACTGTTATGCTTTGACACTTTCTTCCATTGTCTAACTAAATTTGTGTGTGTTGTCAAAGCTGAGGGTCCAGACTGGGAGAGGGAGCTGCAGGAGGAGCTTCAGGATTTGGATGTTTTGGCTGAAAACCAGGATGACCACTGGGACCAGGAAATTGAGATGATGCTGAAAGAGGACAGTTAGGTCAAACTCAGACTACACAGGGTATTACTCACCAATGGACGGGCTGTGCAACTGTGCAATAATGTGATTTACAACTGTAAGTTCACCATACACATATTTTATACATAAATACATGTGACCCATTAACTGACATCTGTAACTACATGTCAAACTGGAGTGGTTCAAAATGTTGTTACAGAAATGTATTATATTGGTTGCAAGATGCAAATGTAAAGCAAATGTCTACCATCAAAAGACCAAAGACATAAAAAAAAAATCATGTAAGTTTGCAATCAAGTTAACCAGATTACACATGTCAACTACTGGATGACAAGCGATGTATCCAGTATTTTATAATTGTTACAATACTTTCATTGGTTTTGTATCAGTGCAATACCTTCTAGTACTTTACTGTTTTTATGACTCAAAGGTTCTGAGCCCAACTTTTATCATTAACTTAATTGATGCCTTATCGAGCAATGCCTGCAGGATTTTAAGTCTCTTTTGCTTTTAGTGTTACTGTGAATTATGACAATACAACTGAATCTTTTTGAAACTGACTAGTATTTATGGATGTACTGCTACAAGAGTTACTTCTTTTATTACATTTGTTGAAACCATTTGTGCCTGACTGCTGCTCAGTCAAGAATAAAACATGTTTTTTGACATTAGATCAAACACTGACTTGAAATTATGATTATGGTCCTTTAGTTTGAGTTGGAAGAAATACAGCATAAACATGTTTATTATCTGAGTAGAGGAATAAGATTGTATGTAGGATTTATTTTATTTTTTTACAAATATAAAAAAAATACCAACTACCACTGATTCATTACTTTTACATTGTCAACCTTTCTAATGACTTAAGCAACAGTAAATTTTCCCCCAAACATACCAAAACAAACATCTGTCTAAAAGTTACTACAATGAAAAGATAAGAAAAAAGACTAGAATATTTATGTACTTTGCACATTGATTCATTTTTTATTAAAAAACGTAACATGTTTTTCATTCAAAAGACCTCTTGAGTACATTTCCTGTGGACTCGTTCCTGTGTGGTCAGTGTCATGTAGAATGAAGGGAAACCAGCTGCTGTGGCATCAAAGACTTCTTTATTTTTATTGTTGAAGTTTACAAATAAATTTCTTCCCATCTTTGTTCAAACTGTAACAGAAACGTGCACATCAAATTCCAGTGACGTCATTCGTGGGGCAAATGAAGAAAACCTTTTAACAATAAAATAGTGAAGATTCTCACAAAACTGCTGTGGTAAACACAGTTCATAAATAAAAATAAGTCAGTTTAGTCGATGTAAAATTGTATTGTATGCTGCTGTAAAAATAACCCCATATTGGCACATTCTTTTCCATTTTGTTCTCACCAGCAGCAGTGCCACTTTGTTCATGACTTTTTCCTTCAAGCAGTCTTTACTTCTTTTACACTGTCATACATTATTGCCTTACCAATATATATCTAGTGTTTCTAGTTTCCACCATGAATGAACTAGAGATAGACCGATATATGAGTTGGCCAATATATATCGGGCCGATATTTGGTCTTTTTAGCATATTGGTTATCAGCCTTCAGTCTCTAAGAATGGTCAATATTTTGTTTGGGCCAACAAGCTGCCAAAAGAATATGCATAAAACTTTGTTTGAACACTTAAATGTGAAGACATAACTCTACAAAATGTGGCTACACAACTCTCTTATCCAGTTTGTATTAAAACTGTATTGTAGATTCAAATGATCTAATTTGAAGAAAATAGTGCAAATCAGCCAAAATAATGACAGAGCTTCTTGGCCATCAGTTGCTCTGGATTCTAAACAATTAGTCATGAAAAAAAAATCGCATATCAGTCAATCTCTGGAATTAACACTATTTCTGTAAAAACAAATTTGTTGTGTTGAACAAAATACAGTCTTATTTCTGATTTGGATTTCTACTGTTATAAGCAGACAAATATAAGGTACCGTATATGTAAAGTCTTAGCCATTTCACAGTTGTTTTATCCTAACACCAGATAAATACTATGACAATCTTAAACAATGAAATACACAGAGTAACACAAATCTTTGGTTTTTTGAATGTAATACTTTTCCCGTTAAGTTTTTATCAGATTTTACGTGCCAAACAGTAACAACTTACTCATTAACTGAAAATAATGAAATGCTTAATGATGCTACACTGTAAGAGACGTTGAAAACCCAGATGCACGGGCAAGCCAGTCTTGTTTTATGAGTAAGTTTAAAGTTGAATGGCTAAGAGCTACATACAGCAGACTGTGGCCATGGTATGAAAATGAAGAGCAGATTTATGTAAGTCCAATCTCCTCCAGGACACTGCGTGGGGTCTCTGCTTCCTATGAGCACAGAGGAAAGAGAGAGGAGGAGGATATAAAATATAATGTGAGAAGTGCAACAGTGCTAAAGAAAATAAGTAGTTTTAAACATTTAAAATGAGGTATGGCTCTCAAATGGAAGCAGGAGTCAATATTTCCGTAATTATATGATATATAAGAATGTGACTAGGTGTATTTCTACTTTTTTGGTTTGCAAAATGCTTCACAGTGGTCATTTACCTTATCACCACATCATTACAATCATTATCGTGCTAAAGTTACAGGGGGCATGTGAAAGTGTGCAGGTTTCAATGCATTTTAAAACTGATAATTATGAATTTGCGAAATGCATAATATAAACCTCAAAACACACAGAATTAGGTGCTCCTAGCAGTTTGGGTAGATGTTATTGAAAGTTTTAGTCATATTGTCTTTTATAATTAAGTATAAACACTGCTTCCATTGTGGTCCCAAATTCTATTGTGTTGCCTGAGGTGAATGAGTGCAGAAGGCCTCACTGACCTGTAAAGTGTTCACTACGAGGAATTTAACAGGGAACAATTCAAAACACAGCAACAAGAGGGAATGGGAAATAAAAATGCAAAACCACAATCATAGAAATGTTTTATCATGCACAATTAAAACTCATTTGAAGTAGTAGTGTTTATGTAACTGATTACATACAGAGACAGTGTTCTTCACATGTTCAGATAAGACTATGGCAGGTTCATTAATGATTAAATCTTTAAGTTCAAAAACAAAGTAAAAGTGTTAATGAACAGTGAATCTTTCTTTGCTCACCTTAGTGTATACTTTTAAATACATTCAAGACAATAAAGGAATAAAACAGCATCATCTGTTACACCAATTCACTGTTCAGCTTGTTGTTTGCAGTGTAGTAGTAGTAGTAGTAGTAGTAGTAGTAGTAGTAGTAGTAGTAGTAGTAAAGTACTTTACTTAAGTGCAAATGTTATGTTTTTACTTGAGTACATTTTAAAGTGAATGCCTTTTACTTTTACTTCAGTATATTTGAGAGAAGGTGTCTGTGTTTTCTACTCCACTAGATTTTTTAATTGGACTGAAAGTAAAAGTATGCTGCTGAAAAGACTGAGGGGTTTATTTTTTAACACATTTTAATTTGAGCAAACAAAATATAAAAAATAAAAACAGCTACAAAAAAATATTGATTCCATTGTTTCTGTTGAACAAAATACAGCACAAATCTTTATCAAAATCACTACATTACATTTACATTACATTAATTTGCTTTATTAGATCTCAAAATATGTGTTAAATACTATTTTTACTTTTATACTTTTATCAACTAGAATACCCCTATAGAATATCTTTATTGTATTCTAACCAAAAACACACATGGAGCTGTGCTGAGTTTCATTTGTTTCATTCATGCATGTTTTTTTTAAATACTTTTTACTCTTTAAGTGCTTTAATACTTAAGTAGATTTTTTTCATGTGATACTTTTACTTTAAATTGAGCTTTTTTTTTTTTGCTCCAGTATCTGTACTTTTACTTAAGTAACAAAATTGAGAACTTCTTCCACCACTGGCTGTTGGACTACAGGGGGAGGAAATTACATGGGGACCACCAAAGTCTTGTCTATTATAGGAAACTGGAGAAACCAAGAGACGATGACAATGACATGGACAATGAAGCAAGAAGAAAAGAAGTACTTACTTTGGAGTCCTACACCAAGGTTCAGCAGAAAATAAAGCAGACGCACCAGACAGTCACCCAGGGCACATAGGGGACTACAACCACCATACTTACAAATGCAGTTTTAAAGAAACAACACATGCGTGAGTTACATTTCATTTAATAAAAACATTTATTTCAATATTATATAGTTATCAGACAGTTATCATGGTCAGCTATTGCACTGTTTTAAGTTGGACACAGAATACAGTGCTTTGTCAAAGTGCATTTACAATCTAGATAAATAAAGCTTTAGTAATCTCAGTTTTGTGGGGTTTGTTGGATCACTCAATGTAGTGGTAGTAATTATACTAGTAATATATGTTGTTACAGTTTGAATATTGCTACTCAAATTAGTAAAGGTTTAGTATTTGATGTGCTGCAGGTTTGCTCCAAAAACAAAAATATTGCTTGAATTCACCCACTGTTAATGAGCAAAATTAAAGTGACAAAATTACATATATTTCTAAATATTAAGCTAATCAAATGAATCTAAACAAATATTTCAATCTTCATAAACAACATAAGTATTTTAAGTATGAAAGATAGCTGTGCTTTTATAATCTATATCCCATTTACCTAAAATGCCCAAACAGAAAATACAAAACATGTAACAAAAATAAGTTGAATCATGTTACATCTTCAGCGATTTGGCAAAATCATGTGCAAATAAAACATGTTTTTAAGATGACACATGATGCAACTTGCAGTTTTACAGTGATGACAAACAATACAGAAAAGTTCAAGCGAACATTTAGTGACAAGCATTTAGTGACAAGCATTAACAACACTGCCACAAGCAATTCTTACTAACCTTGTGATATTTAGATACAAGTAGAACTAGCTCTTTCTGCTAGTCACAAGGTTTTATAATTGGGGGAATGTCTGACAAAAATCGATACCAAATAAAGTGTTTTTTTTTAAATCATTCTTATAGTTAAAATGTATTGATTATCAGAATATAGATATATAATTTAATTTAATTTAATATGACTTTAAATGAAATGAAAGTGTAATTTTCCCCAGGTGACAGTGTTGTTTGAGATCTGTCATGCGCTGACCCTCCACCATGAACATAGACAGAGGGAGCAGAGAGGAGCTCAGTCATGCAGATATGAAGCAGCAGCAGCACCAGCAGAGGGGGCCAGTCAGTACACAGGCACGTTAAAGTACTCATGAGGGGGCTGAGGAGAGAGATGCACACCATTTAGGAAACAGAAAACAGCATGTTATAAAACAATTTCTCAGGATTTTGCCTCCTTAAAACGTAATTGCTATTTCAAAGGTGTGAGGAGACAAGGCCTGAGAATTGAGGTGTGCCCTGTGTCCTTAGCAGAAGGGCATGCAGTAAACAGACAAGCAGAAGACAATTCACCATCAGTGCCATCCCCAAGCTATGTCCACTCCAAAGTAAACTGAAACTTCAGTGTAAATCCAATTATTTTAAAGATGTATCTAGTAATAACGACTCTATATTATCCTCGTTTACTTTTCATTAACTAGAATATCCTTATAGTATCTTAACCAAAAACAGACATGGAGCCGACTTGAGTTTCATTCATGAATATTTCTGTATTCATGGATGTTTTGGTCTCCATCCACCACTACACAGGTTAGCAACTTTCAATTTCATTTTGCTTTCAATTTCACAAAAACCAAGATTTTCGTGATTTCAAAACATCCATTATTTTAAGAAATAATCCGGAACTACCAAGGCTAAGGTGTCTGTCCAGGGTAAAAAAGTGAAAATTGCATAATAAAGAGCCTTAATAATGAAGGGCATTAGAAAAATATCTAAAAGTATTACTAATAAAAAATGTTTAGAAAAGGTAATATAATCAATGATCAAATAATTCTGCTCAAAGTCCCTGTCTGGACAGAACTGTAACATCTTTGTGATTTTTGAGATTTGCTCTTTATTAATGTGGAGTCTGTGGACATAGGCTTTTTTGGTCGGACTATGAATACACATGCAATGGCGCTGTTACTAGATTAGACACAAACACAATGCACATTAAACCCATATGGTACAGATAAAACTACACAGGACAGACTCAGACAGACGGGGCCTCATCACTAGAGGGACTGCTACAACAAACAACAATACTGCATTGTTACTGCGTCTACACTCTACTCTAAAGAGAGGACGACCTACTTCCACAGACACACATTCACCTGAGCTCAGAGCCTAACTCTGGAACAACCCAGACTCCTCAGAGGCCAGACCAGGGACCATCATGCCTGCAGGAGACACTGCATCAGCACCTCAGACTTGTCAAGTATGAAGCTTTTTAATAGAACTTTGGAAACTTCCACACCAACTACCACATTTCTTCCTATTGGCTAAGTAGTTAGTGTTCTGTGAATAATTCAGATGATGCCAGACCCAAGTCTATAGGGGTGAAAAAGGGTGCACTGCAAACTCATTTAAAACTCTTTGCACCCTAATTTAGGGCAGGTTATATAAAGGCTTAATGCAAGAGTATTGTTTTTGCAACTCTTTGAAACTTGAATGCACCATCAGTCAGTTTGTTCTGCACCTGCCCTAAATTATGCTTACATTTTGAGTTTGAATTTGTAATAGGCATTAAGTAGGCATACTAAATAGTAGTAGGGATATCATTTTTTGTTTTGAATGCACAAATATATCATCATCTATGATATCTAAAAAAAAAACTGTATACTTTTTAGCCCCAGAAATCCTTTTTGGGACATTTTGCATCAAAGTCTGGGCACTAAAAATCATACAATCCACAGACAGAACAACACTAGAGTGCTACAGGACTATTATTATAGAGGAGGGTGAGGGATGGGGGGGCATGAGGGGGTTTGACCTGATACTGCCCCAGTAACAAAGACCCCTTTATGAGGACGTCTGTTGGACATTTATCTGTGAGTAGGAAGTCTTCAGAGGCATCATTACAGCGAAAGTCGAGCACTGGCCAGTTCCTAAGAAATGTTTCATTAAAGCCTTATTAAAATAAGTCCCATAATCCCTGGTGGTATTTCTCCTATATAATCACTGGACTGAGTTAGACCACTAAAATGCTGTAAAGCCACAATAAAACACAGTACCGCAGAATATAGCCTATTGTGAATGTGGTGCCTTCAATAGAATTACTAAAATTTAATTTAAGAGAAATAACATTTTGTCAAGGTTTATATATTTTTCAGCTTAGGTCCTAGTTTAGTTTTGTTTTACACCTGATAATGTTTTTACAGGTTTATATGTTACATCTATTCAATAATTCTGCCTAGAGGATACTCCATTACATATGTTATTATGGATATTGCGAGGGATAGTTATGGTAATAGATTTTTGTACTTAGTACAGTATCGTTTGATGCAAAATGGGCAGTACCGAACTGGAATCGAATATAAAACATACAGGCTCAATCAAAGCAGAAGGCCAAATGACATTATATCATTTTTAAATGAAGGGGGATGCACACTAATCTGCCATAACATTATGACCACCAGCTGCTAAATATGCAGCCTCATACAAAACTTCAGACTTAGACAAACTATATTAATCCACAAAGAGATGGAAGAGAGAAAAGGACATTAGTTTAACAGCTCAAAAACACTATAGAAAATATTACTTGAAAATTGCATTTTTAAAATTTCTTTTACCAGCCAGAAGTATCTTCCTTAGGATCAGAACATTCAAACAATTACTGATCATCTGCTATGGATCTCGGGAAAAATCTCTCAAATCCTTTGCTTCAAAAATTCACTACCAGGTCAGTTGCTATAACGAATAGAAAATCTTTGTAAATCACCCTTGTCAGTGGTCAACATAATGTTGTACCAGATCAGTGAGTGGTTCTATTCATAGGGACATGTATGTGTTAATCGGACCCTGAAGCAGACACTTCATGCAGTTCTAAAACCACAGCACACGTTTAAACCCCATGCGTCTGAGCCAGTGCACCAGGCCGGGCATTACCAAAGTCTGGAGTCTCTATAAGATCTCGTCACTCTGCAAACTGCCCCAGTCTTCACTCTATAATACAGAGGGCTTCATCAGGGGCCTGTCCAGTGCCCATGGGTTTGATTGGACCAGAGGTAGTAAAGTATCTGAGCTGAAGTAGCCTTATTTTGTTTTTTGTAAAATAACTGTACTCATGTAGTAGATGTAAAATCTCTCTGCAAAATAAAGTAGTGTTACATTTAAACTTTATAACAGCTGTTACTGTTAAAACTAGGGTTGCACTTTTTTTTATCCAGTAGCATTAACATCTGAAACAAGATATGAACTGCTAAACGAATACAATTATCCAATATATTTCAGAACTAAGTTAGCAATTTTCCTCCAGAAGAGGCTATTTTGATGTTTGCAGAGACAATAATTACATACATTATTGCAGCCTTTGCAAATGAGTGATTTCAATTTGCTTAAGATTAATTTTGCCCAAGTTAAAGCCATTACTATAATTGCTGCTACTACTTCCACAACTTATTTGAAGAATCTAAAGCTTCAGCTATTCACAAACAATATTTTTGTTGTTTTAAAGTTGTTGTTGTTTCCTTTATATATGGCTTTAAAAAGCTATATTTAAGGGGTTCTCATATACTGCGTGAGAACTCCACTCTCTGCCTTGTACTTGAATGAGCCACTTTCTCCTTGTCCTTGGGGACATCAGACTTGGCTCAGTCCAGACTCTCTTTGTGAGCCAGTTTTAATCCAATCTGAGTACCATTAAACAATCGCAACTTTGATTAATCCTGTATTTTACCTGAGGGTGACAGTAACACCACAAACAGCCTTTTTAATCTCAACTCCTTGTTTTTTTTCAGTAAATACGCTCATGTTTTTCTCTTTATGTAAATGTGTTCAGACTGACTTCCCAGAACTCATTATCTGTGGCCTTTTGCATTGGAGCTGAACAAACAATGCGCCCAAACCAACTGCCTGGAGACACTGACGACAAGGTACAAGACAAGGACCTATTCAAATACAGATTCATCTAATAACTATGAGATGATTGGAACTCGTTGCATTTTCCTCTTTTACAAGACTTCAAGTTGACAGGAAACTACAGCTAATCAGACTACAGTACAGTGTGAGGGAAATCAACAACGCATTTCATAAGCAAATCAGAAAACCAAGTATTTGTTCAGCAGCATCATTTTTTTAAATATATTTTGTCTTTTCTAGGTTTGCTTTCATTTAATCAAAATTGTTCACCAGTTCAGTGGTAGCTTGTGAAGAAAATGTAAAAAACAAAAAGTTGTAAAATACAGGAAGTAGCATTCAGTTCTTCTACCGTCAACTGGCATCAATTCCACCCAAAATTCAAGGACAATTTACTAAATTTTTTTTTGCTGACTTTCACCTTCAAACAAAAGGGCCACTGATGAAAATGTCCACAAACTGTGAAAATTCTGTGCATTAATGCACATTTCACACATTCCTAATTGAGTTATTGATTATGTAGCTCATTGGTTGGCTAGCTCAATGATTTAAACTTTTGTTCATTTAAAGGAGCTGTAAGAGTGGTCAGTGTGAATATGTGTGCAGAGACACACCCAGCAGGACCATCCATTTGACTGTGTTGTTGATTAGTAATGGCATAGTGTGGGGTTTCTACTGGGCTCCATCTAAGGTTAAACCTTTACTACATTGTGGGAAACAGGATTAGATCCACTAACTGTACCTGCAAATAGGCGCATCTGAAAGTCTATATTCTGAAATTAATCAAGAATCAAAGACAGAAACACATCAACAGAAGAAATCAGGCAAAATGAATTGGAAGATAATAGGGGGATAGGAATCTAATTGTAAATAGACAATCCAGATAGAGAATACACACTATCCACTTTAGTTCAAGTTAATTTACATTCATTTCCCTGATTGTGAAGGAATTGATTGATTGTTAACAACCATTTTTTTAAAAAAAATATATTTTGAGCAAAAGAACAAAAAACAATAGCATTTTTTACAATGCTATTTGGACATGTTGAGGCTGCAGATCAGACAAAGGCAAAGTATTTCTTCAGCTAAAATAACAGGAAACCGTTTCTGTTTTAGAATTTTGACTTGAATTGTTATTTCTTGATTTAAGCATGTTGCAAATGATCTTGTGTAGGGAAATTTAAGCGTTTAGTAACAGATTCAGGTCATAGTCTTACCTCCTGTAGTAGGTCGGCCTGTTCTATGGCCTTTAACACATTTTTCTTTGACGTCTCCTGAGCCTCACCACCAAGAAGGAACTCGTCTAGAATGAAGTAGGCCTTCTCAAAGTTGAATATAATGTCCAGCTCACAAACCTAACAAATGAGGCAGGAATGTATTAATGTAGTACATATGAGGGAGTATTTTCAACAGGCCTACTTTGTTGATGTCAGTAGCAGGTACCGCTGAAAGATGCATGATTTCAGTGCAAATGTTTTTCTTTCATTCATAAATATAGACATTTTATTAATAGTTGTATTAGTAACCTCAGTAGAAGAAGAATTGTATAGTAGGATGAGCAATAACCATGGTAGAAGTGGCAGCAGAATATTACTGGTAATTACCGTAATTTCATGACCATAGGGCGCATCGGATTATAAGGCGCAGTTCAGTTACGGGTGCTTTTTCTGCATTTAACACATACAAAAGGCACACCAGGCCTTAGGGCGCAGGCACGGTAAAAAATGCAAGTTAGTTTTGCTTCCTTTGCTTTTTTTAGAGCACATACTGTGTTCGGTTGTGCTTTATTCAAGTATTTAGCAAAGTGCTCACATATTTTTTTCAATTCATTCACAAATCCATCAAAGTCTTCATCCTCTGTATCTAAAATGAACAGCTGCGCTAGATCTCTATGAAATACACCAGGTTCCCTCTCGTCACTATCAGAGTCTGTTTTGTTGCCATACGGCTCCTAGTGAACGATGCAGACTTTTGCGAAAGCTCAAAGAACAGTCCAAGCAGATACGTTAGCCCAAGCATCCACAATCCATTCACAAATCGTGGCGTAACTCGCCCGCCGCTGCCTCCCAGTCTTTGTAAAGCTGTGTTTGCCGTCTGTCATCCATCGCTCCCACGATGTTTGCAACTTTTACCCGCGCCTTATAGTCGTGAAATTACGGTAGTAGTAATATATTATTGCCGATAGTGCAGTTGGTAGTAGTTATACAATTAGAAGAAGTTGCAGTCAGTAGTAGTAGTTGTAGTAGTAGTAGTAGTAGTAGTAGTAGTAGTAGAATGGTGGATGTAGGACATAGGACTCTGTAATAGAGTCTAACTTCCCATTGGAGCGGTTCCTCTACCTGTAGTACTGTCCACATATTACAAATAAAAAAGACTAAAAGACTCACACTGCCAAAGTATTTGTCCAGCAGCTCCACATATCTGTGAATGATCTCCAGAGTGATCAGCTCGTTGTCCTGGCCCTCGATGGCGCAGCAGAAGTACAGACTGGCATATCTGAAAACACAAATCACAAAATACGTATGAAAATTATTACAGAGCAAATAAAAAAGTCCCATGCACTGTACCAATAACACATCTCAAAAGTAGCCCAGGGAATTCTATAAACTCTATACAATTCTCTATCTGAAGATTTTAGAAGTCATTGTTTGTTGCATCAGAAACTGCATTTTATCACAAAGACCACCGATAATAGGAGGATGATCTTTGTGCTAAAATTAAGGGTAGGCGAGCTGCTTGTCTCCATGAAGATGTTATTGCTTTGCCTGGAATGTTCTACAGTATGGCATTAAACCTATGTAACTCTATGGAGACAAGCGGATGATGCCATAAGACATGTTTTCAAAGATATTTTGCAGTACAACACTGAAGAAATGAAGATAGAGTACTAAAAGATAAGTGCAAGGCCATTCAGTGGAATATTCCAGGCAAAGCTACAAAGTAGACCTTTAAAGTTACAATGCAGTAATGTGATTTATTTGATTCAATTAGGATGCATTATAGTTAGCAGGCTATATTTGTATTCCTACTGCAGTAAGTAAGGGATTGTCCATTTACACATAAGTAATACCACTTGACAACATGTTGACAGTGCACAATTTTGTTATAAAGGTGGAGTGTGTGTAGTAAGAACATTATAACAGGCCAAAGCCAGATGCATGCAGGGGGCTTTTTATGAGTATAGCTACATTTCGCCAATAGCTCTTAATCTCTGCTAATCCCAGAGGCGCTCTTTAAGCATGTGATGATGGGCTAATAAGGGACTAGGCCAGTTGATCCCTTATACTAGCAGGATGTGTGGTTACAATGTTGAATATAACATAATTTAGTGTTGTTCATGATTAATCAGCTATAAGGGACTTAATCAATCAAAAATACAAACAAATTATTAATTTAACTGTATAGGCGAGCTACAGATTTAAGGGCGATAACGGTTTCATAATATACACAAGTATATAATTTGTTTCTGGTTAATAATGACATTTAAGCTTCTATATAATAAGACTAGTAGTTTCATGTAGTTAATTTTATCTGGATAACCTTAATGAATGGAAGCTTTGGACTAGACTGTTTACATGAGTTTCAATCACAAAATGAAATAGGAATAGTAATAGTAGACTAATACTGTATAATAGTCATACACAAATATCAGGAAAGTAAAGATGTAATCAGGAAGTAATGCGATAATGTGGTTGGAACCTTTTATGGTAAATGCTTAATGGACAGGAAGAGAGAATTCCACTTCAAAAGCCATTATGGGAACTACTGGCAAATGCACTTTAACCCTAACGCATGGTAGTAAGTGTATAAGTTTGCAAAAGTAAGCAAAAAAAAACCCCAAAAACATCTTCTGTTAAAACATAAAGTAAAATGGCTAAACTTTGGCCACATCTCGTTTCTTGTAGGTATGTTTGAGTAATTAGTGTTCATTAATAAGCTGCCAGTTATTCATTCATTCGCACTGCAACAGGATAATAAGGCTTTCGTCATGTTTTGGTCTGAGTGCTTTCATAATAAAACCCTCTGTTAATATTCTTATCCCATTTTTCAGTTCATCAGACTTAGGTTTACTCTACTACATATTTATTATTTGTATATTTTGTAATAATTATGTTGCCATTTATCAATTATTGATTATTCTCACTCACTGCACAAAGTGAGTTAATTTTTGATAATTTAGTTCTCACCGTTTATATACAATCTTGAGATCTCTCCACTCTAAGAAGCTGCACATTTTGGGTTTTCGGGCCAGGACAGTTTGCACAAGCTCTCGGGTGATCTTCTTCTTCTCTTTATCCGATAAAGGCACGTACCATTTCTGAAGCCGCAGCTTGCCTTGCCGACTGAACAAGAGCATGAACTGCATCTAAAATGAGGACACGAAACACAGACGTGACACAATGAGATGAGATGAAGGAGTGGGTGGTGAAAGGCAGGCGACAAGACATGCAAAAACATCAACAAAGGACCCTACATTAGGTTAAAATACTGTATCTTAATTCTCAAAATCAAGATTCAGTTCACAGTGTGCATTTTAAACATGTCCAGAACGAAGATCGAACTACAAACTAATACGCAAAACTAAAGTCGAATTTTTTTAAGAACAACTTTCCATTAACAATCCACTAACGGTTAACAAAAGTCATCTGCTACTTCTAAGAGTTCACACTTCACTGTGGTTGCTTCAATCCCCTTGTCAATCACTCTGACCAATAAGCAGCATTTTACAAAAAAAAGCACCTGATGACTATACTACTTTACTAATGCACCTGTTTTTTGCTTGGATATTATTGGTATTTCATTACAAACATTACAAGCCTTTTAGTACATTTCCTCTGGATTTTGGAATGAATATAATCATTTTTCTGCAAATAGTCTTATCCAGTTATAGATTAAAATTTTGATCTCTTGGTCAGTTTAACCCAATAAACATTTCAAGTTTATAATTTCTTTAGCACTTTGCTGTGTTTCAGTATTTAGTAAAAGGTCCATAATTAGGACTCAATATATATTTATACATGTATATATATATATATATATATATATATATATATATATATATATATATATATATATATATATATATATATATATATATATATATATATATATATACATGTAATTGACTATATATCTATTAAAATATATTACTAATGGACTGCAGGAAAATAAATAGCACCAACTTTATGACACAGGTGGTGTGTGTGGCCCTATCTCATGTATACCTCAGACTGTATACCTCAGACTGTATACCTCAGAGTGTATACCTCAGACTGTATACACGTTGCCATATGCTCACATGTAAAGCTGCCATACATAAGTTATAGTGGCAAGTTTGCAACCTGTAATAACACAACTTACAACAACTTAAAAACAGCAGTTAGTTTACCACGATCGATCTCCTACAACATATTAAAAATCCTGTACATTTTTGCATTTGACATGTGTTTTGAGTCCCAAACAGGAGTAGAGCACCTCCTCTCGTGACATGTCCCCAGCGCGAGAGCACCGCTATCACTGTTATTCCAAGGTTAGCATTTAGCTCTTCTAGCGCCTATGTATTTCACGATTTTGTCTCTAAAATAAACAATATTACACCTGCCTTGGATGTGAAATAACCACCTGAATAAAAAAGACCGCTTACCTTAAATATCACTGTAAGCTCCACTTAGAGGAACTAAACCACCCAACGCTTCACAGAAACCCGGACAGGTACCGAGGCGCTGATTGGTCAAAGAAAAATGCACTCTGCTCCAGATTGGCTGGTGTACTTTTTAAAACCCGCCTACTTCAAGGCTTTAAACGGATCTGAGGGATGTCATAGGCTACACATAATGTCAATCATGGTATAAGAAGCCGGTTGGTCCCGCCCACGTAACAAGTCGCTTAACATTATTATTATTATTATTATATTACATTGAATTGAACACATGTACACATTATGCATTCATGTAATTATACTATGTAGTCTAATAACTAAACTATAATTATGTAATGATACTTTTATAAGCGCATGTATTTTTTATCGTGAATTATATCTCTTTTTGTTTAGGAAATATGTATCAATAATATTATAATAATATAATATTATTTTTTCAATAAAATTATAACGAGCCTATTATAAGCCATCATTCAGTGGGTACTGGGCCTATGAATCTTCCTAATGAACTGGTGAGCTAGAAAACTGGTGAGCTTTTCAATATTTCTACATTGCTTATGATTATTAACGTAGGCTATACCATGAGTAAATAATTTTAGTTATTTTTTTTAGGTGAGTAAGCGTTATGCCTTTATATACAAATTGCGTATTCATATAAATATGTACTCTGTCTATGGAAGAGTGATGGTTGATAATTCACCCTGGGAGTCAAGGCTCTAATCAGACTGAGTGAGGAGTCTCTCTCTCTCTCTCTCTCTCTCTCTCTCTCTCTCTCTCTCTCTCTCTCTCTCTCTCTCTCTCTCTCTCTCTCTCTCTCTCTCTCTCCTCTCTCTCTCTGGGAGCAGGAGGTGTGTGTGAGGCCAATAAAAGGTGTTAAATAAGGCTGAGATGGGATCATGGATTAGTCTAATCCCATCTACGCTTTCGTATCACACACACTGTATCCATTTGAACAAAATGGAGCCCACTTTTTGAGCTGCTGTGCTGTTTCTCCTTCTCTCAGGGTAAGTCCCAGGCCCAATACGAGGTGTAACAGAGATTCTAAAACTACGTTTTGTTAGTGGTACAAATATTTGTAGGTAGTGGTCTGATTTTCCTTCTCAGTCAAATTCAAAGAATAGTTCATTAGGCTTGCATAGTGTCATCCTGATTTAGTCCTGTTTTGAACAGGCATAGTTGCATCCTATAGATTAATCCAAATTCCAACCTAGATAGTTTTACATTTCTCTCTAACTTTATGCACTTGAAAATGTGTTCAAGTCCCAGTTGCTGTTCATTCACAAGAGGTAGGGATACTTATATCAGTCACATTTAAATTAATGACATTAAACCCTGGATAGTTTAATAGATTGCATATCTTGTATGATGAGGAGGATTTGCAGGCAGAGGAATTGCAGGAGGAGGATCAGATGTTGTTGGAGTCATGGCCCAGAGGCATTATAGCGTGCACCTGTGACTGTGAATCAGCCCCACCCATACCGAGCCCTGTCCCACCCATTGCAGCCCCTCAGAGCCCCCTGCTCAACTGCATTCCAGGTCAGATGCATAACAGTTCACTTAATCCCACCCCTCACAGTTAAGGAAAAAATACCCTTTCAAACCAAATACACAATGGAGTACATTCGATAGCTAACATCAACCTTCACATGAGATGGAAATTAACCATTTTGGCAAAAATTTTACACAGGCTATTCATATGCCCAATGGTCATTTATATTTTTGTCCCTTTATAAACAAATAACAAATGGAAGATAAATGGAAGTAGCTTGCAAATAAATTATGCAGGGAAATATGTGGCATTGTTAGCATATAGTGTATTGCAATAAATTCTCATACCTCTTTTAAAGTATCTTTCTCAAACATCCATTCATTTGTTGTGGTTTAAATGTCTCGGTATGATGTGACCTTGTGAGGAAATCAGATTACTTGTGCAAGATTAGAAGTCTCAAATTGGATTTCCTCTAATAACATGATACTGAGCGTAGTCTACATCAGAAGCTCAGTAATATTTTTATATTTCCTCAAAAATTACTCTTATAACTGTAGTGGTTTAATAATGTAAAAATGGAGTCCCCTAACACTATCATACAGAATAATAACACTCTACTTTCGTTAGTGAACTACCTGCATATTCTCTTCAATAAACTGTCTCTCACAGAGTGCTCATACCACCGACCTCTGGGCTTTGACTCTGGGTTGGTAACATCAGACCAGATGAGCTGCTCCAACCAGGACCAGTACTCAGGCTGGTACTCTTCCTGGCTCCCTAACAAAGCCCGCCTCAACAGCCAGGGCTTTGGGTAAACCACTGTATCCACATCTATAATTTGATTGTTTGGTTGAAACAATGCACAACTGTGAATGTTTATAATTAATTAGTTTAGTTAATGACAGAAAAAAATGATTTGTTACATTCTTCACTTATCTGATTTTTTCCTCTTGTCAGATGTGCCTGGCTCTCCAAGTTTAATGACCCGTTCCAGTGGATTCAGATTGACCTGAAGGAGGTGTCGATCATGTCTGGGGATCCTTACTCAGGGCCGCTGTGATGCAGATGGATGGATGACCAAATATAGCCTCCAATACCACACTGTGGACAACCTCAACTGGGTCTACTACAAAGACCAGACAGGCAACAACAGGGTGGGAGCACTGGACCCAAACAAAGATGTTTAGATACAGTGCAAGTCATTCATCTATCGTGCAAAATATAATATATGCCAAATTAATTTGTGCTGACAGAGAAGATATTTTGATTTCATATATATAGGCCCAGTAATTACAGAGAATTAAGGAACTTCAAATTCATTATACCTTCATTAGGCTAAGAATGCAATCTATTCTGAGTATGTATTCTGAGTATTCTGAGTATATACAAAATAAATAGTCAGCTCTATGGCAGCTCATCTGCAGACTTGAAACACCTGACTTCAAACGTCAACAGCTATGCATCTCTTGGATTACAAACTTGCACAAACACACAAGACTGTAGATGTAGTTCTCAGGCTTTTGCATACTGTGGTTGTGCAGGGAGACTCAGAGCTCTGTGCCATGTCCAGACTTGTTTTACACTTGTCCAATCAAGGAAAAAGCATTTGTGTATGTGTGAAAATGCCCTGGACAACCACTCAAACACTTTACAAGCTTCTATCACTGCTTTAGTGTTGCATTTCTAACTGGGGTTGAACATTTTAGCTTGCAAATCTTGTTTTGCTCTAGTGTACATCTGTTCTGAGAAAACTGATCATGTTTCTTTTTTTTCATGTAATTCAACAGTGAAATGACACCATACTTTAGTTATTTATATGTATCGCTGCTTCTAAAATGTATATAAATATCCACAGTGACATCTGTAATTGCTTAATTGTAAAATATAGATTATTCTTGACCTCCATATCTCTGTGACCCTGTTCTTCTCCTCCCAGGTGTTTTACGGGAACTCGGACCGGACCTCCACAGTTCAGAACCTACTGAGACCTCCTATTGTGGCCCGGTATGTCCGGATCCTGCCCCTAGGTTGGCATAAACGTATCGCCCTGAGAATGGAGCTGCTCATGTGCATGAACAAGTGTAATCTCTGAATCACATGCCTGCTAAATGTGATGGAAGATGGACACAGCTAAATACTGTGCATGACAAATTCAAACCATTCAGTTTCTGAATAGTTTGAACTTGTAGCAGTTTGAAGAGATACGCATGGCTACCCCAAAAATATTTTACTTAAGTTAATTGCAGAAAATAATGAACTCAGAACCATCAGACATCATTTTCTTTAAATTCAC
The DNA here is from genome assembly GCA_019594935.1 of Periophthalmus modestus. NCBI lineage: Eukaryota > Metazoa > Chordata > Actinopteri > Gobiiformes > Gobiidae > Periophthalmus > Periophthalmus modestus. The sequence goes on along the minus strand of JAIEZT010000007.1, from coordinate 15,809,460 downwards.
TGATGAAAGTTGTCAGATCAACAATAAATGAATAAGTTGGTTTTATTCAAGGTTCACTGTTACATGTAAACATAAATGTTCTAAAACCATGAGTATTTTATTGTGTTTTGATGAAAATGCTTTGTCCCAAAGAAAAATAAGCAGAAAACACTGACTATGCTACTAATTTGTGTCTGTAATAAAGCACAAACTTCATACTTGATTCAATTAAACATTTTCTGTTATAAACATTACCAATAACAGTAGTCACAGCAGTATTAATATAATACACAGTGCTCCTTCAGCAAAACCAGGATCCATAGAGACTCGTAATGTGAGTCCAAGTTCATAGTAACTGTCCCATCATAAATCCATAAACTTGTTTCCCAGTCATTGCCATGATTAGGAAATAATGTACAAAGTCATATTGATATTGCTGCCTCACACAGGCTTCTCAAAGTGCAACAATAAAACTATAGAGGATCCACGCAAAATGTTCATTCATGGAACTCAATGTAATATTCTTCACACAAAGTATCCCAAATGTCCGCCTGACTTGTTGAAATGAAGTGATACATCCAGAATGGCTTTGTCTTCTTCTAACTGCTGTAAAAATGACCTCATAAAGACCACAATATTAAAGACATGAAATAAATAACATCTTTACGGCAGTTAAAATAAATATATTTGTAAATGTATCATAACATTTCGTTTGGATACAGCACCAACCAAACCTTCTACTGTGACAAATAATTACTTAAAGAAGTGCAACATAATAGATATTTTTCTTTCTATTATCTTTATACTCTCTCACATAGAATTCATGTTCATGTCTGAACTGCATGATTTAAATTGTACCAAAAGTATCTTAAGTACAGTCAGCTCCACTGTATTTAAATTTAACAACTGTGTAGAAAATAATACTGTACATTATTAGCTCTAATGTGTAATGCCTGTTAATGTCTTACAGAGGGCGCTGTAGCTTAGATTTTCTCCCAGGTTATGGCACCAGTGTTTCTAAAATGGCTGCATTGATAATAGTCATAAATAGCCTAAATAGACTTCTTAGTTAAGCGTTTAGGGTATGTTCACACTTGCTCGATCACCACATAAAAATTTTGACTGACGTAGGTGTCACCCCGGACCTAAACCAAGACTGAACCAGGACTAGAACAAGACCTCCTACATTAGAACTCAAACTTTGCTTATGCCAAGACCAAACCAGGACAAATGTGAACATGCCCTTAAAAGTGTAATATTAATTGCACTACAGTGATTTCTCTCACTCATACACCACCAAAGGCAACAGCTAGAACCCTGGTGAGATGAACACAGTTACCAACATTACTGACCTAAACAATGTTAAAGTGGCTGTGTGAAAATGCCTTAGGTTCCTATAGTAAAGACTACATAATAAAATGTACCAGAGATCTATCCATAGAAACAAAAATACTTACACAAATCTATACTTTACCTTATCCATATATATATTTGATCTGTAATATATTTATAATTATAGTACAAATTATAATCAGAATTACATAATAATATAAAGTCTATCAAACATGGAAGCTTTAAAAAATTAAGACATACCAAGGCCTGTACTAGACCTTTAGCAAGCAAGTGTTTGGCATCACTGCTGTGTGTGCGGCAGGTGTGGTGTTATGCAAGGAGCGAGTAGGAGCAACAAAAGGAGGCAGAGAAAGTGGAGCAGAGATCTTAAATCACAGAGCTGTCTCCTTTAGGTCATTTAAGTTTGGAATCCGGGAGCGAGAGGGTCGCCCAAAACCGTGCCCGTTCTGCCCTGTTTTAATGCTCATCTGCTCGGGATAGGGGTTGCCCTCGGGACGTCCTAAAGCAGAAGTGTGCCACCCAGGTTCCAGCTGGGAGGGGTGTGGGTACTGGCGAGATTTCATCTGGGGTGTACTGACCCCGGAGTGACCCCTGCTCTCCACAAACCCGCCCTGAGACGAGCTGGGGTTGGGCATTGATGGGTACCGCATGTCGGAGGGAGCAGTTTGATTGGACGATGAGGAGGACAGATGGAGGAGTTTCCTCAGTGACTTCAGGGGTTGACTCTGAAATGGATACATTTTTGAAAAGCAGACAATTACAATATCCTGCATATGTGGGAATAAAATTGAGAAATGTCTAAATGCTTATTTATGTTCTATTTTAGTTTATGAATTAGAGTGATTGATTGTGTTACAATTTGAGTGGGTGGAATAACAAGACATGGATGTAACTGTAGCTCAATATAAGTAATACAACATACTCAAGGTAAACAACCTAATGACTGACAGCTCAAATACCCAAGTTGAAAAACAAAGTAGCTTTGAGTGTTTTTGCCAATGTATATGCAGCCACCATTAACTTAAACTGCAAATATGGACACAACATGTCTTTTTAAAAGTTCATACCGGAGAATGTGAGTCGGACAGTTTCTCTGGTGGCCAATCCTTGTCCCGGTCTCGTTCCTGGTCACGCTCGCGGCTCTTATCTCGGGATCTGTGGCGCCCACTCTGATGTCCCGATCTGGACGACTTCTGAAGGACACTATCCTCGTTGGGAGCCTGTCCCAAATATACAGTTATTTTCTATTCAAAAACATTCTCAAACTTAAGCTCAGTTGAAATCCACACATTGTAATGGACAACACGAATGTGCTTAAAACAGTGTTAAATGTCTCATCATGATTTAAGCACATTTGTGGGTGTGTTGCTTGTGTGAAGCTCGTGTAAAGCTGCTGTTACAAGATACAACTGCAATGTGTAATCTTGTGCTATCATTATTAAACACGACATGCATCTATTTCAATAAATGCATTTTGATCTGAGGAGAAAGAGATTTGAGGCCATTCTCTTATTTTGATGTGCATCTAGCCTGCCTCTCTCTAACTAACCAGACTGTGTTTGTGCCGCAGTAACCCCTTGCCACATCTGAACAAACTTCCATGTAAAAATAGAAACATAGATTTCCAACAGCATTTGTCTGCATTGAGATAGCTAAACATTTTAGACTATATAGACACGTTTTAAAAATATATCAATCAATTTTCCTTATTGTCTTAACACAATGTGGTATAATTATTGCAAAGAGCAGATAGAAATTATTGGCGCATGTGTTGGCGTTAGAGAGATAGGGGTTTATCGTACAGATTTTATTGAAATTAAAAATAGGTTTACATAAACTGAATCCTTTGAAATACATCCTGATTGGGATTCAGTAAGTTAACAATTGACTTCTACTAAAGTCTAACTTAATTTAGGTGTTTTGATCACGTAAATCGGACTGTCAAGTGCTGGTGTGACAGCACAGGCTGGGTTCCAGCCCAACCCATGTTGTGTTTTTAGCATAATGCTAACTCCTTGTTAGCCACGTCAAAGTTTTATTCGTGTTGTGTTATGTTAACATTTCATTTTGCAAAGGTTTTCATTACTTGCACTAATAAGGACATGGCAGCTTTGTGGACGAGAAAAGTTATTCTCCAATTAAGACTCAAATACCTCTTTTACATCTGTTTTACCATGCTTTAACCCCAACCATGTGTAACCTTGTTTATAAATGTAGATGTCATTTTCTGTAAGTAAATTTAGCATTTGTGCATCAGTTTGCTGCTAACCAATTGAGCTCTAGTGACAACTGCGTAGCCTTTTGATGTTTATTTAACCTCGTATTATTCCTTCAGTTACATCTCCATATGGGGTCAGTTAAATATTGTGCCTCCACTTCAAATGATCATTCGGCCTGGGTGAGTTCACCCCCGCACACAGTATAGATCAAGCAGCTGCTCATATCCCAGAGCCCCAGTATAGGCCGCAGAGAGAACGCCTCCCTCCTCAGTAACTGCTCAACTAGTATCAGCAACTGCAGATGCAAGCTAAAGAGAGTCAGTATACACAAGATGAAGCACTACTTGCCAAAGAGGCTTTGAGCAAACAGCTGTGAGATAAAGCTGAGACAAAGTTAAAGATAGCCAAACTGGTTTCCTCATACGTGGAGGGCACTGCACCAGTCTCCATCGACTCCTGTTGGTTTTCTTTAGCTTGTTCCTCCATCATCGTCGCCAAAGATTAACCCACCAGTGTCCACCCAAACTGCTGTCAGTGTACATTAGTCGCTGCTGTGCCCACATGCAGCTGTGCCAACTCCAGCACTGAGACAGCTCACGTCTGTGCCATCCAACACCTTTGTCTCTCCAAGCCTTCCTCAACTTACCCAGAAATCACACTATGTTCCTCCTCTATGCTGGAGCTGTGTTCGCATTGCTGGCAGTAAGTCAGACCTGTTTCCAGTGCATGCTGGACTCCGCTACGGCTGCCCTGTCATTGGTTCTGTTTATTGTTTGTACGGACAGAATTTCTAGGTACAGCCAGGGGCCAGAGGGGGTCCAGTTTGGGGAACACAGGATCGCATCTCTGCTGTTTGTAGATTAGGTTGTCCTGATGGCTTGATCAAACCAGGACCTGCAAAGTGCACTGGGGCGATTTGCAGTCAACTGTGAAGTGGCTAGGATGAAAAATCAGCTCCTCCAAATCCAAGGCCATGGTTCTACCAGGAAAAGGTGGCTTGCCCTCTCCGGGTGAGTGGAGAGTCCCTGCTTCAAGTGGAGGAGTTCAAGTATCTTGTTCACCGATGAGGGAAGGGTGGAGAGTGAGATTGACAGATGGATTGGAGCACCATCTGCAGTGATGCGATCGCTGTATTGGACTGTTGTGGTAAAGAAGGAGCTGAGTCGAAAGGCAAAGCTCCTGACTTACCGGTCAATCCACGTTCCTACCTCCTACCCTCACCTATGGTCATGAGCTTTGACCAAAAGATTAAGATCGTGGATATAAATGGTCGAAATGAGTCCTCCTTAGAGATAGGGCGAGGAGCTCAGTCACACAGGTGGAGCTTGGAGAAGAGCCACTGCTCCTCCACATCAAGAGGAGCTAGCTGAGGTGACTCGAGCATCTAATCCGGGTGCCTCCTGGATATGTTCCTAGAGAGGTGTTCCGCGCAGGTTCCGCTGAGAGGAGGCCCCAGGGAAGACCCAGGACACGCTGGAGGAGCTATGTCTCTCGGCTGGCCTGGGAATGCCTCGGGATCCTTCCGGAAGAGCTAGAGGAAGTGTGTGTGGAGAGGGCAGTCTGGGCCTCCCGACTGAAACTCCTGCCCCGTGATCCGGCCCCAGATAAAGTGGAAGAAAATGAATGGATGGACAATGATAAAGACAGGACAGAATTTAACAGTTTTTTTTCCAGTACCAGGGACAGTGCCTGAACAACCAGCTACTGCTAGGGCCGACTCTTGGACATTCTCTCCTTGGTGCCTTACTCAGATTCTGGAAAAAGAGAGAGCGCAAGAAGCGGTGGCCTACATCCACACCATTGACAGGCATGGAGCTATCCACACCAACTTCGTGATGGCCAAGTCCCGGGTAGCACCACGGAAGAAATCTTGATCCCACGCTTGGAGCTATGCGCACTTACAGGAGCTCAAGTCGCTTAAGTCATCCTCACCGAGTTGACCATTCCCATCAACAAAGTCTATTTGAGATCAGACTCCACAACTGTCCTTTGCTGGCTCCTGTCGGAATCATGCAGGTAGCTGAGATTCAGAGCCTGACCAGTGTGGCCAATTCGAGGTAGGAGGACACCACCCAAAACCCAGCGGATGACCTTACCAGAGGTCTAAGCCTTGTGACCCTGACATAACTACCCGGATGGAGCTCAGGACTTGCCTTCCTTTTGGAGGAACCTGAACACCAGCCCATGAATCACATGGGCTCAAGAAAGCGGCATTCATTGGAGATTGGGTAGGGAAGCTATTCGAAAGCTCCAACACTCCTGCCAATGCTGTCCGCACTGGTGTGCCAAACCTAACATTCCGATAATGTTTGACCTGCCACCCAGCCGTTTGCAGTTGTACAAGCCTCAATTTTATTCAACTGGAGTGGAATATTTTGGTCCATTTTTGGTCAAGATTGGACATCGACAGGAGAAGAGGTGTATGACCACCAGGTGTGTGCATCTAGACTTCCTGGAAAGTTTGGACTTGGACGCCTTCTTCTCCATGCCAGGCATGGAGAACCCTATGAGTTACTGTGTACTGTGTATTTACAATGGCACTAATTTTGTTGGGAGCAACCGAGAGACAGGAAACATTTGAAAGTATGGGACCTCAGCTGCAGAAAAATTTGGCCAAGCAGAAGATCAGATTTTGCTTCACCAGTCATACGCTCCCCATTTCAGACCAACCTGGGAGCGAGAGGTGAAATCAGTCAAGACAAAGTGATTCTGAAAAAGCAGACAGTCCCTGAGCCTGTCCTGTATACTTGTGGAGATTGAAGGTATTTGCAGTGCTAAACCCCTTGGCTACTTCTCATCAGACATCGTGGATCTAGACTGGATAACTGTTTTACGATTAAAGCAACCTGCTTGGTAGGAGAAGATGGAGATATAGTCAGATCTGGGCATATAACGTCTGGCTCTAACCTTGTATTATTCCTTTGGTTTTCCTTCTGATCTTGATTATGTTGAATCTGAACCTCAGGCAAACAGCAGTGAAGTTTTCTCTTTACATGGTGGTCTTAATGCACTCTGCTCCATAGACCCAAAGAAGTCCACAGGAGCTGACGATCTTGATCCAAAACTTTTATTACTAGCTGTCTCATATTTAATTCTACCTCTATTTCATAGTTTTAATTTATCAATTCAATTGGCAGTTATATCAGAATTATGGGAAACGGCACGTTTTGCCTTTACATAAAAGTGATACAACTAAAAATGTAAATAATTTCTGGACAATATCGAAATTACTGGTACTTTGTCTTGTAAAAGGTTTAGAAAAGTTGGTCGCAAATCAAGTTACAATTTATTTAAATAAATGCTCCATCCAGTCTCATAAGTCAGGTTTTAGAAAAGGTCACAGTACTGTCACTACAACAACAAAAGTTTTAAATGACATTTTCACAGCCCTTGATGACAAGATTGTGTGGCACTTGTGTGTAGTTTGATTTAAATAAAGTTTTTTTCCTCTTGAAACACCTGAAGCATACTGGATTTGACAATGCTATGTGTAATTGATTCCAAAATTATCTTTCAAACAGTGCACCGAGGCTCAATTTTGGGCCTGCTACTTTTTACTATTTATTAATTCAATTGGTTACAATTTTAGAGGAAGACTTACACATTTATATGCAGATGATGCTGTTTTGTATGCAAGTGATCTCTTTGCTGCAGCTATAAATTTTTATACACTAAATGGTACATTGATTGAAAGAGTCACGACCAATAAATATCTTGGGTTTTGGCTCGACAAAAAACCTCGACCTTTAAAATACATATCTTGGAATTATGTAACAGTTTAAAATCAAAATGATTTCATTATAGAATATACATGCAGCCTATACTTTGAAACCTTTAGATGCTCTTTCACTCAGCACTTCGTTTCATAACAGGTGATGAATTTACCGTACACTTTATGAAAAAGTAGGCTGGCCATCACAGTTTGTCAGAAGAGAACAATGCTGTATTAAATTCATTTATAATAGACTGCTTGATAAACTGAATATCTCACTTGCTTGTTAAACTTTGATATGAGAACTTTTAATAGAAGATCTCATGATTGTCTACGTCTAAAAACTACACTAGGACACACTGGCACTGAAATGGGAAAGAAAGAACATGTAAAACTAAATACGTTGGTGCCACAAATGTACTTTAATAATCTGGTGATAAATATTTATAATCACCCCTGCACCTGTTTTTAATATTTTAAATGGACCTATATAGTTATTTGCTTTGTTTGCAACAGAGTGCTCATGAAAAAGAGAGTCTGAGAACTCTCATTGGGCCTCATTGTGTCCTGTTTGTAACAGTAAACAGATTAACAAACCCTCTAGCTCCATTGCCATTGGAACTAATTTACACATACAAGTGCAATGAGTTTGCAGTTTTCATTAATGGCAAGGTTCATTAAATGCCATCAATTCCACAATGCAAATTTAAACACTGCAGCCACCTAGACACTGTCCAAGAGATCGTCACCAGTCTAAGTTCATCTACATGCTGCCTCCATGTGTTAGGCAGCAAGTCTGTGCTCAACAGTGTGCTATCACCACTCGTTTGCATAGGTAACTTCACTTCAGTTCAATCTGGAACATTACCAAGAGCTTTGAGAACTGCACCTATGAAACTTCTCCTAAAGAAGAGCAGTCTTGATGCCACAGTGCTTAACAATTACTGATGGATCTCAAATCTGTCCTTGAAAAAGTTGTTTATTAACTCTTTTTCCAAAGGAACAACTCCTTTAAAGTATTTCAGTCAAGTTTAGACCCCACCACAGCACTGAGGATGTTCTTATCAAGGTGACAAATGAATCCGCCTGAACACTGATGCAGGCAAAGTCTCAGTCTTGATCCTGTTAGATCTGAGTGCTGCTTTTAACACTGTCAATCATGGTATCCTCTTACAGAGACTAGAGGACTGGGTAATCATCTCTTATACTGCACTACACTGTGCTATGTATAAGACAGGGAGTGCTTTGTTGAAACTGTGTCTTAGATCACATGACTCTGACCTGTGGGGTGCCCCAGGGGTCAGTCCTAGGACTCCTTTAGTTCATTGTCTACATGCTGCCGTTAGGCCTGCTAATATGCAGCAATAATGTGTCCTACCACACCTATGCCGATGACACTCAGATCTATGTCTCACTGGCAGCAGGTGAATATGGGCCAGTGGATTCACTCTGCCACTGCATCCAAGAGCACTGTGTGGATGTAAAACAGCTTTCTCAAACTAAACTCAGACAAGACTGAAGTCATAGTCTTTGGCCCAGAGAAACAAAGAGAAAGTGTCATCTCAAGTCTCTCTCTCTCTAAAACCTTCAAATTAGACTAGAAATCTAAGGGTAATAATCAACTTGAACTTTAACAGCCACATCAAATCAATAACATCTACAGCTTTTTACCATCTTATAACATTGCAAAAATCAATCAGGTATACTGTCTAAACCAGATTTGGAGAGACTTATCCATGCATTTGTGTCCTGTAAATTAGACTACTGTAAAGGCCTCCTCACTAGCCTTTCCAAATGAGTGGTACAACAGCCGCATTACATCCAAAACGCTGCTGCTTGGGTCCTGACTCAAACCAAGAAGGACAAGCACAAAAGTCCTGTGCTCAGGTCTCTGCACTGACTTCCTGTGCCTCAGAGAATAGACTTTAAAGCAGCTCTGCTTGTGGACAAGTCTCCCCATGGCCAAGCATCAAAGTACATCTCTGACATGTTAGTGCCATTTGAACCATCTCGCACTCTGAGCACCTCAGGGACTGGCCTCCTGCTGGTGGCCAGTGTCAGGATTAAACATGGGCAATCAGTGTTTCAGTTCCATGCTGTTAAAACCTGGAACTGTCTTCCTGAAGATGCGAGACAGGCCTCTACTTTGACAATGTTTAAATTTAAACTCAAAAAAGTTCTGTTTAACTGTTCATATGACTGAAAGGTTTTTCTTGTTCACTCTTCTCTTTTAATGTTAATTTTATGATGATTATTTATGCTTTGATTTGTTTGCATTGTGATTTTCTTGTGATTTCTTATTCTGTAAAGCACTTTGAATTACTTTGTGTGCAAATTGTTCTATACAAATAAACTTGACTTGCCTTGCCTTGGGCTCTCCCTGTATAAATAAAGATAAATAAATGAAACGAAGTGGGATGCATGCTGTTGTAGTAACCATGGAAAGACACAGCTTCTCTCACTCCTCCTCAGATCATAATTAAAAGACATGCTGTTAGCAGCGTGGTACCAATCACTGACAACTAGGGCTGCGCAATATTAGCAATACAGTGTATGTAACGAAGGGCAACAAAGGGCAACAAAGTATTAGATACTTTCTAAAAATAAACACAACAAAACTAAATTGAATGACTATAGATGTAACTGGTTTGCAGATAAACCAATTACACCACAACTACAACATACACAATTTTGCATTAAAATTTGATTATTATTGTAAAATGCAAAACTAAATGACATGGAAAAGAGAGGAGTACAAGTACTTATAAAAGTATGTATTTTATTACACACACTTTGCATATACTGTCCAGCCCTACTAGCAGTAACTATTTGGAAAACATTTTAATTAATAAACTACATGTACCAACCAGATCCAAATATAATATTGCATGTGTCTTCTACTACAAATAAATGTTTGCATTTAGTCATTCTTAAAGCTGGATCTGGTCAGTGTGACCATGGTTTACTAATGAGATATTTTAACACATAAAAATGTAAAAACAATAATTTAAAATGGTTACTATGAAGCATGCAGTGTGGATAAAGTTAGGACATAGAGAAGAGGTGCATAACATGTACCATGGGAGAGGACACTACAGGGAGAACTCTCACAGACGAACTACGCTTTATGTGATTCTTTGGGCTAAACAGAGGGAAAAGACTTTTCCTGAGGACAGGGGGTCTTCGATCTGGCGCTTCAATCTGTAATATAGAGGCACAGCACAGATGGGACAGGACAGTGGAGCACAACTATAACAACAGGGAAAAATGGTCAGTCCAGCACAAGCTGCTTAGAGGGAAAACACTCTTAAAATAAGGGAATACAGATGTGGACAAGCAAGGAACAGTCAACAATGAAGCATAATACTGTGACCACCCCTTTACTATTATGTCTTCAGCAAATTCAGCTGCATTAGTTCATCTGTTACATAAAACCTCATGGGCACTTGGATTCCCCTTGGTGGGTTCCCGGTGTTCCTTCCTGTTTGATAGATACAGACCACTGCAGACTGGGAACACCCCACAAGAACTGGCAACAGCAAGTTCAGCTGGGAATACTAATACCGGCACTGGGTATCAGGTCAGATCCAGAAATAAAATTTACAAGATTAGGTATATGTTAAAGGATATTGGTCTGGGGGTTACACCAATTAATGTAATAAGAATATTTACTGACCATTGTTGTCTTAAATTTATACAGTGGTGTTCTAGAGTTATTTGAAGAATAACTAGCACTAACACATTTAAATCAGTTTGTGATTAGTAATATGTTAGGTACTTTCGGTATACATACTAATATTGTTTGATATTGGGTATCAGCAGATACTCAAACTTAAGTGTAAGTATCATATCAAAACTGAAAAAATCCAATTTTAGACATTGCTATCTAATCTTAGTCCCTAAACTTGCTGTTTTTGAAGATGAATGTTCACAATTTGACTAATAATGTTTCCCACTGTTAAATACATAATCATGATGTGTTTTGGATTTTAGTGGTCATCTTATACCTGACAAAAATAGCTTTGATAATATACATAATTACTCACCAACTGAGACTTTTTCTTTTTCTTCTTTATCGCTCTAAAGAAACCCTGCTTCTCCTTTTCTTTGGATGGCTCAGGATTTAAAACTACAGTGTCTGGACCATTCCTTAGGACAAAAAAACAATATATTTGCATTTAGTACAACAGTGTCACTTACAACAGGGCTTTAATCCAACCATCAAATAAATGCATCACTTAATAGCAGGCAGCCCAGTGTAGCTGGTGTCGACACATAACAGGCTGTTGAAGGGAAGGAGGGTTACACAGATAATTACCATGGGTCGAAGGCCGGCTGACGTTTGGAGTGGTTTGTCAAGCCGCTGCTGTCCCCCGCCCTCTGTCCCCTGGTGTCATGGAACGAGTTGTCCGGACGCGGAGAGGGGACTGCTCAAGGTACAAGACAAAAATCATCATTAGTTTTGGCCATTTCAGTACTTATTTAGTAGTTACTGTGGTGTGAAAATCAAAGGGTTTTGAGGGATGTCCCCTTCCCCTAGATGCCCCCCCATCTATTGTGTATAAACATTAAGTTAGTCAAACATATTATTTATACATGTTTAGAGTAAGTACTACATTTTATTTCTGGATATTCCTGATAAAAAGTAGAACTTAACCCTATCTCAGAGTATGACATATTTTAGGATCTGAGGGCCACCAATTGATACTTTTAGCTAATGTCATCAACATTTCTTGATGGAGTAAATCTAACTAGAGGTACTGCTCAGTCTGAAGCTTTGTCACTTTAAGTTAGACTTTCATTTGTGCTTTTTTCACAATCTGGCCTTAAAGAACCTATTTAGCCAGCATTTTTTTCCCAGTTAGTCATACTCACCCTTTTTGTTTAAAATCAAACTAATCAATTTTCTATTTTTTACTTCACTTTTTACACCAAGTAAAAACTTATCAGGCTTTCCTAATGTGTGCATTGTGTCACCATGGTAACTGTGGAGTTGTCCTCCATGAAAATACAAGCTGCCTTCCCCCTAAAGTGATGTCACTGCTGAGTATCAGTGGGGTATGCCCTGATATGTTTTCTACCACATGTATGTAATATAGTATGGGGTGCTTGCTGAGGCTAACCCACCTCTGTAGAAGCTGCCCACCCTCCGGGGCATTGACTCGCTGTAGATGTTGCGGTTCTCTTTACTCGAGCTGCCATCTTCTCCCTGCTGCTCGTGATACAGGCCGACCTAATTCATAACACATGATGGTCACTTGAGAAATGAGGGGGCCCAACACTTTAGAGTTAAGCTTTTTCATTGTACCTGTACGGCCAAAGAATTATTGATTTACCAACTGCAGTAGCTATAAATTGCAGTTTATACTGTTATTCTCTCCAGTGACTGTGCTATCATAATAGTCACATGAGAGAGAAGCAAAGCACACAGAGAAAATGAAGAGGCATCTGATGCAGAGAGAAGAGAGAGAGGAGAGAGAGAGCAGGGCATGACAGCAGCAGAATCCACCCACACCACACTCGCTGAGACTGGATGTGGGTGGGGAGAGGTGGGTGCAGGCACAATGTCGGACCTCGTTTTTTTGCCGTTGTGAGTGAAAAGATGCAGTGTTGTCCCGTGTTGAGTCTCTTATGGGGGGTCTGCTGTGGCTGACCTCAGTGGGAGCCTGTTCGCTCTGTTAATGGAGACATGATGAAGCATGAGGTGAGCTCAGCACTGCAGCACAAGCAAAGCACAGAGTAAATATATACTAGTGCGTAGTATATGTGTGGATACAATATAAATACATGTATATAGTAGTAGCAAAGACACTTTTAAAACCAGTGTTTGTAATTGCACTCAAATAGGTGTTACAAAGAACAAGAAACACTATTCCAAATATATTCTGCATTTTTGAAAATGTGCATTATTTAGGGTAATTTTCCCCAGGTGTAAAAACAATTATTTTTGATTGACTTTTTTTAATTTTTTTTTTTATTATAAAACCCATTACTTGAAACCTTGGAGAATGATCCTGTCTTAAACTTTAAGGTCATAATGATCAGGTATGAATAGAACAGATGCTAGTTACATGGTTGTAGTTATCTGACAAATGTATAAACCAGTGATTAACTCCCATGGTGTACATAGAGCAGTGAGTGAAGAGGGACTGACCCTGCTCATGTCCTCTTCTCGGGATGAGGCGGCGTGGCGAGGCAGTGTTCGGTGCTGCAGCTGTGGGGACAGGAGCTGGAGGCTGCTGGCTCTGGTGGGGATCCCCTGACCCACAGAGAGACCCTCCTCGTGGGTCCTCTGATGGTCCCGCCGCACATACATGGAGTGCCTGTGGGGGCGCTGCTGAGAGGAGAAGGGGCTGGTGTAACCTTGCCCATACAGAGGGTCATGTGGAGCGGAGAGGGAGTGCCCATGGCCTCTGTCCTCCCCTGGTTCCTCTGAGTCTTCTGAGCCTTTGTGACGCGTGGATGAGCGCCTGTATGAGGAATCCAGTGTGTTACTCTCTCTATCGCGCATGCTGCCTCGACTGATGGGCCCCAGTCGGTCCACTCTGCGGGATGCAGGGCTACCCGGGGCTGCACTCAGGTCAAGGCAACTGGAGGGAAAGTATCGAGAGGTGGGCTCATCTGCATATAGGTGCACATCGTTCAGATTACCCACTGATTTAGCATCACTGAGGTTGCCGTAGCTTTTGGACAAGTTCAGATACGCAAATTTATTAGAGGCAGGAACAGAGCCGTGTGTGTCCATATAGTGTCGGCTGTGCTTTTCCCCTGATTGAAGTGTATTGGTCTTCCCCTCCACAAATGAATGACGGGTCTGAGAGCGGAAGTTGGATTTGAGGTATCCATCGGAGCCCAGGCTGATGTCAAAGTCGGCTGTACTTTGGCCTTCACTGGAGCTGAGCAGATGCGGCAAGTTACTGCTGGCCAGGTCCATGTTGCAGGACGTGGAGTGGTTGAAGAGGGACGGCTGGTAGTTTTTGGGGTGCAGTGTGGGGCTGAGGTTAAGGGCAGCGGACATGTTGCCGTTAAGGAAGCAGTCGTTGTTTGGTTGGAGGTCTTCCTGACGGGGCAGACTGGAGCACTCTCTGCTGCTGGAGCGATGACTTCCTGAGCTCTTTCCTCCATGGCTCCTGAGAAAAATACAGTGCAATTTCAATATTGTTTGGTTTAGTTCTGGAAATTGACATACTTACATTCTATTACATTCTTATTTTTTATAATCCAATTTTTCATACTATAAAAGATATTTATTATGTAATTAAAGAAGACTAAAATAATAATACATAAACTACAGGTCAATTGCCTAATAATTTTTCCCGACATTAACAATCAAAACCATTGAATCACACAACCATGTCACTATAGCAACATCTTTATTAGAGAAATGAACAGTGAGATTTTTTTTAGACAGCCAAAAATTACAGCTGTCACAGATGATGAGCTCAGAAAGCAGTGTACAAATGGAACTGTTTCAGAGCCACCCATGTCAATTCATGTGACCAGGTAGTTGAATTAGCAATCACAGTCAGAGTGTACACAAGATAAGATTTAGTGCTTTGTTTTCTTGTTCAAGAAAGAGATATTTTATAAGCATTTATCTGAGACCAAACACATGTGATGAACTATCTATATGAGAATGCCATTTTTAAAGTAAATTGTAATAATAAATATATCAGAGGCACAGCTCATGTTAAATGTATTGAAGATAAATTCAGATTGAGATGTTCTGTACATTTAAGGGTAGAAAAATACTGAGGTTAGTGTCCAGACAAGAGGCATAGAAAGAATAACCAGAAAGGAGATATTTAAGGAGTTTGGTACAATGATTTTTATGCATAATCAATGATTACTGGTTAGCAGAAGCCACAGACAAGCCATCATTAAGGAGAGAATATATTCTGATGAGAGTATTGTGAGACAGGGCTGACCTGCTGGGAGTGGTGTTGTCTCCATGGTGGGGTTTCCTTTTGGATGAGCGGGCCGGCGTGGGAGTTGGCGGCCCGGGACGCTCCACGTGCCGCAGGCTCTGGAAGGCATGGTGGTTCAGACTCTGCTCCGTTAGGAATCGCTCAGTGGGGTTCAGCAGAAGCAGGTTCTGATAGACAGAATGACATGCCAAAAAAAATGATATCTCGCTTTTCTTGGAGCAGATCACAATTTAGATTTTATCACAATCTCACGATCGAAGTCATCTGCTCCTAGTGAATCTATCCATCACTCACTCAAAATCTTACATAGCTGACCAATAGGAGAAGTGTATGGGGAAAAGCACTAATATGATGATTTATTCAAAATGTGATTAATTTTATGCCATATTACTAACAGTAAAATTGTATTAATATTAACTATACTCCAGCCTCCTCTGGTCTGAGCCTTCAAAATGCCCCTGAGATCCACTCCTCACAAAAATCCAACAGTTGTGTCTTTATGAGTCAGTGGCACCATTATCATAAAAGTCAGCCTTCTCCACGCCGCTGTGTCACCAAACAGGCCAAGCAATGTGTGAAATGTAATCGTGACAAATTAATTAATTAAATAAATAAATCTCAACACCTGTTTCTGTGTACTTTTACTGCAATTAAATAAATAGGATTAACTAATACATTGTGCTGCACATCAATAGAGAACAAAATGCAATATGTTACTTCAAAATGGTGATTTAATTTGCAGCAGTATCTACAGTATATCACACTTGAAAAATAGGGATAAACCAATGATATATAAGGCAAACTAAAAACATTCTAAAATCCGAACTAAAATTACCCTATGAAATAACCAGTACTACTCTGAACTAGGTCAAATCAAAGACTAAGCAGGACTACTCCAGGACTAAACCACAATATACATATTGCAATTGCTGCAATGCAATAAGAATAATATCTTACATTTTCCATATAACACAGCACAGTAGTAAGAAAATGTACAAGATCAGTACCACATACAGCCTTAATCCAAACGCTAACACTTGCATTCAAACACAGGACACATTGTGGGGGCGCTTTGATTCAATGACAACAACAATTTTTTTTTACAAAGTTCTGCATCTAGAAATAACACTAATATAATAATAACAGTAATTATTATGCCAATTTACAAACAAGCAACATTTATTTAAACATTTTCCAGATTTCAGATGCAGGTCCTTGCTAAAGCCAGGCCTCAGATGACATTGCGTTAGCAGTGAGTCATTATCTGCTGGAGAAAGAGTCCATAAGTGCTGCCCACATTCTCAACATGTAACTCCAGTTTATAGCAGACACAGCAGCATCAGGCTAGCTATGAGCCAAGAAATGCTGCAGCCACCACAATGTTAACATAATTCTAATAGTCATGCAATTATAATATGGGAAAAGGGGCTTTTAGTTGTTTCAGAAAAAACAGGGGGTGGTGCGAACAGAGGCTCAGCTTTTAATAGTGCATGTAGGCAGGGTATAAGCTAAAACGGAAACAGCTACAGATAGAGCTGAGCCGTATAGCATCTCTAAAAGATCATTAGAAATATTATAGTATTTTAGAAGATATGCAAAATCAGAATATGGAAATAACATATATAATTTTTTGTCATTTATTAATCACACCTGGCTACAGAGATTTTTTACCTTAAGGAGGTCCAGTAGAGCTCCACCAATGATGCCCAAGTATCTGCGCTCCAGTGTCTGAGGATGGTTCACTGTTGGGAACTAAAACAGAAGAGGCTTCTATAAGAGATGGAACTACCAACATTACAGATTACACATTACTATTAATTTACATTATTTGTGAACTTAATATAATAATCAAAGAAAAAAAAAAAAGAAAAAAAGGTCAATAACACTGTGACTCACCTACCTAGACTGGCTTATATAATCATTTGTCCAGTCTTTGTCATAGGTCTAATGACTCTGGTGTTTGTGCATATTAGCAGATAAGTGAATAACTCCCATTAATTGTAATTTGCTCAATTATATAATTGCTTTGCACCACACAAAGCTTTCTTCTCACTATTCTTGCCATTAATTCTTCATCTGGACCCAAGAAGCATAAAATAACAAATACAAATTTCATCTGTATTTGTAACTCCTTGTCAGGTATTTTGATATACAAAGCCTAATAGCATCTCTGTGATATTCTTTGGAACATCTTCTACATCTCTAGGCTATGGCAGCTTGTTGCTTTTGACTTTCTTTTCTCAGTAAAATTCCTTGTTCAAGTCAAATGTCCACTAGCTGTTCTTTTTGTTCCAGTGTTACATAAATATCACAGCAGGTGTTCAGCCTGGTGCAGCCTGGTTCAAAGAGCCATCAATCAAAGCGTCTGGTTTCCTGCAGCTGTATTAGAAAGGTGCTGTCTGTACTGAGAGCTGGATTATGTGATCTTGATTAGATATTGGTTAACATGTGTGTTTTTACATGTGGTACTTAACTGGGAATTACTTACGAAACAATACACTAGAAAAATGTCTTCAAGAGGGAAATTCCTATTCAAAATATATATAAATAATTTGTGTTCGAATAATTTTGACAAGTTTGTATTTTATTTTAGATGAGGCTGATATGCTAATTTGTCCTATTATTCTTGCAAAGCACATAGAGAATTGTTGTTACCACACTCGCTCGCAGGACATGTTTGGTTTGACTCTTGAAACTAGTCAAACATATCATTAAACTTGTTGGATAATCCAGTCTACTTAATGTAAACAAGTCTAAACTGTCAAGATCTTCTATTTTGCGTGGTAATTTAACCACCTACGAGCAACAGAATTTATATCAAAGAGGAGCCTTATTATCAGTGGTTTTCACAGTAAGCAATGTATAGAGATGGCTCTAGTTTCCTTTAATAATTACATCCTGAGGCGTGGGCAAAGAGGAGGAAGAGAAGAAGGACGACCCAGGTCTGTTGCACCAGCAGGCTTCACACAGCATACAGAATACATGATACAGGATGACTCATTGAGATCCAATCAGTCACGGCACAGCAAAAAACAAGTGTAGAAACATAGCAGGGTGAGAAGATAAATAAAAGGGAGGAGAGGAGTGGAGGCGAATGAAAAACAGCGAGTCAATGGAGCAGAAGCAATGGAGCATAGAGAGGAGGGAAGAGGTTTTGATGGTAAAAATTTTATATGACGTTATATGAAGTGGGCGACATATATTACAGTATTGTCTTGACTGTAGAGCTAAACCAAGGGTGTCCAAAATATTTTCACCACAGGCAGTATATTGAAACATATTTGAAACCGAGGGCAAATTTAAACGGTTGCATTTAACATAGATTTAACTGAGCCACCACACATTTAATAAGGCTTTCAACATTAGGTCAAGGTTTGTTTTGAGATTATTGTGATAGATCATTTAAAATTTGCAGTAAAAAATTGTGCTTATGATAAAATGGCCAAAATCACCAGAAGGCTTGAGGCCCAACTAAAAGTGATCTTAAGGTCGCATTAGCCCCCAGACCAGAGTTTGGACACCCCTGAGTAAGAAAAAAATGTAGGTGTATAGTTTATAGGATCAAGTGCAGCAACTCCAACTGCACTGAAACAACACACCTTAAAATAGTTGAAATGGACATTATTTCAAAGTGCATTTTAAGTCCAAATACATATATATAAATAAGCCCTGCCCAACAGGAGCTTTTTTGTTTGACTTGGTTATGTGAGTTTCAGTGTAGAGATTCACAAAGGTTACTCAACAACATGGTAAAAAACAAAACAAAAAAGAAAATAACTAATTGAAAAAAAGAAGTAATGCGTAGTGGTTATTCAAAAACCAAGTTCATGCAGCAGCAACAGTCATGGAGGACAGAGGATGGCTAGATGTTTTGGTGGTACCCGCAGCCCATGGAAGCGAGGGTTGTTGTAGAAGAGTTTCATCTGCTCTGGAGGCAAAGGGCCCAGAACTTTCTGGATGGTGAAGAGCTGGTCAATCTCACTCTCTCCTGGAAACAGAGGCTGCCCATCGCTCAGCTCCCCTAGAATACAGCCCACTGACCACATGTCCACCGCTTTACCGTATGGAGCCCTGGGAACAAGGACGAAGAGGTGGTCATAACTAGGGCTGGGCGATATGGAGATAAACTGTGATCTCATTCCTGTGACGATCTGCTTTTTTGCTCTATAAAGAAACTTTTCCCCACTCACACCTCCTACTGGTCACCATCTGTAAGTCTGTAAGTCTTAGTGAGTGACAGCTGGATTTCACCGATCACAGTGAAGTGTGAACTTTTTGAAAAAGATTACTTCATTTATCTCTTCAAGGCAACATAAAAATACTAAGTTTACATGAATTGTGATAATATGGAAATCGTCATCTAGCTCCAAGAAAATTGAGATATAATTTCTTTTGTCATATTGTCCACTCCTAGTTAGAAAATAACCCCATAGTTTAATATACTGACAGTGACTGAATACTTAATCCTAATAAATTAAGTCTATGCTCTATGATTTTGTTAAAAAATTTGATTGACTTCCATTTCCAATACCAATCAGCCTGTAGACCTGAAATGAAGCTTTCCAGTAAACCAGAAGTGGCTTTTTCAGTGCACAGAGAAATAGAAAAAATAAAACATTCTGAAATATTGCCAAATGTTTTTAAAATGTTTACTAAGTGTAGGCCTATCACGATAAATGTTATATCAACTTATCCTTCAGTACAGATGGGACAATCAGATGGGGATCACATTTTTACTTTGTACTAGTGGGAAAATGTTGGTTATTTTTCTGCTCTATGATGAGATTTGAGCTGTAGAAGGCTGAATATGACTCATTCTAGACACAAACTAACAACTTAACTGCTGCATTTTGTCATTTATTTATTGTAGTTCATATTTTTTCACAGTATTGTACATTTAGAATAGCTTTTTGGGGGATATTTCTGCTTTGTTTTGATTTCAATATTATCGTTTATCATCTATATTTACTTCAGCAATATATCACACTTCAAAATTTGTAATCATGTCATACCCAACAAAGCGGTCTAACAAGGAATTTGGGGCACAAAAAATAAAATATGACATACCCCAGAAGCAGTTCCGGAGAGCGGTACCATCTTGTGGCCACATACTCTGTGTAATTGGCGTCAGTCCCCTCGGAGAGATTACGTGCAAAGCCTGGCAGGAGAATACAGAGGGAGCAATATAAGTATAATGAGCAGCTTTTTGATATTCCCCTCATGCTGAGACCTCAAAAATGACTGGTGGGTACCTCTCTTAGAGCTTATTAGGAATCAGAAGTGTACAATAAGGCTGGAGGAGCTGGCTAAGGTAAAAGCTACAACTGAATAGGAGATGATGAGACCTCTAGGAGCACAACGGCACAGCAGACGTAGGCAAATCAATCTCTTGCTTTGTTTAACACTTGTTTACAGAAGCTTTCAATACAGAGAAAAAGCATGAGCAATACTTACCTTTGTTAATTACTGAAAAATAATCATTAGTTAATGTGCTAATGAGCAAAATAGTAAGTGGCAGATTGTAGAAAATAAGATCAAATGTCTTAATCTATAAATGTTATGAATAATAACAAACACTGAAAATAAATCAACAAGGAAATTAAAGAGTTAAAAGAATTAATATATTCCCAGCCTGAGGATTAGAGAGAAAATTTAGACAAACTTTTAATCAATAACTCAACATGTAACCAATGAAAAATCATGGTATCAACTGATGAATAAGGTGTTTTTGGTCAGATATTACTTTTAGTGGAAAATGGTCTGGATGGATGGTGCTCTAGGGATACACTTTACAATGTTACTGAGTAGGAAAGCTAGTGGGGGTTTTACAGATTATTGTCACTTTCAATGGATCCATGTAGGTAACAATGGCCCACAAGTAGACTCACAGTGCTATGTTGTGCCCTAAGCCTGTAGAAGGAGCCTTTGGCTGACACAGAGCAAACAGCAGGTCTGCGTCTCTCACTCCAGATTGCTTACATGATGCTAGATATGCCATGTTTATCATTCTCCCTGATTTGTTGTTGTGACGCTAGCAGATTGTTTCAATGCTTGTTTTCCCAACACAATCCATTCAGAACAATGGAATGTATAAGAAGCATTTGCATAAATGCTGACCATATGAAATGCAGAAAGTTTGGCAAGAACAACATAAAACTCTGCACCGAGTGTTTAGTGTCAGATTTTGATGAACTCACAACAAGGATGGCCAGGGCTTGTGAGTATGGGATGTGGCAGTGACGTGCGTTCAGGTGAGGTCATCACAGAGAAAAAAATAAATGAAATGGTTATATTTATCCAATGATTTGTACTATAAAGTTATTTTCTATTTAACTTTGCAATCTTATTCTTTTTTTTACTCAAAATTGTTGAATTTTTACGTTTACCGTTTACCGTCCTGAGAAGAGATGCAGTCAGTCCGGGTGCCTCACCGCGGACTGAGACAGCAGAGACAGCTGCTGCTTTAAGCAGCTGTGAAAAGGCGCCGGGTGAAGCACGCAGTTACCCTGCCTCATGTTAGGGGGCACTCGTGAGCCCAGGGATTCTTGTAACTTGTAAATTTAATTACTATACAATCCACTGAAAATTGGGGAACCAGAATAAGGATAAAAAACAATACAAAACCAGCTTGCTTTTTATTTCATACTATTAGAGCTATTTCATACAAATTTTGGAACTTTTATTTTGATATTCTTTTTTATTCTGGCCCCAAGTCACTGGGAGAGAAATTGATCCGGGGCCAAATGTACTGACACTTGGTTTATATGTTTGTAAATCTGATTGTGATGACAGCAGTGCCTCACCAGCCACGAACCTCACCGCACGTCACTGGTATGTGGGTATGGAGCTGAATATAACAACAACTAGACAAAACAAAATGGTGTCCGATGAGCAGGTGGCAATAATGTTTAGTCTATTTGTTTAATGAGACAGGGACAGAGCACAATATGGATTAATTTAATATTAAATGGGAAAGTTTTATACAAAGTGGCAGATTACAATGTGCATGACTGATTGATATAATTTGTGATAATTAACATGTCTCCTATTGCAATGATGCCTAACCTCTGTTTAGAACACTCACCAAAGTCACACAACTTGAGTACATCCTCGGAGCTGATGAGAAGGTTTTCCGGCTTGATATCTGAGGAAGAGGAGCGCAGATGGGGAGGAAGCTGGCATTATTACATCACCACTACTAGTACCATGATTCTTAGCACCACCTGTTCCCCTGCCATTGCTGCTAAAAGTCTCACAAAAAGTGGAACAAATGAATATTCACAGACAAGTCTCAAATGTGCAGTCCTAGCCTTGCTCCTGTATATGCCTGGGTATACCACGGGCCATTTGGAGGCTTGCTCTGCTGCCTCTCGAGTGCCAAAAGCTCACAAGGGCCATCTGGTTTCCTGTTCTGCTCCCATTGATGTGCCAAAGACTCACGTCGTGTGAATAATACAATGGTTAGATGGAACACATCACAGCAACTCACAGCTCTGTGCTATTGTTTCATGATAAGAATAGAGGAGTGCTGTTTTTGTTACAATTTGATGGAAAAATTGTACGGCTCTCAAAAGCACAGATGGCAAAATTGCTACAGCATCAGCCTTTTTAGGTTTTAGGCATGACATGCACAAGTAAAAAGTATATTTTAAATCAATTTCAATATCTGAATTCAAAATGATTGTGATGTAAAACACTGGAGGTACAAGTGATGGTTCTGGTGGTACACAGGTTCTACTGTAGTTTTAGTCTTTGTGTAACTATTTATAATTTTATTTATTTTTAGCTTATGTCCGGTAAGTCCACAAGTAGTTATATTCAGACCTAGTTTAGCTCTAGCTTATGCCTGGTATGGACCTGGTTTTGAGCCGTTCGTAAGTCATATTTTTGTGGTGGTACTTCATGTGAATTACAGTGCTGAACTGTTGAGTGACATGCATGCGATAAGTGAATCATGAGTATAAATTCCTCATAGCGGTTAGATCCAAAGCTGCTGGACCTGTATCTGCAGCCACAAACTAGCAAAAGATAGATGAAGATCTGAATGAGATTTATTATTGTAATAATCAATAATGCCGTTTTAAGTGAATGATATTATTTTAGTTTCAATTTGAAATTATTTACTAAAATACATTTGCTCTACAATTATTATTAAGCGTATCATGACAATTTGGTCAAGTGTGCATGAATATGCTTTTGTAGTTTGTAAAAAAAAAAAAAAAAAAATCCTTTTACCTCGATGAACGATGTCATGCTTATGGCACCAGTGAATAGCTTTGATTAACTGGAAGATATAGCTGCGTGCTTTGTCTGTGGGCACTCCATTGGGCAACTCCTCCAGCAGTTCAAGCATGTTCTACAAAATAAATATACATATAGATATAAATACTGTCATTCTACATCATGCAATCAGGTATGAGGTGTCTACTGTTTGAAAACACACACCACACTTTATAAGTACAAGATTATGCCCATCTCAAACACAGACCTTCTCCACATACTCGAACACCAGGTAGAGCTTTCCTCTTCGGCGAAAGGCCTCTTTGAGCTCCACAATGTTCTCCTGTTTGAGAGTCCGCAGCATCTTAAGCTCCCGCAGTGTGGTTTCTTTGACCTCCTCATTTTCTGTACAGACATGACCAATGTATTGTTCACTGAAGATGCATTAAAAGTACATACTCCATATAGAAAAATCATTCTTACCTTCACTATCTTTGAACTTTTTAATAGCAACAATTTCATTGGTGTCCTGTAAGGAGACACAGGAGGAAGAAATCAATGGTAAAGCAGCAGTGCTTTTGATAGGGCTGAATACAGTGACGTGAATGGTGCTATTTTCATCATTTCTTTTGCACATTCATCTACAAATAACAAAGCAATCAATAGTCCTCATGACACAGCACTAGCCTCATGTAGAAAGCTCGACTTTTAGAAATGGGCTCATTAGCACTGTGCAGAAACTTCTGTTGTGACTCAGTCATATGTAGGCTAATATCAATTTTCAGAGCAAAAAAGCAAAAAATTACCCACAATATCACTGATTGCTTCATGTTACTGACAATAAAGTTACATACTCATAATCAGACACAACATTTTTATGGTCAAACAGAATACACATTTTTACTAAGATTGTGAGCCTTTTGTCTCTTATTGGCTGACATTTTTATTAATCAACTACCGTAATTATTTTATTTAGACCATAATAATTTATAAGAACAGCAGCAGGTGAGGGTATGAAAAGAAATAGCTAGTTTTCGGAATGAATGAGTTTAATTTGCCTTTATACAAATATACACCTTTAGTTCCCTTTAGTTCACTAGTCAATGCATAGAGCGTGTCTTTAGTCAACGAAGAATACATTTAGTCAATTAGAGCCCTAATATTTACATATTTAAAATGACACGATTTGCTGGGTGTACAATGTGTGGTATATACCTCTAGCAGGGTGGCATATAGACAGGTTACATTCACCAGGCACACTAAAGCAGACTCTGTGATTGAGCTAAAGAGGTTGTGATGTTCTATATGTCTCCTTGTCATGTCAGTATGAGCGTGCATGGCCTGTTTCCGCTCCTGTCCTACTTAGGCCTGGGTTTTTCTGCTTGTGGCTACCAGCACTGCTCCACTTTCCCCTCAGTCACAGAGCCCAGGGCAGCTCCAGCATGGATCCAGCTCACAGCCAACCACATGACTTCTCACACAAGGCAAGCATCATGACGCTAGGAGCACCTCATCTACTGGCCATTGAGTAGCATGTTAAAGACCACAGTCACCAGGACCTTTCTCAAGAAACAACTTAAACTGCTTGCACGTGATTGTGCTCATTTACAGAAAGAACTGCTCATAACTCAGATGGATACAACAGGATTTGACATTGTATGTTAAAACAATTGCCCTGCAAGACATTAATTCTACCATATGCATGTATCTAGCATAGACCTTTGCCTTTCTTATTTAATTCAACTTCTTCTTAAAGCAGCCAGGAATGAAGAGAATTTAATGCAGAATAAAACAGATAATATGTGGCTAGTTTGTGTTTTTAGTAATACCTTGGAGGGAAAATTGCTAAAATACTATTATGCTAAATACTATATACTATGTGTGCATGTTTTCTGCCCTTTAAATAGACTTGCAGGGACGATTAAAGTTATTTGATTGATTCATTTATAGAGTGATATTAACATAAAGAATACATTTACTGTACAGTGTCTTAAAGAGTAGCTTAGGCTTGGTACTTTGTACAAGGGCAGCAGGCGGCGCATACTCAAACCCAGATATGTAATTGTAAAAGTTTTAACAGGGCAGCTCCTCTCTGCTTTCATGTGAGGTTAGAACGGCTTGCTCTAATTCACACACCAGTCATTTGAGTCACTTTGCATTAGCACTGATTGTACAATAACTGAGAGATTACAGACATGCTGCTGGGAGCATTTCTCGAAACTTCTGTATTCGTAGCTCTTTAGAAATCCCAATGTGACCGTGGGAGTGAAGCATGCTGGGCAAATGATGAGCTTTGATGGTCACTGTCCTTCAGTCCTCAGCATGACCAACACAAATGTAACCCTGGGACTGTGGCACTACTGTGAGAATCAATAACTTCAACAAATAGCGCATTTTAAAATGCACTGTTTACATTGCTTTTATGAGAAAAACCTTGAGATGTATGCAGAGTGAGCTCCTAATCTTATATATAAAACAAAGCCCTGTCTCAAATACAATATAATAAAATGAATGTCATTCTACAGTTGAAACCAGAGGTTTACATGCACTATATAAAAAGACACATTCTCTCTTTTTTCCCCACTGTTAAAAATTAAATCAGATTAAACTTTACCAGTTTTAGGCCAATTAGGATTACCAAAATGATTTCTATTTGCTACATGCCAGAATAATGAGAGAAGGATTTTTAAAAGACATCCTTTCATTACTTTCTTCAAAGTCAGAAGTTTACATAGCCATTATTATGGCTGTAGACTCCTAGGACCCAGCGTCCAGATATGTGGACAACACATTTTGGGTTGTCTAGGCCACAATGCATTTTTTTAGAAAATGAATAACAGCGAACAAGAACAGCTACAATGCAAAGGTATTCAATTTAGACATTTTTAAGAGTTTAGAATGTTTAGAATATTTTTTATTTATTTATTTTTTGTGAAGACTCATGTTTCCTGTTCCTATCAGCAGCACTTCACATGAGCCACATTGTTCCAAGAGGCACAACTGTTGTTTCTCATTTTGTTTTTACATTCAGGACAAATGTTGCTAATGTTGTTAATGAATAGTTTTTGCAAATCATTTTTCAAATGTTTTATCAAAATGATTAAAAAATCCACATATGAGGACATTCGTTTTACATAATTATTCTCAAAAACTACATAATGTAAAAAGATAATTCTTTGTATTTACACTCATCAGGTCTCAATCTGCCCAAATAATAAAGAGAAATTAATAAAGCATGTCACGCAAGAGCTCGGGTCTTAGGAGGTTAAACAATTTGGGAAAACCCAGAGGATGATGTCATGTCTTTGGAAGCTTCTGATCAGTTTATTGACAACATTTGAGTTAATTAGAGACACACCTATGGATATATTTGAAGGCACACCTGAAACACACTGATTATTTGTGTAACATCATGGGAAAGTCAAAAGAAATCAACCAAGATATCAGGAAGACAATTGTGGACTTGCACAATTCTGGTTCATCCTTGGGTGCAATATTCAGATGCATCCACCTTCATCTGCTCATAAAATTATATGCACCATGGGAATGTCCAGCCATCATACTGCTCAGTAAGGAGACCGGTTCTGTGTCCCAGAAATGAACGTGCTTTGGTCTGAAATTCGCATATCGACCCAAGAACAAAAGCAAAACACCTTGTGAAGATGAGAGAGTGTGTCATTATTCACAGTGAAACGAGTACTGTACCAACATGTGTTGAAAGAAAGCCAAAAGAAACATAAAAAAGCCAGATTACAGTTTGCAAATGCACACAGGGACAAAAGACCTTATTTTTGGAGACATGTCCCATGGTCTGACGAAACTAAAATTGAACTGTTTGGCCATAATGAGCATTGTTATGTTTGGAGGAAAAAGGAGGAAGTTTGCAAACCTGAGAACACCATCCCAACTGTGAAATACGGGGGTGGAAGCATCATGTGAGGTTGTTTTGTTGCAGGAGGGACTGGTTCACTTCACAAAATAGATGGCATCATAAGGAAAAAACATTATGTGGAAATACTGAAGCAACATCTCAAGACATCAGCCAAGAAGTTAAAGCTTGGGTGCAAATGGGTCTTCCAAATAGACAATGACCCGAAGCATGCTGCCAGACTGGTTACAAAGTGGCTTAAGGATAACAGAGACAGTGCTTTGGAGTGGCCATCACAAAGCCCTGATCTCAATCCAATTAATGGGCCAAAAAGACCGAGCAAGGTGACTATTGTGAGAAGCTTGTGGATGGATACCCAAAACATTTGACCCAAGTCATACAGCTTAAAGTGGTAGCAAATACTAATAAAATGTATGTAAACATCTGACTTTGAAGAAAGTCATGAAAAACTGTCTACAAAAATCCTTCTCTCGTTATTCTCACATTTAGCAAGTATAAATAATGTTGGTAATCCTAATTGACCTAAAACAGGAATTTAAATTGTAGTAAATTTCTTGTCCTCACTACACTTTAATATATTGCTATTTGGTGGAAAGGGACAAATAGCCTACTACAACAAAGATAATGAAATTATGTAATATCAAGTAGAGAAGATTACACAAGCAAATAGGAAAATGCTTTGTAAACAAGATCAGAAATATTATATACATCACCTCGGCCCCAATCCCATTATTTCTATGACTTTATCAAGACCCTTAAAGAAATGACTGCTGTACCAATTTATTTACGTACTTTAGAAAAATAGCTTTTCCAAAAAAAATTGAAAATGGTAATTTAAAGGCTGTGTATCCGATTTTTGTCCATGTTTTTTGAACTGAATTTATCTTGCTCCAGTACAGATATATTGGATGAGCAGCTCTTGAGGTCAAAATAGCTTTTTCTTCAGTTAGCATGCTAATAGTTGTTAGTTTTATAGTGACGGTAAACCTCCACTCTGGCCTCTGAAAGTTGTGAAATCCGCTTATAAACTGGGATGTTCGGAATCCATAAGAAAATTGAGGAATAACTTTAAACTGCTGCAAACCATTTAAAACAAACGTTTTTAAGACAGTACAAAACCAGGTACAGTCTTCTTCAACTATAGGTAATCAAAAAAATAATAAAAAAAATGACTCACCATGATAATGCTAAACAGAAAATGTAACATTTATTTGGAATGAAAAGACAGCTGTCAAGGCTGATCATGGGAATTCAGTCACATCTTGTCTTTTTGTAAGAGTTTAAAGTGGGATAAGTTGATGCTGTACGTGTCAAAAAATAGTCATCCTCGTTAAAGGGTTTCAGCATTTCATCAGTTCATTGTTTTGGTAGAAACAGTCATCGCCAGTATCTTCCACACAATTAGTCAAGGCAGTCCCACACCTCCTTCTTTGATTCTGTCTTTCATTTGTGAATTGTCCAAATAAGGAAATCAAACATGAACTTGGCTGTGACTTTTGTCAATAGCAGACCGGCCAATCTCTCAGTACAAACTGTTCAGCTAAAGAATGGCAAAATGAAAAGCTAAAGAAATACTGTAGCAAATTTGCTTAAGCCAGATCTGTTTTAGTCCTGAGTTTATATGTTTAGTCATACAAAACCTGTCTTAGACCTGTTTAGTTTTGTGTTTGACCCGGTTTAGACGTCTGGAAGCAAAAGTCAAGTGGAATATAATGTCATTTCAAAAGAGAAATGTATTTATTTATTTCAAAAAATATAAAAAATGTTATAAAAAAGTTTGGCAAATAATAACCACTCAAATAGTTAGCAATATCAGAGCCTGGGCTTAAATCTATTTTACATACCGTATTTTGCGGACTATACGTTGCCCCAGAGTATAAGTCGCACCAGCGAAAATATGCATAATAATGAAGAAAAAAACATATATGATTCGCATTGGACTATAAGTTGCATTTTTTGGGGAAATTTATTTTACAAAATCCAACACCAAGAACAGACTTTATCAAGAAAAGATTTTATCTTTAAAGGCAATTTATAATAATAAAAATAAAATAGAGAACAACAGGCTGAATAGCAGTACAGTACACTGACATAACACATTTACATTTATTCAGCTACATGAAGCATAGACAACGAACTGAATAAGTGTCTGGTATGTTAACGTAAGATATTAACAGCTAATCACATAACTAAAACAAGCTAACAAGTTTACGCTCAATCTAACTCCAAATCACTAAATCCATTGAATTTGTCATCCTCAGTCTCGCTTCTGAACTCCCTCAACTCCGGAAGCAGATGAAGCGCCGCTTCAGCGTGGCTTTCATACTGGTACACAAGCCCTCGCGCGGTTCTCAGTGTGACAATAACAAAGACGTTTAATTATATATTTTAATAATTTCACATATAAGTCGCATCTGAGTTTAAGTCGCATCCCCGGCCAAACTATGAAAAAAAGTGTGACTTATAGACTGGAAAATACGATAATTTGCTTATTTAAGACTAGATTATGATAAGACATTTAGCATTTTTGATGATCCAGTTTTTCAGAATTTACTAGAAATATACAGTATAGAATGTTGACTCCACTTTTTGCTACAGATATAACACATACTATAAACAAATAATATTTTTGTGTGAAACTTGAATGCATTTTTAGGGTAGAATATAGTATTTTTTCGTCCTTTGTAATAGATATATAAATATTTTTGTTATAAAGTCTTAAAATCATTCAGTTGCATCAATTCGATAATTTTGAACATCCTAAGCATTTTTCATTTTATTGTATTCTCTATACAATAAAATTAAACGCAATCAGGAAACTAAGAATATATTACTAACTATAACAGTATATTCAGCCCTCAATAGGTTTCTAAATGCACAAATCTGTTATTGGGAGTCAGTGTGTTCTCGTTGGTCCATAGAGCATTTATCTCTGAGGCAGGAGGCTGAGGCAGCATTTTGGTTCAACATTATATAGCAACAATAACAGCCTCTAAGTCACAGGAGACAGCTCCAGTTAAGATTTGGACATCTTCACTACAAAGATACCAATAAATCACACACAGGACTTGGCAGGAAAGGAGCAGTGCATCTCAAACTGTGGGATGAGTACCAGCAGAGGAACAGTGCTATTCCTATTGTAGTCTCAGTGATGTTGAAGATAAGGTGTGAAGTTGAGACCCCTTTTTGGAACAGTTCGGACCGGCTTTAGTCCTCATTTAGTGTTGGTTTTGACTGAATTCATCGTCTTGCTTAGGTTGGGCCTGCGAAGTGCCAACTTCAGTCTGACCGACACAGACCTTGTGTTCAGGTTTAGACTTTGTCTTATTCTGCCTGTTTAGCTCTGGTGTTTTCTGTCTGGTGTTACTTGGTTAAATGATTTTTATAAAGGTGCACAATGTAACTTTTGTAGTGGGGCATCCATCCACCTTCTTGCCTCTATGAAACTGAATTAATTTGCTTTGCCTATGTTCTACAGTATGGCATTATAGTTGACCCTAACCCGTAACCCTTAATCTTGCATTTAATCAATAATAAAATATGTTTATATTGCTCAGTAATACCTGAAAAAAACATGCATTCTTACTGTGAATAGTCACCCTTAAAACTTTGGTTTGATGGTCAAACTGTGGAAAATTCCACACATTGGTGAGCCATCCACCAGAATGTTTTTATAGTTATATATAGTCCTGGTATATTCTTTGTTCTACCTAAACCTTTCCAAAATCCTATAGTTATTTTGAAATTCCTGTTCTGATTTACACATGGTTTAATCAACACTTGCATATTGCTGGGTAATATTTGCAAATCCAAATATGATCCAGACTGGTCTTGGTATAAAAACTTGGAGAATCATTAGCATTGGTCCTTTTTTTCTGTGTCAGTCCATCAAGTGCTGCGTCTGCCTACACAAAGCACATCACACCGTCCACTCGTCTATGTGTGTCCAGTACATTATGCCACATTGTACACTGGTCCTGCTGCAGCCTGTGATTATTTACACTCACATGGAGCTTTAGCAGAGAGTGGGAGGGCTCGGCTCATGTATAGTAGGTCTGCCTTGACAAGTGACAGCATCATATCTCACTCCATTAGGCACAGCACTACAACCACTGAGGTCAGGCTTAGGCCGTGATATACAATCCCAACAAAGAGAAATCAAACTTCATTATTCATTATCATGTCATAAATACAAAGATATATATTTTTAAAAATTATAATTTAGTTCACCCTAATACTCATTCATGGGGGTCACAAATAGTTGACTGGACATAAGTGCTTAGCCAAAAAACTATGGGCCTAACTCATTTGGGCAGGTATCGAGACTGAAAAAAAACAAAACAAAAAAAAAGAAAAGAAAATCACATTACATTTGGACATTTCCTGAAAAGTTTACAATGGCATTTAGTTAGATCTCAGAAAGAGCAAAAGACCCCATTAAAAATATATATATAATAATAATGCATATATTTTTTATTATCTCTGGTGTCAAAATTAATATTCAGCATCAAGCCTTTTCCTTAGTATCAAAATTTGGTTCTGGAAAGTTTAGTACCATGACAGCCTTAGTGGTTACAGAAAGTCCTGGCGATCACAAGTCCTGGTGATCACACTTGTCCTCATTCAGTGTGATCACACTTGTCCTCATTCAGTCCTGGTCTACGTAGACTTGGTCCTGTTCTAGTCCTGGTTTAGTCCTGGATTTAGTCCCAGTTTAGAACATATTTGGATATGGTGATAGTGCAAGTATGAACATACCCATAGTCTACTGGCAAAATAGAATCACCAACTGTGAACTGCTAGTGACCATTTTTG
Organism: Periophthalmus modestus; assembly: GCA_019594935.1. Lineage (NCBI taxonomy): Eukaryota > Metazoa > Chordata > Actinopteri > Gobiiformes > Gobiidae > Periophthalmus > Periophthalmus modestus. The sequence goes on along the minus strand of JAIEZT010000007.1, from coordinate 15,777,345 downwards.
AAAATAACTATACACAACATTTCCATAGGGTTAAACTTTCTAATCATTATAAATGCCTTATTTTGTGAAATACAATAAGAAAATGTATAACAAGCACAAATTTATATGTGATGTGGGACCTCAGTCACAAAATGTGCATCCTCAGGTGGGCGTTTTGACAGCGCATCAGAACAGGTCTGAAATAGCTTTCATTCATCAGGGAACAATAAAGATGCACACATGCAGACAGGAAGTGCGTACTCTCCTCTGTTTCCTAATAGGCCCACACAGACACATACTCCACTCAAGGTGACCTATTTAACGCAATGTGCCAAAGTCCTGTTCTGTCCCAGTTTCTTCTCCGCCACTGGGTTCAAAAATAACTGTTCCCTTCAAAGAGGACATACATTTTTTCTCTGCTAAATAAATCTCCTGATGGCCACTCAGCTTATTTGCTAAATAAAATACTTACAAATGTGTACCTGTTTGGCTTACATCTTTTCAATATGCAAAAAGAATGCAAAATATTATTATGACAAGCGTTACAAAGAAAATAAAGAGACATTTATGTATAGTAGGCTCTAGGACAAAAATAGACATTTGTTGATTCATTGAACAAAAAGTACGATCTACATTTTCAGATGCACAAGATGTCCAGAAACGTCCACCATTTAAAAATATACTTTAAGAAACGGGAACACTGATGCTTTCTCTGACCTCATTATCAGAATAGAAGAGGCAAAACTCCTGCCATTAGAGGGGACATGTCAAACTAAATACCGGTAGAACGTGGGCACTGCCGAAATAGGCTCTTCTGGCATCTGATTCATCTGATTCAGGTCCTGGAGGCTAAATGAACCAGAGTGTGCCAGGAAAATCCACCATACTGGAGCTGCCACGGGCCCTCACCATAGGAGGGATGTATTGTGCCCATAAACGCCTTTTGGCATGTGCCACATATGCTCAGTCTCGGCAGCTAATAATAGGCTCTATGAATCAAGTCATGTCTCCTGCTACTCGAGCTAACACTCCCTGTACATTGTTGACCTAAGCAATTTATTAATTCATATGTAATAATATAGGATTGGTTATAAAAATATTCTAAATGTTAAAAGTAAAATGTTTATCTATGCACTTATGTACTGTAAATATGGCCAAAACTGCTAAAAAGTCAAACTCCTATCAGTGATTTCTTGATTCTAAGGACAGATTTTTTAGTATACAGGTTTATATTAACACTGAACAATAGTTTTATAGGATGCCCTTTCAGATATGACCTTTCTCTGTTTGTATGTTCACTAAGCAGATCACTTATAAAAAATTACATTTACTATTGTTAGTCATTTCCTGTCAGTGCCATGATGATGTATGTGTGTAATAGTTACAACTAAAATGTAATATGAACGTGTTAATAGTCCTGGAGTCTAAATATGCTCTCAGTATTTCATTGGCACTTCTATGGCGTTTCTATGGCTGAGCTCCTCATGCTGTCAGTCTGTAATCACTCTGATTTCATATATGCTGGATGCCAAGCAGGCTATTAGGTAAGGAGGTAGCAAGCCCATATTCTGTCAAGAGCAAAACAAAAACAAACATGGCAGCCATGCATGTGTAGGACTGGATGTACTGCCTTCTCCTCTGATGAATAGTCATCCTTTGATTTATTTTTACTCTCTATGACGCTTTCGTAGCTGCTTTACTCAAAAGCCCCATCCACATCTGATGATGTCTTGCTCTCTTAGCAGTCAGTGTCTTTTTTGTCTGATTAACAAAAAAGCTCTATACAACTTTGATGAATTATTATTAGTAAATATGTGTGTATATGCCAATTTAACAGAAAAATTAACTATCATGTTTGTAACATTTTTGCAGCTATGTCTAAGGAGATGCGCAAATGCATGTTAAATCAAATAAAAGTCAATCTACAAAATGTGTTTTTTAATAAACTACTGAATTTTGCTCATGCTTCATTAACATTCATATTGCTCCTTGTTGCTATATAGGGCCAGTTGATAAAGTAACTCACCAAGGTATCAGTATACGTATCAATTCATATGACCACAGCCCCCAAGCATTTTATTCTACAATTTGCATAACTATTACTACTATTATTATTTTTATTACTGCATATTATCCATCAACAACCTTCAAAGTAGACAATGGATTTCAAAGTTTGAGAACTCAACACTGAGGAGAACAAGGTCTAACTGTGTCAATGTTTTACCTGAGTTTCAACAGTGACAGGGGAAACCACTCCTGACCATGATAAGTTGGACCTATGGGCTGTTTACATTCCTGAGATTGGCTCCACTCTTAAACAAACATAATGCTCTGTTTGGACTCTGCTGCATTTCTATGAGCTACACAAAAGCCTGTGATCTTAGCCTGGATTGTGATTAACCAAACAACCTGAAAGACGCTTTTGTGTTCAATTCACGCTCACTGGCCACTTTATTAGGTATGTCAAAACAACTTCAAGAGCAGAAGTTATCAGAATCAGAAGTTATTTTGATATCTGATCTCTGGTATCAACAATTCATTTTCACAATGTCATTCAGTGGTTGTTGAAACCCAATGTGCGGTACCTCACACGAGGGATGGCTGCTCAGGTTGGGGTCTGGTACCACCCCCTTCTAAGAGTGAAACCAGAAGAGTTGTGTGCCATTTTTGAACAGGCTTCTTTCTGAGAGTTGGTGAGTTTTGCTGGGTCAACAGAGAGCCAACCCACGCAGAGGTAAAGTCGCTTGTATTATCAGCAGCAGCAGCAAATAAACCTAGAGCAACAGCAAATGTTAGGTCAATCGAAATTACGCTAAAAGAGATCCACTTTGTATCCAGACGTTTACACAAAAAACACAACACATTGATTAGAAAGTATGATGTCAGTGTTTGCCACGGGAAACAAGCTGAGAACAAGATCAAACGCTTCAGCAGTATGACTAAATATTGTACAGAGAGTATAGGGAAGGTCTTGGGTGCTTTCCAGTTAAAAGGGTAAAAGTACTTTGACATAGGCAGGGAGCTGTGCTGTTTAAAATATTTATGATTGCAATGCATTATTTTTACAATGTCTTTGCAAAGGGTAAATGATGGTTGTTTAAAGCTTAGGTCGGCAATCATTATTTGTTAGCTCTATACTAAAGCATTCATTGAATGAGTCAGACGATGCTTCATCTAGAAAATATGGTGGGCATTCGCCTGCAATGTACGGTATATAGTTCAAAGGATTATCCATGGAACAAATAATGCATCTGTTTTCTGAATCTGTGCATTACATTATAAATATTTGTTGAAAACAGAACTTGAGAGAAAAAAGGCATACCCTCCACAATTTTGGGTATTTGGTCAGGTTGGAGTGATTTCAGTGAATAATGTTCTAAATACAAGAGGGTCATTCAGCCAAAGGTTAATGCGGTCTGATCAGGCTCAACTGCAAGGGTTTTATTGTGTGTATGAGTGAGCTACAACTAAGAGACTTTCACTTTGAGTCTCTCTGAACATTTACCTAGATGTGAAATGCAAATCGTAAATTCACTTGTGCAAGTAAAAATGGTATGTTGTCGTTGGTTTTTATCCCCTGTGACTATTTACTGGCTATTGTCCAGAACACCAAAAGACCAGCTGAGATAGGCAGGTTCAATGACCCCTGCAAATCTACAGCTGACCATACTGTAGTCTCTAACATTTGAACCGAACAGAATGGCAGGACAATTCTTGTCTATTAATATCTCTGCTGGACAAAAGTGCTTTTGCCTTTGACAAGAGCCAAGATTTGTGGTCCTGCAGCTGTCCTTTTAGGATAGACAGATATCATACAGAATCTAGAGAGATCCACTTGAAATTCTGCATCTATTTAAACCTCCCAATTCTTGTGAGGAAATGGCTGAATGAACTCTTGTCTATTTCCATCTATGCTTCCTATCTCCCCAGATCTTTGTGCAATCTAATTATTACTGTTAAATACATGGATTGTATCAACCGAATTTAAGGGGCGTGGTGCGAGTGAAATGAGCACGTTCAGGGAGCAGCTGGGACTTGGCAGCAGCAGCCATTTTCTGAGGTCCTTCTTCTCCCTCCAAAAGTATAGCATCTAACCTCAGCTCTGAACACGCTCTGTTTATTCACTGTATGTCTAGATGTGGCTGTTGCTCTTGCTGCTTTTGCATTATGCAGCAGAGGTCCAAAGTCATCCCAACACAAAAGACATCGTTCACACCAACAACACAACATTTTGGCTCAGCTCCATATTGATCCACAGCCAAAGAAGTCATCCCCTCCTGCTCTTACATCGGCCCATAAAAACACTGATATTGTTTCAAAAGCTGCATTACTGGATATCTTAAGTGCACAGTGTTCAAATAGGATACAAGCTTGTTATGTAATAATTCCACAAATCATTCAATAAAAATCTGTCAATAAAACATCTGCCTGGATAATCTAACCTTGTCAACATTTGCATGAAGCACATAGATGATACTTGTATAATGTGATTATGGTATACATACAAAAACTCGATGCTAACTTGTCTTGTCTTTTCTTTTTTGCAACAAAACGTCCAAATGGAAAACTGTTCAGCTCTGCTTATTTCTACTGATACAATAAGAAAATACAGGTGTGGGTTATCACAAGCCACATAAGTGTGAAAAATGCAATCCAATGATTCAACCTATTGTTGATTAAAATGTTAGTGGGATGGATATCATTTCTAAAAAAGATGCTTAATGTAACTGATTTACACATAACCACTGTATGCAAAAATCAAACTAACAGCAACAGTATTCATCAAGGGTCACTTTAAATAAACATAATATTAACATAAAAAGGGCATTTGCACAGCGTACATCATGTTAAAGAAGCATATATTAAATATGTTTTGATCCTATTAGCCCGTAGAGAACAAATTTAGCTCTGTGGGCTTTAAATTAAGTAGCTATTTTGCAACTAATATAGAGAGATAAGCTTATTCTTCCCTTATTTGTTGCATTGACTTCTCTGTCAGGCCTCAAACGCATCTGAATAAAATGATTCAAAGATCAATTTGCTGAACAATGTCTGCACTCAATAGACAGCTCTGAATAACAAACATGACGTGACATCTTCTTTCACTTGCAGTTTCCTTTTGCTACTTCATCCATAGATACACATTTCAAACTAATTCCTGCATTCAGACCGTCATAATAATGAATGCAGCTCTGCCACTGTTGTTGTGAGAATAGGGGCATAGACTTCTGCAGCTGTTTAGGCCTAGGATCAATCCGTTTGAATAATAAAAGGTTGGTAATTATAGGCTGTGCTTCTTGCCTTTCTTTTACAATCCTACCGCTTAAGTTAACATTAGAAACATCCAAAATAGATATACTGGAAGGTCTTTGCTTGCTGCTCCAAATGTAGGTGGTAGTTATTCTTTTATTCACGCTGGATGTCTGTCAATAGCTGGCACATCCTCTTCCCTAAATGGGCTGAAGATGACTGAGCTATTACTGCAGAGGGCCCTTGTCTGCTTTGTATTGTCTTGGGCTATTATTAATTATCTCTGAACACTGGAAATTTAATTGGTAAAATAAGCTTGCTTTTATATGAACAGCAGCTTATGAAATGGGGAGAGGACAAGATGATTAAGACTGAGGGCTTAAAGGGGGAAATCCACATTGACTCAAAGCGCGTCCATCTCTGATAAAGCTCAAGAGACAAAGAGAGCAGAACCAATTAGACAGCAGTTTGCAGGGGCCACTCAAGGCATTTTAGGACCATAAACAAAAGAGGCAGGTTTGCACTTTTAAAGGGATATTTTGCATTCTTTGAAGTTGTATAAGTTTCATAGGACCCCGAGCAAGCGTAGTTATAAGGCTCACTTAAAAAAGAAATATATCCTCTCCATTTGACCATAGAAGGGACCATTTTCAAAATTAGAGCCAGTATGTTACTGCGTTTTATTGTCAATTGTGTGAGATTGTCTGAGATTGACTTTAAAAATCCACCGAAAAATCCTACTTTCTTCACTTTGCAAGTTCTGTCTGACAACCCCGTTACAGCATATATTTGATAAACAATATCATATACAAATCAGTCTAGTGTCAACTGGTCTAAACTACTCTACCCCTTTTTGTATTTTTATTATTAATGGTATACTGACTTACATGTAGAACTCTGAATATCCCTTTAAGAGGTTAAAAGAATAAATTAGGTTTATAAAAAAGTGCTTACCTTGTGTCGGCACTTCAAAACAACACCATAGGCACCTAAAAAAAGCACAAAATGAAATCAGTCCAACTTGACCCATAATCAAAATATCAGTATTTGACCTTTACCCATGAATAAACCAGGAGCAAGAGGCCAATAGTGGATCTGCAATGGCAGGATAAGGCACTACTTAGGCACTTTTATTTCTTTGGTTTCTAGTGAATCCCAAACATCTCTGTGAAAGGACTGGTGGCTCAGAAAGTAGGCCGCTGGAGTTGGCAGGTTACAGTAGATGTGATGTTATCGGCCAAGGCAGTCACACATGTGTCCCTGAGGGCCCAAGATGGGTTCTTAAACAACGGTAGACAGGCTTCAGGTGTTGTTAATGGGAAACATGGCTACCTGGCTCATGAAAGAGTGTTGTTTATGTGTGTTGTCTATAGTGTTTATCTGATGAAGACGATAAATACAGGGCCATGCATTATGGGGAATGAAGTAATAGCTACATTTCTCACAAGCTACAATACACAGTATTGTACACCAGGTTGGACTACACTTTAAAAATGCCCAATCCAGCTTTTCAGTGTGTTTATCTATACCTATATGTCCAATATCAACTGATCAGCAAAGACTGCACATATTTTCTTTAAAACACAAATATATATATGTATGTATACTATAAAATATGTTATGTAACTGTTATTCTTCAAGTGACTGTAGAACTGCATATATGTTCAAGTTTATACCAGTTTATGATACATTCTGGGCCAAGTAAACAGAGTAAACAGGGAAGTAAATGCTGAGCATTGATAACTGCCAAAATTAGAATCTCCTTATGGTAAAAAATAAAATTGCTCATTGTTTTAGGTTGAGATTATCTTTCAAATAAAACATGAAGTATGGCATTTTTTTGAATATGTTAAATATAATTTATTGAAAGCACAAACTCTGACTACATCATTGTCATATTCCGTTTTTATTTGGGATCACCAAATTAACAGGACATGTGTGTTCCCATGGTGACGCTTTTGCAAATGAGCTTTGTTATTCTTCAGTGGATAAAAGACAATGCATTACAATTGTGATCAAAGTTACCAGGAAAAGCCAATGGAAATGTGTGTATTTTATATACAGTCTGCTCTGATTCTTGTGGCTTCATCCTATATGAGGGATGAGCAATGATGTATATGATTATCAGAACGACATGTTATTTCAGGAATATTCACAATAATCAGACAGTTATGTAATGCATTATGTGTTGTTCCATTATTATTACAAGAAAAATGATACAGCCTCTGCGCATCACTGCAATTTTACATGCTGTGAATGTATATTTAAAACAATGTATAGTCCTTCACACAAAGTGGTAGATGACCTCTTTATCTTTATATGGGCAAATTAGACCATTTCAGATGTAGTCTTTGTGTAGTTATAGCAAGCCAGAGCCAAAAGTAAAATTGTAATTGGCTGGTTATAAATGACACTATTATATAAACACCACCTGTTATTTTATTTTTCTTTCAAACATTATTAATATCATCCTTTTTATGTTGTAACTAGGGCTGAATGGCAAAAAAAAACAAAAACATTGTTCCCACAATTTTGGATTTGATTTCATCAAATACAAATGGCTACACATTATAATTAATAAACATAACATGAACATAAATGAGACAGATTTTATTATATCTTTGTCCCCCCGACACAAGGTCAACATGTTCTAATCAAATTAGTTTTACTGATAACAACTGTAATGCTGATTTATTCTTAGTTACAACATCATGTCGTTAGACATCATGTCCCAATTTATTATGTTAAAATTTGGTGTTTTGATTTTCCAGACAGTTATCCAATCAGAATGAGCCTCACATGAGGCTCTCATTTGGGTTGCCATGTTTCAATGATGAAATCCAGTTGATTAAAACTTAAAAGGACTCTGATGTGAATCCTCACTACCTAAACCCCAGCATATGCAGCCAATCATTAATCATCACCAGCTCAGTGAGTCAATTCTGGAGGTTCTGAGCTTTCACATGAGGCATGACCTTTCCATATATTGACTTGTATGTGTCCTCTATAAGCAGGTTTAGGCATTGACAGGTTCAATACCTTTTTTAGAACTGTAAGAGCGCAGGCTACACACAGTTCATTTAAAACAAAACAAAAGTAAACTTTCTTCCTCCAAATTATGAACTGTGTTCCAAGCAGCTTGCTTTATTGGCTGTAGAGCTCTCAAACAAAAAAGAGACCCCGGCCGTGCATATCATTGACAATTAGAGATCTTGATTAAAATGTTGATTAATTGCGCAGCCCTAATTGCAGCGATAACTTACAACACATTTCTTATTCATCACATAATTAACCAAATTGACTGGTGTTCAGATAAGTGGGGAACAAATCTGTCAGTGTGGACTTGAGTGTGGAGGGGAAATCTGGACTGAAATACTAAAAAGAAACAGTTTCAGAAGGATACTAAAAGTGCTGACTGCTTTCATTGGACAGCCACTCAAACTAGAGCCTCCTGCAGCTCCAGTGCCATGTTCCCCACATAGACTAAAGTTATTGGAGGCTAGAGAAGAGGTGCAAACTGGGACAAGTGGGTGGCCTTACCTGAGGGCACTTTCTATCAACCAAATGACTTGCGGAAAAGGAGGAGGCTTTTGACACAGGATTTAAGCACAAAATCTGTGTTTTTAGACATATTAGCAGCAATTTAAGCCAATCAAACCAGCCCACCTATGCTGCACTTACATCACTGCGTTGGGAAACAAGGCCACCTACTTATCCATTGGACATACAAGGCTTTTACTGACCTTTTTACATGGTCAAAGTGGACAGAACTATCAAACGATTACTCACTGGACACAGGCAAAGTGTGAGTGTGTTACGTCAGCTGTGCCATTTGAAATACATTACATTGCTATCAGTTGTAAGCCATGTCTAAACCAAAGGTCTAAACGAGAACTAAACTAGGTGTATACAATAACAGAAGGACATTATTAAGTCTAAACCACCAATAAATAGAATAAATCTGATTTAAACCTGGACTAAACTTTGTGTAGTCCAGGATTAAATGGGTACCATGTCAGTTTTTAGATGGTGGGCCCAAAATCTACTATTCTCCATGTTTTATGTGGAGTGTTCCACAAAAAGAAATAAAACTAGCCATAGAGACAAGCAGGTGACTCCACAAAGTATTTTTTGGCATTAAAAAACGAGGTGAATAAATGAAATATACACAGGCAAATTCCAGGCAAAGAAATCAAATTTCACAAGCAGGTGACAGACCCTCAACCACTTTAATGACTTATTTCAATATCCACACCAGGTATTTAGGGCTGCAGTCAAACAAAGAAATTGCTGGTCAACTAGACATACCCTGTCGATCAGTCGGGGGTGTGGCAAAAGCACTCTTACTATCTTACTATCTCTATGTATGCGCTCAAGACTACACCTGGACAGGAGTTCAGGCTAAAACAACTATTTATGCAGAAAAAAGTACTATGAATAAATTTATAAAAATTATAAACTCTATTTATAAAGAGTTTTTATATATAAATACAAAAAAAACCCAAAAAACAACAAATTCTTCAGCTAACTCACTTGCTTCTCCCTTCTGCTGTTATCCCATATAAACCCTTATTATCTAACTATTACACATAGACCTCGACTAAGACCAATTAATTGACTAAATGACTAAAGGACTACAGCCCTGCGGATAATCATTTCATACTGTATAAATCCAGGTCTAATTCTGAACTAAACCAGAACCAGACTACATTTAAACTATATTACAAAGATAAACCAGGATAAATTACAAGCAAACAAACAGGACTAAACTAAAGCAGTAAGCAAACTATACACTTACCTTCACCCACAATTCCAAGGACTTCAAATTTATTCATTACATCACCAATGTTAGGGGTCTTCATGAAATCAAAGGGTGTGCAGTGGAAGATTCATGGTGAGACAGTGGAGGTCCTACAGGACACGGTGAAGCAGCCAGCTGTCCACTCCTGAGAGACGATCGCTGGCTCTGATCCATATTATTCAGCTCATTCCCTCTTCAGCAGCTCAAATCCACCTGTACAAAACATGCAAGGGCCCTGTTTGAATTAGAACTGCAAAATATATTAATCAAATCTAAAAAAAAAAAAAAAAAAAAAAAAAGTCACAAAAGCTCCAATTATTTAGATAATAGAATGTCCTCTGCAAAGAATAAAATATCCTGTCTTTTTATAGAAAAATCTTGTTGTACCTGCAGTTTAGACCTCTACAAACTAACAAGCATGTTTTGAAATTCATAGGATTCTTGTATTAGCTTATCAGTTCATATTCTAGTCTTCTCTTACATTCTAAAATCGTGCAACCCACTCTAGTTTGAATCATATATACGGTATAAATTTTTTTTTTTAATATCATAAAGGGATACAACTTAATGTGCAAATACATCTCTTAAATCAATGTTAATAGTCATATGTGCATCCAAAAGTAGACTAGACAGAGGAACATTCCAGGTAAAGCAAATCTCCATGCAGGCAAGGTGGCGGACGACATACCAGAAAAGTTACAAAGCACCTTTAAATATGTAATTTACTTACAGCATGGTTGCATTTGAATGACTAAGATTGAATAACCGAAATAATTGTATTGGTTGCCAAGGTTTAGTCCTTGTATGTATGTATTCTCACTTCTGTTCAATTTACAATTTATTGAGTGGAAAGTGCACTCAAACCTCATATCTTAATAGTTATTACATATTTCATTGTTTGTTTGTTTGTTTTTCCTTTTGAATGGCAAAAGTTTGTGCTAATGCTGTTTTTACCTGATACTATAGTTAAAGATGCCAGACTGGATTAAACACCAAAAGGCATCTTTCTTCTAATCTCTGGGGGGTGTCATTGAGTGTACTGTTATTAAATCTGATAAAACCCGGCAGATACCCCCTTCTCCATTTCATCTTCTCCTTTAGTGGATCGCTCCAGGACTAGCCTACACACACGATACAGTCTCCTACAGAGCAGTGGGCACAGGAACTAATCATCAACATGCAAAAACCTCAGGACCAAAATAAACTGGGAGAACAGTGTAACCACCATGTAATTACTCAGCCATGGAACATCAACATGCAGGTAGTCTGACAGCAACTTAAACAATGCATATTTTAAACCTAAAGGGCTGTGTAAAGCATGGACAATGTGAGAAATGGAGCTTGCAATATATGAACAACTGTTTGACAAACAAAGTCAGAGATGCATAAAATGATGCTTGGGTAAAAGAAAAGAACTAAGGTTTAAACAAGAATGGAACAAGACCAAACAGAATGAAATGAGTAGTGGATTGAGACAAAATTAGATCTAAATCAGGTTTATATTGAGACTAAAGTAATGCCTAACAACAACTAACCTGAACCACAGAGTGATATGGATCTAAAAAACAAAATAAAATGACAAAAAAAAAACTGTTCCAATAGTGCGCTGGCCTAGTCTGGCTTTCTCCACTTTAATTCAGAGAGGTGCTTTTAGCCATCTACTCCCCAAGCCTAGATCTAGAGGGCTAATATGATCAGGAATGCACTGGGCACTGCTGTGGATCTTATATTTTAGTTGTGTGTGTGTGTGTGTGTGTGTGTGTGTGTGTGTGTGTGTGTGTGTGTGTGTGTGTGTGTGTGTGTGTGTGTGTGTGTGTGTGTGTGTGTGTGTGTGTGTGTGTGTGTGTGTGTGTGTGAACAGAATGACTCATGCGTGGTAATGGCTTGAGCCTGAGGAATTCACAATAGCAGAACCTCTTCATGTTATCAATGACTGCTGTTGCATAGGCACAAACTACTTGTGCACAGGTGAACAGTACAGTCCAGAAAAGGTTTGGGAAAAACAAAACATTTTAGCTCACAACGTCACAGCAAGTGGAGGTCATTTTAGTCCTTAGCCTATATATTTTTAGTTGAAAGACTATTTTCAAGATTGAAAAACACCAAGTCGATAATTAGTCATGTGCTTGGCAAATTTAAGAGTTTAGAATTGATTAAAACTTGAAAAAAAACCTACCTCTGTATTGTCATAAGTAATAAATTCTTTATCCATAGCGATTGCTTTGACATCTGCAAATTTTTAGTACAAAATAATGACCATGTCCTTGACAAATCCCATCTTCTGTTGTGTAGATGTGTAAAAGTAAGCTACGCCAGACCAATAAATCACTGTCCCGCCCATTTTCCAATGCACAACCACAATAAATCACACAAGTTTACTTCTTAATCAACATTACTAGCAGATTAGATCATGTTTACAATTTTGTCAGAGGCTAGTTAGCAACGTCAACTAGTTTTTTTCTAATTGATCCGAATCAGAAAACACAATTTTGCTGTAGAAAATCACAAGCTGTACGTTACCTTTACAATTGTGGAGCAAGGAAAATATTCACATGTGCAGCTTGCAGTTCTTCCTCAAATAATAGGAAAACAAAGTACTCACGCAGTCAGTTTTGGAGCAGAAATTGTGGAAGTGGGCCCATATATCCACCCACCAACGGAGGAGGATATTTTCATTGCACCAGGCAGCTACAGTAACTGGATCGTGCGGTTGACAAGCTGCAAGTACATCGCCAGGCAACAGCTTGAGGGACGGCCGCGAAAACCAATCAGAGATCTCAATGCACTTGCTTCTTGACACGCCCACCCCTCGGCAGCCAATCAGAGAGCAGAGCTACACTGTAGGCGGGAGAAGTGTGTGGTGAGCTGTTGAGGTATCTTTTTTGTAGGAGGTGGGATATTATTGTTCCAGTTTTATAAATAAATAAATAAATAAATAAATAAATAAACAAATAATTAAATACGTAAATAATAATAATAACAATCATCATCATCATAATCATTTTGCCATAGCTGCCTTGGGGCTGATTAACTACAACGTGGCTGCCCATCTGCGCCAATAGCCTCTCTAACCACTAATCATTTCCCACACACACACACACACACACACACACACACACACACACACACACACACACACACACACACACACACACACACACACACACACACACACACACACATTCACACAAAACTATTATTTATGCAAAACAATGCAACAGTAGCGTTTGTTAATCATATACATAGAATTTGGAAGAGAATGATGGCTTTGAACTGTCAGCTAGACAAGTGCAATTGTGCATACTCAAAAACAGTTTAAACTGCTATTATTTCTGAAGAGATATATGTGCAATTAATAATAAAAAGAAAAAAAACTAACACGATCGTTTAGAACACGGGTGAGACATAACACAAATACATAAGCATAGCACTAATGCTCACAACCCTCTTTTTAGAATGTGATCAAATGTTTGAGGTCCTTAAAGCACTGATCAATTACTACAACTTCCCCTGTTGTTCACAGATAAAGCCATATGCTGCCCCCTACAGGACACACGTCTGTACAGAAATATTAAGATTCAAATGTTAAGATTCTGGTAAAAAGGATTATAGGCCTACTTAGCAACTACAATTTTTAATGTTGAAGAATAAGTGTCAAAGGGTGTATCGCAGTGGTGGAATGTAACAAAGTAAAAGCAGTAAAGTACTGTAGTTAAGTGGAAGTGCAAGTGGATACTTTTTACTTTTACTTCAGTTTGAGAGAAGGTATCTGCACTTTCTACTCCACTACATTTTTGAACAGGACTGAAAAGTATAAGTATTTTTCATTATTGTTTGAGACCTGCTGAAAAGTCTGAGAAGTTTAGTTTTAACATGTTCATAGTTTGAGCAAACAAAAATATACTAATAATAAAAACAGCTAGGAAAAAAAGGAAGGAAAAAAGAGAAATTCAGCACAAAAGACCTCAAAATCTGTGCAAAATACTTTTACTTTTTACTATTTAAGTACATTTTAAAGGGGTACTTTAATACTTTTACTTAAGTTTGATTTTTTCATGTGATACTGTTACTTCAGTATTTTTTTTTTTTTTTTTTTGCTCCGATATCTGTAGTGTGTTGTGTGTTAATTAACAAAACTGAGTACTTCTTCCACCACTGGTTTTGGTTATTGGTTGTAGTCAAGCAATAGTTTTCTAAATACCCTATATTAATAATTCATTTGTTTGTGGGCTACTTAGTACCTTCTTGAATAAATGGACCCTTAATTTCTAATCACTCAAAAGCACATTTGGCAAATTTATTAAAAACACTTCTACACTTCACATCTTTAGTTAGTATTAAAAGTGTAATTATTAATGAAATGGGCATTTGTGTGGCATTACAGTCAGAGCATTTGAAGTGAAAGGAAACTGTGGGTGGGGGTTGTTCATCATTTCTGACTCATCTTCCTGACGCAAATAAAAATTTTAATCAATTTGAGAAAGCGTTAAATGCATGACTTTTAATTAGGCAATAATTTGGATAAAATTACAAAAGAACCAGAGGATATTGGTTGAGTAAGGATGAGTAGACTGTTTAGCATGATAGTATTAGAAATGTACTTTCACTTTGGTTTAGTGAAGCAATTTATTTTTTCGATAATTAAAATTCATTTGACTAGATATCACATGCACAATTCTTGTTTTGTTTTTATATTAACCCTTAACCTTCACTGTCTATCCGCAGCCAGTCAGCGGGAGAAAGAGGAGAAAAATATTACAAAGATCGTAAAAGACGAAGATGGCGCACTCGATTTTCTATTCCCCCCAAAAAACAACACCCGTAAGATCCAGTTGTCTGATTGGATGAGAGGAATAAGGTGGTCAAAGATTGGCCAATGTCTAAGTAACTAAGAAGCCTATTGGTCAATTAAAACGAACTGCGGACGCTTTCCCTCGGAGCTTCTCGCACTCTCCCTCAGAAAACATCTCTGGCGTATATTACATGCGTGTAAGCATTTAGTACATTCGTAGAAAAAATGGCAGCGGGCGATTACAGAAAAGTGTCGAGAGCTCCTTAGCTAATCGTAGTAGAAAACACGGCATACGTAAGTTTATTTCTGTTCGATTATTTCATCTTGAACCACTGCTAAATATCGGCTACGTTTAAGTGTGTTTGATACAATAGCTAGTACCTTCAGAGGGTTAACAGCGCTAACATTAGCCGACGTAGTTATTAGCAGCAGCAGAGGCTAACAAATCCTGTCAACACTAGAGACCACGTATTGTTTGGACTTATAAGTTTACATTTTACTCTTAAAATAATATAAAATCTATCTTAGTCCAGTAATAAGGTGTTTTAGTCAACACGCAAAGTAACTGAAAACAAATACATAATGTACAACATGGTTGATGTTTTGAATAGTTGATAAAATAGCATCAGTTTCCCCCAAATCTTTCATTCAATCATGAATTAATTCACAAATTTTAATCTCGGTTTGTAAGACACAGTGGCGACATAATAAGTTAGTCAGGACTTCACCTTCTAGAAACGTTGACTTGGTGGTGACTATTTGTGTTTTTCTGACCTGTGTCAATGTTTTTTATACTTTAGATTTGTTCACATTACTGCGAGTACTACTGTTATTAAATTAGAACACACCTCCCCAAAATATGTAGCCTAAATATAGATGTTTTAGCCCAGAGCACGACGAGTCTTATAGCACTAGAAAAACACCTAGTTTGTTCAGTGGGAGTGTCCATTACTGGAATACCACGCAATGAGGGGTAACGAGGGTCGCCTATGTAACATACATTGTGCTTTCCTTTTGTAAAGGCTAAAATATTACATTTTAAGCCCCGGTTATTTAAAGGAGATATAACATTAAATATCATTGATATGTTTATAAATATTTTATGTGGTATATACATTTGCATCCATGCCTATCTGTGTGAGTCATT
Organism: Periophthalmus modestus; assembly: GCA_019594935.1. Taxonomy (NCBI): domain Eukaryota; kingdom Metazoa; phylum Chordata; class Actinopteri; order Gobiiformes; family Gobiidae; genus Periophthalmus; species Periophthalmus modestus. The sequence goes on along the minus strand of JAIEZT010000007.1, from coordinate 15,761,376 downwards.
CTTTGTGGGTCTTCAAAGGTCATTGAGTCAGCTGTTGATGGCAGGACACATGGAGCTGACAAAACACTCTTCTTGTCCACGAAAGTATAGTAGTGGATTTGACCCGATCTTTTATAAATAAAGATTATGGCCATTTCCAGAGTTTCATCAATTAAAGTAGAATTTGTGTCATTTTATAGAAACACTGTGTGTACCATAATAATTATGGCACTTAAGCTTTTCATAACATTTTCTTAACAAAATTGATTAATCATCAAAGTGGATAGCGTGCGATATTTAACATAATAATACGTTATTTTTATAAAGAGCAATATTCTGTTCTAATATGTCCTATTTTGTCTTTTAAGAGACATGTCATCTTCTTTTGTACACAAACAGCTCTAGCCTTTTGTCAAACCATGTGCTTTGTTTCTCATGTCATTCTTTGTATTATTTTAGGATTAAACTCCTCAAGTACAAAGACCCAGTGAGTCACCATTCTCCATCAGATTGCCGTCATTGTTCCCTTGTCATCATGGGCAAGACTCCGCTCAAAGGTAACAGCATTTACAAAGGTTACCCTGAAAAAGACAGGTGCAAAAGTGCTCAATCTTTCCCTATGTTTGTCTCTGTGCAAATAGTGGATCCAAAAGATGGCAAAAAGGAGAGACCTGGAAAAGCTCTTCCACCTATAGGTAAAATTATTTAGCTTTCATTTTATTCATTTTTAAATGTGCTCTGTATATGTTGCCCATTCAGCCCTTGTGTTAGTATTTACTAATACTCACACTTTTCTCTTTCCCATAGAAACCTTTAACTGGGATGAGTACCTCAAAGAAACATCATCGCTCCCTGCCCCGGCTAGCTGTTTCCGCCAGGTATATGCTTTTGCTTTCTATAATAGCACAATGACTGTAATACACCAAAACTACCAAAACATTACCCAAAAACACACCAAAACATTACCCAAAACTTTCCAAGATGGACCACCTCTAGACTATAAGCTCTGAGTAATGACTGGTAGTTCGTCTGGTTTGTTGGGCGTTTTTATGATCAATCTGATGACCAAGAAAATCCTTTTATATGTGTCTAACTGAATATTAGTTGAAAACATTTACTGTAACCACAAAATATTCATGCTTTTCAGGCACAAAGATTCCTTCCTGATTTGAAGGATTTGGCATGACAGTGATCATCTATTGTATATTTTCAAATTAAAATATCATATCTTTTAAATGGGGAAAGGTCTTCACAAAGTCTTCATATCAAGAAGGAAAAATATGTCTGCAACCCAGAAATAAAATGCAAAACTAACTAAAATGGCAATTGCAAATGTACCTGTAAATAACAGGCAGCTCAAACACATATCTGTCCCCCCACAGGCCCGAGTGCCCCCATCCAATGACTTTAAGGTTGGCATGAAGTTGGAGGCCCATGACCCTCGCAATGCCACGTCGGTGTGTATCGCCACGGTAATGGGGCTCACGGGGGTGCGGCTGCGGCTGCGGCTGGATGGCAGTGACAACAGCAATGACTTCTGGAGACTTGTGGACTCCTCAGATATTCAGCCCATCGGCTCTTGTGAGAAGAACGGGGACATGCTGCAGCCTCCTCTGGGTAACAAACACATATCACCACATGTAGATAGATCACCAATGTGTACATTTACAGTAATGATGACAAATTATTATTATTTACTGATTGCACTTCACAGGGCAGTAATGACATAGTAATATTTTGGTAACAGTATGGAAACAAGCCTGCAATACCTTATGCCCACTTATTCCAATTACTATGTTTTCATTCTATCCCCATGCCATTAGTGTGTTGCAAAGTAAAGGACAACTTCTTAATTTACAAAATTATGGAAAGTGGAGTATTACTATACTGTATGCAACAGTGTGTATGTCCATTACCCCTATTTATTTGGCAGGAGCAGCTTTTTCCAATCTTTCACAGCCCTAACTTTATCATTAGCATTATTAATTACTATGTCCAGACGTTACGGTATCAGCATACTACCCAAATCCACTGCATTTCCCCAGGCACAATTAATTGCATTAATGGATAATATTGAGTTTTTAATTGATCCATTTCTTGCCTCTGCAGGATTTCGTATGAATGCTTCCTCCTGGCCAATGTTTCTCCTGAGGACTTTAAATGGAGCAGAGATGGCGCCAATAGCAGCCTTCAAAAAGGTAATGAGGAGGGATGATCCAGACAGCTGTATTAAAGTCATAAGATTACCCTTTCAGACAGCATATGAATTATAAAATATTTAAAGCCACAATATGTAACTTTTTAGCCAAAAAATAGACAAAAATAAAAGCATGTTTTTGTTTTTAGTGCACTGAAAAATGTAGAAAAACATACATCCTTACTGTGGCTTGCATTTCCATAAACGTGACTCTTATTTTGGCCTGGAGGAGGGCCTCGTCCTGTTTGTTTCCATGGAAATATTGTTCCTTTGGTTGTAATATTCCACAGTATGCTATGAAACTAATCTCCATGAAGAATGTTCCAAAGTATAGTTTTAACTTTCTACTTCCCTGCTATTATGCAGGTGATGTGCCACCTCCACATAGTTACAAACCGGAACCTTTTAGTAAAATGTGTGTTATAGTACAGTACCAAATGTTTTTAGTTGGTTTTGACTTTAAGGAAAAAAAACTTTTAGATGCTTTTTTCCTTTATTTTCTATTTATTTATTTTTTCACAACTAATTTTTGCCATGTCGTTCTCTATTCAGGACTTGAACACAGGTCACTTTGTTGTTTTTAAACAAAAAGTGAGTTTTTGTGTGACATGTGGACCACAGTATAGTTTAGCTCATATACCATTAGGACTCCTCGCATTATGTGTTATGAAAACCTGCAATAGTTCAATTACTGGAAAAGGCCTACTTCATATTTTCCATACTTATTGTGCTTCTTGCTATTGTGCTAAAACATCTTATTTAGCTTTTCTATGATGGGTTTGTAATTTTCTTGGTCATCTAGGAGCCCCCAAGACCTCCTCAGAACAGTTTTAAACCAGGCATGAAACTGGAGGCAGTGGACAAGAAGAACCCATACCTGATTTGTCCTGCTACAATTGGGGAGGTGAGAGGTGATGAGGTCTTCATCATGTTTGATGGCTGGAGGGGTGCCTTCGATTACTGGTGCAAGTATGACTCCCGGGACATCTTTCCAGTGGGCTGGTGTGCGCTCACCAAACACAACCTACAGCCACCGGGCAACAGTGGTAAGCTTCTACCTGCAGCTATGGGTTCCAAAAGTTTTAATTCAAACATCTGCATACTAAATACTCTTGATTCAGTCACTTTAATGTTTAGTGATTTGTTCAGTATGACGTTTATTAGATAGTTATAGTAACAAGTTACTGTAAATTGTGTTTATACTGACCTTGAAATAATGTTATAATCTTAATTATTACCTAAAGGATCAGCTGGAGGTAGTTGTAGCTGCAATAGCTGTGATTAACAACAATTACTAGTTTTTAATATTTCCGAGTTTAATATAAAGATTCTGGTTTGTGTTGGTAAGGAACCCTGAATAAAACTTTACAACAAAATCTTTAAATCATGGTTTTGGCTTCTCAGGGCAACTTTGAAAAGACAAATACAGTTTAAAATAAGGACGCAGAGGACAATAAGCAGCTTAAATCTATAGTAAAGTCTATAATTTCTCTGTTCCAGTAACTCTTCCCAAAAGCATGCCCATCTTCAGCTCCTCCTCGCCCTCTAAACCTAGCAGACGCTCACTGCAGCCCCCCTACAGACTGCCCACGCCCCTGCCCCAGTTACCTGTGAGGAAGGGGGTCCGGGGCCGGCGTCCGAAGAGTGAGACCATCGCCCTTCTCAAGGCTGTGGCCGAGGCAGCAGCCGCCAATCAGAATGGTGCGGCAGTATCAGAGACCACACGAGTAATGGAACCAAGACTTCATAAGAAACGAGGGCCTAAGCCTGGAAGCAAGGTATTGTTGAAAAATTTGTGGAACTGGGATGCACAAAAGGGAATATGCTATGGTAGAGGTTTGAAAAATTTGGTTTTCAAGGTAGACTAAAATGAGGCACTATCTTACACATTGCAAATTATTTGACAAATTATGTGAACTAACACAGTGTCTGTAAACTTTGTTGTCCAGAGAAAGCCCAAGATCTTCCACAGAGCTCATGACCTGCCTAGTATCCCGGTCCCACAGGAGAGTCCCGCCAGCCTCAACTCTGTGGTATCAACAGGTAACTACCCTCATAAAAATGCATTGTGAAACAGTATGCAAATACTGTATCACTAGATAACTTATAATTAATTATATATCTTTTGTAGATTACATGTATCATTGGCAATAATATAATATCAAAGAGGCTGAGTTTTAGCGAAGATTGGTTCATTACGATAATAGATATTGTCTGTTTAGAAATGGCTAATTTCCAGTAAAGCATAGTCCTTTTGGCTTGGCAAATTTCTGAACAGAAAGTGTTACTTGCTCTAGTAGCTCAGTCCCGGTCTGTTACATTGATCCTGTCACATGTCTTCTGTCTGCAGTGTGTGTGTATGTGAACAAACATGGGAACTGTGGACCACATCTGGACAGGAAGCAGATGCAGCGCCTCCCGGACCACTTCGGCCCCGGCCCCGTCAATTCGGTCCTGCAACAGGTGGTTCAGTCTTGCATCGACTGTGCATACCAGCCCAAAGTCCTGCTCAGCGCTCTGCACACTCACTCTGGAGGGGGGGAGGTGGTCCGAGGTATGCATGCTCAAACTCATACAGAGCAATGACAAGGTATTCCCCAAGAAAATGTGGGAAATTTCAGAATTGTGCTATGGGGAGCCTGTTGGTCACAAAATGCCCAGAACTGCACAACTGGATCTGTGGACAACGGTAACCAGCTAGTTCCAATCAGAGGGACAGTGAGCTTGACCATGTCCAGCATAATGTAATGTCTATGAGGTTTTTGCCAAGTCTCGCTAAACGTGCTTAATATGTTGTCAATGGCATCCACCCGCAGCTCCCTCTCTTACTGGCTGATCTGCTGATCAAGCTCACTGTCCCTCTGATTGGAAATAGGTGACTACCGTTGTGCACAGAGCCAATTGGATCCAAAAGACAAGCTGAGATGTTACATAATTTAAAGTACACTAATGAATAATTTGATGTCACAACTTATTTTCTTTTCTCATTAATGATTCTTAATTAAAGCTGCATGTGATTGTTCTGTTCCAAAAAAGTCTTATAATTTCCTTGGGAATGTTTCCCTGACTAAACTCAGTTGTCCTTGCAGTGCGCACAGATGGGGGGGTACGAGTGGTCAAACTGCCCTCTGCCTCCAGCGCGTCCTTCGTCCTGCGCTTTTTGGAGACCATGTGTCGGCACCTGCAGTGTGACAGTCTGTTCAGTAGCCAGCCCTTCAGCCACTATTCCTCCTATGACAGGACCAAGTCAGGTATGCATCTGCACTCAAGGCTTCAGGTTTACTACAGGCTAATATTAGAGCGTTTAAAGAACTTTAAGTCTGTTTAAAGTGTATTGATCACATAGATTCTTGAAGTGTTTAAATTAAACGTCTGTATTTTGGAATACTTGTGTGAGAGATTTTGCTAATGCTACATTTTCTGTTGTTTGTTTTCCAGTGAAAGAGGAGGCCCTGGATCTGCCCTCTTTGAGCCGAGGGACCAAAAGGAGCCTGTCCGGAGTGTCTCCTCCATACGCTGCTCCTCTGTCACCCAAACACCTCCGAACTGAAGCCCACCCCTCAGAAGGTACTTCTTCAATGGACCATAAACATATATTAAACTGGATTGTAAACATTTTTTTATCATCCTTCTTACTCTTACTGTTAATAACCGACTCATTATTGGACTGAAAAACTGATTTATAATAGATGGATAGCTAATAGAATAATACAATCTTGCATTGTATTGTCAAGCAAGCTATATGATGTCTGTATGGATGGCATATTACAGTGAAAATAATGGTAGATTTCCATATTTTTCATGAAGACAATGAAATACTGATATTTGGTTTTGTCAGCTGAGACTCTGCCACATGAGGAGAACGGCCTGATGAAAGAGCAGCGCTACATGGACTCTGCCTCCAACTCCATGACCCCTCGACCCCACAGCGTCCGGAGTCCTTCTGACTATCACTCCCAGCCAGGTGCCCCCTACCGTCACCACGGCGCCACAACACCCATGAGGCGCCTCTCCTCCAACTCCACAGACCACAGCTCCACACTGCCCCACAGGAGGGTCGAAGGTACTACAACAGCACCATTAATATAATTTTAGCTTGTAGCTAGAAGATCTCATCTTCATTGTCTTGTTATCTTTTTGCAACTCAAAAAATAACAAATTCATGCCAACAGATCCAAAAAATAGAAAATACTGGGCCTATATATATAAAGGTGGAAATTGTGAACTTGTAAAGGGGCAATTTCACTGTCTAAATCAATAGGTTAAATATTAGCTATGCAGTACAGTTCTATTTATTTATTTATTTCAGGGACAGTGCATATTAATCAACATTTGCATGTAAATATGCCAGAGTTAGCCAGACGGCTATTTTTCATCTGTAAGTTCATTCTTTTTCTTCACTGTAATCTCACTTGCTGTATTGCTTGACAGCAGCAAGCTCTACGACTGGACCCGATGCTTCAGAGCGGGAGGGTGTGCCCAGTAAAAACCCCTCGTCCTGGACCATTGAGGAGGTGATGCAGTTTGTGAGGGACGCTGACCCCTTGGCTTTAGCTCCACATGCCGAACTTTTCAGAAAACATGTAAGTATTATGTCAGATTTTCTCCTGAGCATCATGCTCAGCACAATTACTGAGCAATCACTATTAAAATTACATGTAAACAGCAAAATCATCAGATTTCTTTTTCAATTTTTTGCATCCTCACAACACTATCTATATGTATCCATATTAACCAAGAATAATGTTTTGTATCAAAATCGTTGTATTATTACTCAGCAGTAAATAATACAGAAGGGTGGAAATTGTTGCCCACTCATTTTTGTTGTCTCTTTTGTGTAGTACATATTTGGATGACTGCATATCATAGGAATAAGCCAGTGATGATTTTAGTATTTTCTTCTTTGTAACTCTTCTTGTTCCACAGGAGATCGACGGCAGGGCTCTAATGCTGTTGAGGAGTGACATGATCATGAAGTACATGGGGCTGAAGCTGGGGCCTGCTCTCAAACTGTGCCACCACATTGAGAGGCTCAAACAGGGCAAACTGTGACAGCCACACAGGAAGTCCTATCAGCTGTAGACCTCTGAGCAATAACTCCTCCCCCTGCACTCCAGTGCAAGGACAGTGACCCCAGCCTACAGACAGGGGACGCTATGTGTTATTCCAGTGCAAGCTTCTCAATACATGTTACGACTTCCAGAGCGGACACGTTACCTCACCCTCTGTCAGTTTTCCGAGTCTGAAGAGACACAGTGAACTTGATGAAATCCCAAAGGAAAAATAAGCCCGTAGTGTTTACATTGCAGAGCACATGAGCACACGTGGACACAATTTTTACACAGCTGAAACTTTCTGATCCTACTTTCGGATCCCCAAAGATGGAGAATGTTTCTTCTTATTTGAGGTGTATTGTTGATTTTCCAGTTGATAAGGAAGGGTTGTTCTGAAAACATGTGTTATTGTTAAAGCTCTTCAAGAGGATTTTAAGCTACTTCCACATTCTTTTAAATCAACTACTCAAGTATTGGTACATTTGCTTACATGATGAGTGACTGTCAATGATTGTTTTTTCACACACTAAGACAACCTAATACACCAATCTGGCATAACAGAACGGTCATTATATTATACAGAGTGGGGTGTATGAGGCAACAAGACCTCATAGTTCATGTGTCAGAAGTAGGGATAATGGGATTAAGTGCAAGTTTGTTGTGGTCAGTAAAAGTGGACCAAGGAAGTAAAGAACAGTATTGAACCAACAATAAGTGATTCATATGAGGTTTGCCCGTAATAGAGAGCGACTAAAGCTCAAATTACTAAAGAAGTTCTGAAAGTGAAGTCAAAATACATGCTGTAGTTCCGTGTGGGGCTAGTGCATACATACAGAAAGATAATGTTATGCCTGATTGGTGTATTTGTACTTTAGAAAGTATTAATACACTTGTTTACCTGGAGAATTGATGACTGTCTCACCCTGAACTAGACACTAGTTTCTCCCTTTACATTCAGTGGTCAACAGAGACATTGAGTTTGCTCCACCACTGTCCTAAATGTGCTTTTGCATGCTGGACAAGAATGGTATTATTTTTGTGTCTTAGCAAGCCCTAAGTTGCCTCCTATTATTTTTCATGCAGTTTCTATCAAATCGTTCTTATACCCGACTGAGAACAGGTTTAGAAATGTCATTTCAATGGAAAGTCAAAGGAAATCTGACAAGGGCTTTATCCTTTGTTTGATGCGATGTTTCCTATATTTGTCATAATCATTTTGTTAGTTTTTGACCGTTGCAATCACTGTTAGCAGAGATGTGTACAGTTTTATGGGTTTAACCATGAATTTCAGCAACCGAATGTACATTTTGTAGAAACTTTAATATTTTAAGTAAATAATATACTTATGTTAGTTATGTGAGGGAGGAGGATTTTGGGAGTTGTTGAAGAGTGGGCAATTTGTGCATAAAAAACGTAATGCAACGCTTTTAGTTCCAATATTGAGTAATAGATTAATTTTGCCTTGCTTTACCAACAACATTTCTCAGGATTACGTGATCTTTGTAGTACTTTTGTAGCATACTGTTTGTACTTACACATACTCTTCCTGTTACCCCCTTAAGTACTTTGTGCCATATACTATTTATGAGGAACATCTGATAGTTGGATTCCTGCATCCTCTTAAAATACTTGAAATTACCATATGTCTTGCAAAGTCACTTGTCCATAATGTCACAACTGATAAATAATGTGGTAATAATGGTATTGTCTGATTTCTGTGTAGATAGCATGCATATTTTGAAATGGTATTTGAGGTTTTGTGGTCTATAATCTATTCAACTGTCTTCCAAACTGTTCACTGCAAGCATCACCTTAGAAATCAATATTCAAACTATTATCCAAAAAAACTAATCAAAATTAAGTGTAAACATCAATTCTACACATTAAATTAATAGTTGAGTTATTATGTAGAGGAGTTTTAAACATGGATAACAAAAGTATTGCTTTATAAAAGTGAAATCTGACTTTATTATGATTTGATGATGTCTTGTGCAAACTATGAGAGGTAAAGATGGGGTTGATTTACTTTGGTGAGTCCATCAAGGAAAACTGTTCAACTGTCCAAAATAAGGTAACACATGAACTGAATTGCTTAATGTGTCAAGCTTAACGCAATACAGAATAAACAAACACATTTTTTTAAGACACAAGTTAATCACAGTGCTTGGTTAGCATTCACCATGTAGTGTCATTTAATTTTCCATCATTGATTTCTTGAGATGTTTTTTAAAAGCAAGATGATTGTGTATTAACATAATTTCTTGAGGCAACTTATTCTGGTAAGAAATGGCTTTGTATACAGATTTTTTTTTCAGTGCTTTAGTTCTTGGTTTAGGCGGAGTAAAGATTGCATCTTGTGTTAAAGCCATGTCTGTTACAGGTGGGCTGTAGCAGTGAGAACAGGCTCAAAGGTCTATGTGTCAACCATACTTTATGCAAAGATAGAACCAAACTACATACCAGTTTGTCTTTCACTTTCATCTTTGACAGTGTTTGATGCATAGTATTAGTTGTAAAAGGTGAGCTGAGAGCTAGTCTTGAAGCTTGATTCTGAGCTGTCTGGAGTTTGTCCAAGTCTTTGTTGGCACCATTAGACCACACAATAGGACAGTAGTCTAGATAAATTTAAACAAGAGAGTGTATTACTGAAGTATTCTCGCTTCAGTTGGCATAAAATGGGCAGTTCTTTTAAGCTATTAACCTGATCCAAACTAGAAGAATACAGTTGTATAGTTGTATCACTGTGTATCATCCATGCCTGTGTTAGCTCATATGGCATATCATTCAGAAACTGAGGCAGCTGCCGATTAGCGTGACAGTGTTTGAAAGAGAACTGTTAAAGGCAACACATTGTTTTCTGTTAGACAAATAACTGCTCATGAAGTGTTTTTAAGCTTTTAAAGTTACTTTTTAAAACCATATGCTGACAGTTTTGTTTGTAAAAATTCATAATCAACAAGATCAAAGGCTGAAATCAAGAAATACCAATTCTCCTACCAATTGTTTGCTATCGATCTGAACTAACCATTCATCAGTAAGAGCTGTGAGTGCTGTGTTGTCTGAGTACCTCTCCTTATATGCATGTTGGACATCAGAGAAGAGTTTACAGAAAAACAATTCTGAATCTGTTTGCACACCACGCCCTCCATCAGTTTACTCAGGACAGGTAAGATGCTTTTAGTTCTACTATTTTGCCCAGTGGTTGTGGTTGTTGAGAATTTTTTTGCCAAAGGGACAATTTTGATATCTTTTACAAGTCTGGGTACACACATTCATCAAACAATGTGAAAATGTGGCATAAAGGCTTGGCAATTAATTTAGCTGCTATCTGTAGCAGTCTTGCCTTCATATTTGCAATTCCACTAAGTAGGTTGCAATTCCACCAGTTAATATTTCTCCATTTTCAATGTGTTTGGAATCAAAATAACTTTTTTTTTTCCCCCACCATAATTTGTTTTCTAATTACTGTTGACAGCTTGACCTTGTTTGTAACTGCACTCACTTTCTCCTGATAATAGTTGACAAAATAATTTGTGATTTCCAAAGGCTTTGTAATGAAGGTCCCCTCCAACTCAATGAAAGATGACACTTTACTTCGACCCATGAGTTCATTTATTGTTTGCCATACTTGTTTACTGTTTTTATCACATTGCCTAAATTTAGTTAATAGTTAGATCATTTTGTTTTCTCTTTTGCCTGTTCATGTTTGTGACTTTATTCCTAAGTGACCTATAGGATTGCCAGTCTGCAGGACATTACTACCTGACATTACAGCAGTCTTTCAATTGATCTCTCACCTTCATATTTTACTTCAGTTCAGTGTCCAAACAAGGGGACCTGGCAGATCTCACAGAGAGTTCCCTTATTGGGGTGTGTTTATCACAAACTGCTGTAAATAAATAACAAAAGGTGGTAAATGCTTGCCCAGTATTCATGTTCTGTAACAGCATCCCACTGTACATTTTCCACATCACATAGTAAAATGTTCTTCAGAAAAAAGACTTATATATTCTCTTGTTTATAACTTGTGGTCCTGCTTTTGGAACTTTGTTATAAAATCTAACGTAATTATATTGTGATCACTGAAGCTGCTGAAATTACATTTGAACATGTTTCAACACAGTTTGTATAAATATGATCCATACAAGTAGATGCAGTATGTCCATCTTTCTTGGTCCTAGTTCTGGTAGGTAAATGTTTTACCTGAACTAGGATGCATACAGTAAGGGTATTTATTACAGTGCTTTTTCATAGCACAATTATTAGAGTCAGTCAATGTTCATATTTGAAAGAATAAACACTCCATGGTTATATCAGTGGCTTTCTGGATCATTGTGCACACATTATTCAGGTATTCTGTATCTGAGTTTGGTGGTCAGTAACAACATGTCAGTATGGGTTTATGATGTGGAAGATGCACTTGAAGCCACAGTGTTTCTACACCAGACACGAGCCTTTCTTACTTCAGAATGTTATTTGTTTTATTTTGTCAAGCATGAATATATTTTATCTTTCTATTGCCAATAGGGTATTTTCTACAGGTTCATCAAGTGTCTCTCCGTAAAGGGCAATATTTAAATATTTGTCTCCAATGGAGGACACGAGACAGTAACTTGGCTGCAGGTCTGAAACAGGAAGGAACTTCTCAATCCTGGAAAGCTCAGTGTCACTGGAAAATGTGTAAACAACTGAAAAAGTACGATACACACAAACACATATCTTCATGTCTTAAAGGGACAGTCCAGTATTTAAGAGGGTCTGTGATCTGCCTTGTTTAGGCAAACTAAACAAGGTCAGCAGTAGCATAACAGTGTATGTTATGTATTAGGGCCAATGCCTCTTACGTAAGAGATATAAAATCTATTATTACATTATCAATTCAAGTTTTTTCAATTGCTTGATTTTGTAAAAACATGTGTGTCTGTGTATATATACTGTATATATGCTGTGTATATATACTGTATATACACAACACACACAACACACACACACACACACACACACACACACACACACACACAAACACACACACATCACACACACACACACACACACACACACACACACACACACATATATATATATATATATATATATATATATATATATATGTATATATATATATATATGTAGATGTAGATGTGCTATATACTATATACTATATACTATATACTATATACATATATACACATATAAATACTTGCATTTTATAAGGCCATAAATAGGCAAGGAACTACCTTCTGTTCATACATGTAAAGAAACTTTACTTTTTACTGTTTTTAAGGAATACATGAAAAAAAGAAAACTTTACTTTTTACTTTTTTAATTACCATGTATACTAGTACTACTACTACTTTTGTCTGCAACTCCAAGAGTGTGTGTTAAATGTCTAACAAAGAGGTTACTCGTTACTACTCTACTGACCCAATTTTTATGTCGAAACCCTAAAGATACGTGAATAAATTGGATAAAAAAGTTAACGTTATTACAATATTTAGACTTCAGATTGTATGCAATATTCAAACCAGTTATGAATCACTTTAGGATTCCAACACTAAAGCTATATAACACAATACATTTTAAACACCCAAACTCATAAAAGTGTTGTGAAGAAAAAGGCAAGGGTTTAAGATGAGTATTTTACTTGAGCGTCATATAAAAAGCACAGACATTGTACAGTAAGTAAACACTGAACCAGCACATATCCACTGGTCTTCCTTCATTCACACCTTCACTCAAATATTATGGACGGAGGCCAAAAAAGCCTGAAAAAACACACACTTTTTACTTTTACTTTTCTTTTTTCTTAATCATCCTGTACAGTATCCACTCAATTTGTATAAATAAACATGAATGAATAATAAATTACTACTTAACTGTGGGAACCAAGTGTGATTAAATGCACTGCAGACATGAGTGAAGAATCAAGAGTGAAACCTGATAAATAGTTTCATTTTTGTTTTTTTAACAACTTATTTCTCCCATTTTTAAACCTAATTCTGAAAATGTTAAGACACAAGTTGGACAGTTTTACATATACAAACCAAACCACTTATGGAAGCAAAATGCTATGTTAAAAAATAAATACATTTTGTTGTTGTGACTTTTAAAGGAAAAAATATGGTTTGTAATATTTGTGTTTTGTAAAGATTTCACAGTGTCCCAACTTATTCAGTAATGTGTTTTCACTATTCATCATATTCAATCACAGAAGAGGGAAAAGAGTTAACCCTGTTACTTTTTCCAAACTAAACTATGACAAAGTGCACTCAAAGAGGATAAATAAACATTCACATCTGGCATCATCTGGGACACTTAAATACTTCACAAAAACAATGAAATGACATCACGTTTCACACCAAATCTTCCTCTGGGACTTTTACTAACAGACTAATCACACACTCAATAAATACGCCTCACTCCAGCCAAAACATGTGAGATACTGTAGTTCACTGTGTTCTTCAAAATGTACACAACTCCTACAGACTCAGGGCACATGCCAATGAATCAGAATACAGCTCACGTCTGTTAGTATTTAGGTTGTTTGTCTGGAAAGGGCAATTCATTTTATGGCCAGAGACATGTGCAACAGGAAAAGAAAATAAGATCTTTGCAAAGGATAAAACTGTTATTATAACTGGTCAGTAGTATTTATCGAAATGAAAAAGGTGGTACAATCACCTTAAAAGTAATTGTATAAATTCTTTGCATTTGAATTTTCAATGTTCTGGTGCTAAATAGGTTTTGTTTAGTATTTCATTAAGAGCAATGTTGATTTATTCTTACAAAACACAGTCATGATGTAACAGCTGTTTATGTATGTTTATATTTCAATTTTGTGTTATTGTTCTCAAGCCAAAAATCCAATCAAAAAGCACAATGAGCCTCACACTTGGAGTTGCCAGGTCAACTTTTGATAAGGAGAAAGTATAACAGGACAGAGTATCACAAACCTCTTAACTAGTGGTCACTCTATTATGTCTGATTGGCAAATGCATTGTATTCACCCTATTATTAAACCACTAAAATAAATGTACTTTTCCACAGTATTCTAACTTATTGAAGTGTGCCTGTATATCTCATCACAGTTTTACGTCAAGGGAAACAGCAGTTTTCTTGTCATATACAGCCAAAGCACTTCACTGCCAACCTGAATATATGTGTGACCTAAAGTTGTCGCCAGTATCCATCTGTGGTAATTTTCCTCTAACTTAGCCTGTCTTCATCATGCTAAACCCAGAGAGGAAAACAATGTCTGGTCCTCTGCTCTCTTACCAGGGCCCTGTGATAGAGCTGCAGGGTCAGCCTTCAGTGCACTCAGAATGTGGAAATAAACTATGGACCGAAATGGAAAAGTGGAACCGGCCTTTCTCTTAAATTACAAACGTCCTTAAACACTAGTGACCGAGCCAAAGCCACCAGAGCACATTGAGCTGCCAAACACAAAACAGTCCCACACTTGTTTTAGTTTAACACTGTTGTAGTGCATTAGGTCCAGAGGAAAAGCACTTTGCTGTGATTTTGACACTGTCAGACATTCACCAACCCCAGATGTGAAGAGGCTTTGACATGCAAGTTCAATTTCTGGACATCTCGCATGTGTTTTATGTTATGTCCTCCAGGGGGGGCTCTCTCACTTCCGGGGCAAGAGAGCGGCGAGGCGCTGCTTCTTAATAGGAAGGAAATGTATCTCCTGTGAGCTGACCTTCTTCAGTTTGATGGCTCTGTTTTTGGACACTTTCTTCAGAGGGTCATTGGGGTCTCGCTGCTCCCCCTGAGGCACAGGCTGGACCCCGTAGAACTGCTGCAGGGACGTGCCCTGTGCTGCGTCCCGCTTGATGGAGAAGTTCTTTGTGGAGACTCCTGAAAGGCCTTTAATCTTCCCACACAAGATGGCGGGGATGGCGTCCTTCACAGAAACTATGACCTTGGCTGTCTGAGAGGCACTGACAATCTCAAGGTTCCCTGTCCCACTGAGAGAGGGGTCCTGTCCCAGGGAGCTGCAGCCTGGAGTACTGTCCACCACCCACTTGTGCTGGCGGCTGAACTCTACTGAGGCCAGGCTGCCCAAGAGTTTAGAATCCAAACTCTGAGTGCACCCCACAGCCACAGAGGAGCACTTCTCTGGAGCCTTGCCTCTCCCTCCAGGCACAGACAGGTCCAGCACACTGTCCTGCTGCTCCACACTGGGGAACTCCTGCTTGGGCTGAATGGGACATATCTTTACAGAGAGGTCCAACACCTGTGCCTCTTCAGGAGGAGAGGGCACAGACACAGTGTGAGAGGAGAGGTTTGAGGGACAGTGTCCTGAGGACATGGGGACAGAGGTAGTGTCCTGTAAACAGGTCTGAGTGCTTTGGCTCACAGTGCAAACAGATTTGGACAGGTTCCCCTTTGAGTCTTCAGAGGGAATAGGGACAGGGATGGGCAAGGGGACAGGCAGGGGCACAGGCAGAGGGATGATAACCGGATATGGGACCAGGAGTGTAGCTGGAGGGACCAGAGGGGCGAGAGGGGAAGAGTATGGAGGCGTCAGAGGAGGAGCAGAGAAAAAGGGAGAGCCTGGAGACTGACACCCAGACGCCCCAGTCTGAGAGGGGAACAGGTCCTGTAGAAAGGCGGCAAAGGCAGGGTTCTGGAGTAGAGACAGAAGATTGGCGTCCTGAGTCTGACCTGTAGCTTTCTGTTCTGCTCCTGGAGACAGGGCGAAGGGGAGGGTACCCTGACACAAGACGCTGCTCTGGAGGGGCAGAGGTGCACAGTTTGGGCTCTGAGGGATCACAGAAGGGCCCATGTGCTGCAGAACCTGCTGCTCCAGGACGAGGGGTAGAGACATGGGACTCTGGCTTGTAATGAGGTACGGGGTGGCCCCCATCTGCCCCAGCTGTGCCCCTCCATTCACCTGCAGGTGTATGGGCAGCATGAGAGGACTGTCTCCTAAACACACCGGGTGTAGCACTGTGGTGGCCACTTTGAGGGCCACTTCCCCTGGGCCTTCCGCACTGGGAGTCCCCCCCGAGGGAGCCTCAGACAGATGAGAGACCCCTGTCTTCAGCTCGGACGCTGCTTCCTCACAGGCTTCTGGAGCTGCACTGTCTGTTTTAGCAGCAGTCTGTTCCTGTTCTACCTCAGAGCTGCCCCCTATGTGTGGCTGGGCCATATTTCCTGTGGCTCCGTCACCTGCCTCCATCGTCTGCCCCTCTGTCACCTCTATGCAGTTTAGGGACGCCCCGTAGTCATCACTGCTCTGCTCCACCCTGCACACACACAATACTGCTTAATTACAATACCCAACAATCCATCCAACGACAAAGCAAAGGACAGACATGTTTCTGATTAATTCCACATTAACAACAAAGAAAATTGAGTTGTACTTGTGTACGCGGTGACTTATTCTGAGATATCACTAAAATGTTCTTTCATTGTTCTTCTGCTTTTTCCTCCTGATTGCAGACAAGTGTTTTGATCACCAGCCCCTCCTCTGTGTGCATCTCTGGTAAAGAGCCAGACTGAAGAAGTTGGACTGATTAGCCCTATGCAGTGAGGGGGAGGAGGGGAGCGTTTGCCAAAACATGGGCCACATGCATTCATATCTGTTCATCTGTGCGACCTTCATGCTCTTTGTGAGCTTGCTTAACAACATGCACACTGTCTGTTCTGATAGAGGGTCCCAAGAGAGATGGAGTACAAGGTTACAAAATAAGGTCAATCATTCACAACAATGCCTGTTTACTAGATTCTACTACTAGTAACTAATTAATAATGTGAGCATACTTTTACTTTTTCCTACATATACTATTTTTTGGATTGATTTCAAAAGTAGCCTCTACATTACTTCCTCTATTACATTAGCACTGGACACTTGTTATTACATTGACTAATATTATTGCATGTCTGCTGTAATGTGCCAGTATATATATTTTTCAGTACTTCGCTCTGTGACACTTCATACTGACACTAGCTAGGGGATACAGTTGGAGCTAACCCTGAATCTAAACATAGTATTAAAGACTCTGAGATCTTTTAAATGCAAAACCCAATTAAAACCACACATGCATTTCCAATTTGGGAGCGGCAGAGACGTGTGACACTTTGGGCTTCTTCATGTGGTGTTGGGTTCCCTGGGCCCTGTGTACCCCCGGGCTGCCTCCATAATGCACCTCCTCCCATAGAGATGACATTGTAATAGGTCTCTGATGGATTACATGGAGAGAAGCCAGATCATAGGACAAGAAGTTTGTCACCAGGGAGTTATGTATTAGTTCAAACTATCTCCTCTCTCCAGTTAACAGGAATAAGACGTGAATGGAGTTCAAACCGAAACAAAAGTACCTGATAAAAAGTACCAGCTAATAACATCATAATGCTATCCCCAGGGCTGGACTGGGAGAAGAAACTGACCTTGGACTTTTCAGCCCATCCCTATTGGTCGAATGTCTATTACTATTTTAATTATTTTCTCATAATACTGCAGCTAGTACCCCACTAGTACTAAACAGCTACTAATTACAATAACAGCATGCTCTACTTATATGGGTGCTTCCATTTATCAGAGTACTACAACCCCACTTAGTGTTAAACCATAGGACTACTACTAATGTGCCATGTTATTTACAGTACTGTATACCTGCAATCACTATTGTTACAACTACAACTATTATCACCAGTGATGCAACTTAACAGTGCCCTTCGCCATTTTAAACTGTATCTATCCCGCATGGTACCAATAAAGCTCCTGTGTGTGTCTATCGCAGGCAGGGGGTGAGCTCTGTGTAATGGGGCACAGAGAGCTCTGTCAGTCTGAGTGATAACCCTATGTACATGATGCGATGTCATGTTAAATGGAGCAGACACACATCTTTAGGCTCATAAAAGATCTGGACTGTCTGAAAGTCCATGTTTTTACGCAAACTTGTATACTGTATATTCAATATGCAGAGAAAACATTTAAAGGTTCTCTAATAGGCATTTGGGGATTTTGTTTGTGTCTTAAAATAAAATGTGGTAAATACATGTGCAGGTTATATGGCAAGCACGTGGATCTATAATAAGACCTGAATAAGACACTCCCCCTCCGTCCCCGTGTGAGATCGACTAGTGGCCGCTCCATTGGTACTGCAGCTCCTGGGAGCTCCGGCCTAGAAAGAATTCTTGCTTGGAGCACAATGGATTTTTGGGAATTCATTCTGCCTGTGTTTGGCTGACAGGGCGTCGGCAGCATTCACAAAGGTCGGGTTTGTAGGGATTCTTCTGTATTTTCACAACATGAACTTTTTACATTTTTTAAATCCTCAAAGCTCCTAAAAGTTATTTTTGTAAGATTAGGCCTAGCCACGCTCTGAGCCTGCACTAGCTCAGCTCCAGCAGCTATCTCTCTCTGATTGGACAGAACTAATAATACACATTTCTGATGTCACACATTGGGCGGTGCTAGGTCAGTATTCAGGAAGTAATGCGGAAGAATTTTTTGGGGGGGGCATTTCGTGCCAATTGAGCACAGGCCATTGAAAACAATTATGCCACCATCTTTGGTTCATCTTCCAGGTGTTATTATACTTCCATAGGAAATCAAGATAAAGTTACTCACCCATCTTAGCATACAAATAACACATAAAAAAAACAAAAAAAAAACATTAGTGCGCACAAAAACATAATATGTAGTATTTATTCTTTACTGATGCTATAAGAGAGATCCTTAAAATGCAGCACCAAAGAATACCTAGTTTTGATACTAGTTTTAGTATTGATTAATGTCTCGGTATCAATACTTTTGGACTTTGTAGTACAGTATAACAGCCTTTAATAGCAGAAATGTTAAAATCTTCATTATAACTTTGCTACAAATCCTTCTTGATCTGTTGCGGTTATCTTCCATTCCAGGAAGACTGAGAGGAGACATTTCCTGCTTGATAACGGTCATGAGGTCTGTGACTCAATAAAGAGGTCTTTCTTGGTCCAGTTTCCCCTATCACTATCACCAATGGTTCAGCCCAAAGTGACCACAGAGACAGAATATACAGCTCTCTCTATTTACTCAAGACCAGTTTACTTGTGCTGCTGAAAACTTGGTTTAGTAAAGTCAAAGTTTTTGAATTATTAAATGACTGTTCATGCTGTGGTTATTAAGTATTAGTTAAGTCCAAACAGGTTGCTTAAAAATTCCAGGTTAATCTTGGGATAGACCCACATTTGTAGTGTTTAAAGAGCATACAGTATGACAGGTTTTCATGTTTTGTAATTATTACTTGGTTTGGTAGGATAGTACTTGTGCTAAACATTTATCTTGGTTTTACACTAATTAAGTAGCAAAATGATGTAAAAATTGTTGAGAAGGAAAGTACAAAAATAAAGTAAGTAGCAAAGAGTTCTAAAACAGAATACCTCAAGTCATCAACATGAAATATTCAAAATGAAGGGGTAATTTATGTGCAAGGGTTTTTTTTTTGTTTTTTTTTTACAGATTTAACATTGTATAAAGATAATAGAAGTGTTGTCATCTATTTTTATCTGTCTAATCATAACTATGGTGCAGTTTGGCGCTTGTTCGCATTATGGTTGCTAGGCAGTAATTATGGAATTCTCTCCGTATGACTGTATGTCATATCTGCTGCCCATGTCCAACCATGAAGTAAAATTATAAACTTCACCAAAATATATAAAAAATATATATCATATATATTAATCTAATTGATTTATATATTAAATATAATGATGTTAACTATGTTTTAAGAAAAGGAGTAGTCTAATCTGTCACGTGCACTGAGTGTGCAGTCATGCACCACATCAAAAATGAGGACTTAACTAACAGACTAAACCTGGACACTAAACCAAGTGTGAATAATATTTCTTTTAACATCTGGGATCATTTAGCATATTGAAGAAGATGTCACTTGAAAAAGACATTTTCATGTGCATGATCTCACATGATAGATAGTGTGAGGAGGAAGAGGGGGAAATGTGGCATACATTGTGCCCTTAGATCAGGTGACTAGACGCTAAGCACTAATCACAACCAGGATGACTAGAAGCACCCCCCCCCTCTCCCACTCAAACCATGTGAATGTCAAGCTCAACACACAAAATCAACAAGGAAGTTTTACTTATATTTATACTTTGGCTTACAGAAATTCTAATGGTGATAGCAGTGGTAGAATAGAATTAGTAGCTGTAGTACTGTAATGACAGGTCTGGTTGCAATATAGTTGTAGAAAAGGTAACTAGAACAAAAAGCAGTAGAAGTAAACTAACAATATTGTGTTTCATTAACTTGAAGAGTTTTGTAAGTGAAATCCCAATTTTTACTTGGATTCAGATTTGTTAGTGACCTTTTCTGTTTATCAATGACTCAGTCCGTCTTGTCTTGTTTTTACAGACACAGAAGGTCAAAGACTTTATCTGATCAGTTTTCCATGGCACAAATCTTTGTTCTTAAAGTTCAGACTTCACTTAGTGTAGTCCTGGTTTACTTCTGGTTTAGTCTTTCTTTAGTCCTGGTTTAGTTTTGGTGACGTCCCCACTAGGGCTGGGTATCACCAAGAAGCTGCCGATACGATACGTACCTCGATACACAGTCCACGATACGATACGTATCTCGATACAGTGCCATTTCGATGCGATTCGATACGATACATTTCAAATCGATACGATACGATTCAGAAAAAAATAAAGGCCTTCAACCTTACTTAAATGGTCAACCCAATTTTCACAAAAAACCCCAAACAAAACATTAAATGGTGCATTTACCTTCCATTTATTGAAGATTAAAAAACACAATGAAGCGCTTTTTGATTAATGCATGTTTCTAACTAGAGGGAGGAAGGCGGTTGAAACATTTTTTCTGACGTTTTCGTTTCTCTTGCTTCTCGCTTCTCTTCACCCGTAAAGAGTAAGGTCTGGGGGGAATATCGATATCGATACAAGGAAACAAAGAATCGATACCGTATCGATTTTAATAATATCGATACATATCAGTGTATCGATATTTTAGCACACCCCTAGTCCCCACATAGTACTGTACTTACTAGTTTTTCCCAGGTTTAGTGTTGGATCTCATGATTGCCTCCTTCTTCCCTGTTTTCTACAGTTTACTTCTAGTTCTGATTTGGTCCTGGTTTTAGTCACTTGTAGAAAGTCATAAAATTGTGCTGAAAAAAGAGCAGAGACGTCAATCCTTTAATGCCTGTAGGTTGAACAATAATCTCTAAATCTCTCTGAAGATTATAGCCTTTGAAACTCGGCTGGAAATAACGGCAGATTTTTGTGGTTTTCTCTAAATGTGAAGTCATGTAAAAAGCATGCAATGCCACACAAACCTGCTCATTATAAACAGCTATTTAAATCCAAGATAAAATAAAAAATAATGCAAACTGCTAAATCTTAATTCAGTCATTACTACTGCTATTTCTAAAACTATATAACCATTTCCACTACAGTTAAATCACTTTTATTGTTTAAAATACCACTGCTAGTTACTAACTACTTAAAGCCAGATTTAACTTATGTTTACATCAGATATGGCTCTGGTTTGGCCCTGTTAGTTTTAGATTGGTCCTGGTTTTGTTACAAACTTAGACCTATGCTTAAAAATATGTTTTTTTCTACTTTTATCCTGTTTTTGGGCTGATGATGTTGTGGTTTAGCCCTCATTTAACACATTGAATTACTTCTACTGACTATTGCTAAAACTACTACAACCACAGCTATCAACACTGCTACTATTGCTATTATCACCACTAATTTCCATTCTGCCACCAAGATAAACAAAATATTCTTGGGCAATTGGATACTTGTTTTTTTATGTAAAAATTCCATTTGTTTATTAAGAAAATCTACCTTTGTTTTAGCAGTACATAGTTACTTATACCATTCTACCATCATCTGTAAGAGCTTTGTGTACACCATCCAATAACGGCTAATTAAGTAAATAGTCATGAAGAGCCCGAACAGAAAGAGCCAGCCCCAGTCCCTCCCCTGTCCTTTTCTGTAATGACTTCCACATTTCTCTTTTCCTCGCCTTCAGACGCAGAGTAAAGAGTGAAAACAACAGCACCACAAACAGTTGAGTGTGTTATAGTGCTAGATTGTTGACTGAAAGATTCAAGACCATATGAATCACTTGAATTCCCCTTGATGAAATGTATACCTTAGTAATCATACTTCAAGCCGCTAATCGCTGAGGTGCATTTTTTGTTGCCTTAGCAAATTACAGCTGCATAGGTTTGTTTGGAGTTGCAAAGTATTGCTGTTGAGGTCTAATATAGAAACCCCACCCAGAAGAACTGCACAGACATATTATCAGCTTATTATGTGTTATTTTAGAAATAAAACTTTTTGATCTAAAAGATCACCAACAAGGGTACTCCTAGTACTTGTAGATAAATGGGTGAATCAGATAACACAAATGGACAAAATAAATATATAATGCACAATACTGTTAATTAGGAGAGTAATGATTTCCTAAGGTTAACAAAAAACAAACAAAAATAAGAGATGCAATGTTGAGTTAAAGTGTATGTTTTATATCCCCCAATGAATCTATGACTCTATGAATGAATTAATCTTGTTTTTTTTATATTCTCGCCATTTAGGGCCAACTTTTTAACATATCTAGCTGCATATAAATTTCAAATTCTTTATATAATGTTTATACATTTAGACTTGTGCATCATTAAGCTGTTGTACTGTCATCTCTTAATAAATACTATAACTTACATTTTTCTACCAGGAGGACAAAGCAAATTGAATCCTATAGGAGCAGATCTTGTAATCAAAAGGTCAGCGGCCTCCCCACCCCTGCTCTGCTGTCGCTTCAATAGCCAATTACATCTCATTACAGACGCACTGGCTCATCAGCGTGCTGGACGTCCCGACAGAGGGGCACAAGCTGCTCCCACATCAAGAGCCCGAATCAAGGCTTTATTCAACCAGCTGTCCCCCGCACGCTCTGCTCACTGCCACAGGGGGAGGCACATGTGATGAATAATTCACATTTAGGGTCAATACAATTAGAATAATGACTGGTTTAAGCAGAATAGGCAAAATGATGCATAACTGCTATAATTTTAGGTTTTCATTTTGTCACATAAAGATGTTCCTAATGTTCAACTTAAACAGACTTGAAATAGGTTGTATAAAAAGTGTATTTTCATAGGTTTCAGCTTCCTGTCAGATGCAACATTTTAGACTTTTTTCCATTCAAAAGATATAATATTTTGTTTTAAATTAGTAATTGCCATGGCAACAATCCTTATTTCTAATCTGAAGCCTGTGCATAGGGAAAGCCTCTAAGAAGATTCCACATCTGTTTTAATATGTTCATCTTGTCATTAATTAACTTACACACATGAGACTTGCTAGATTATTTTATTTTCAATCTTTACTATAGGTTCTTGATATTACTGATACCTTTTTTCAGCTCAGATTTAAATCATTTATAATAAGATGAGCAGAAGTCTCCTATGTCTAGGCCAGAGTCTTTATGTTGCAGTGCCTTCTAATAGGCCATAGGCAGATATAGTCTGTTGTCTTGAGTCATTTTTATAAATAAAATAATACATACATAGCCTACACGTGTTTTTAGATCGATTACAAGTTGCTGCCATGTCGTCTACAAAAGGACGTACATGTATATTGATAAAGCTGCGTAGGAGCCTGTTGTTCGTCTCTCAGTGCGCGGTCCGGTTCACTCGAGGTGATACTGCTACCTCCTCTCGCCTATTTTACCAGTGACATTTGTCTTTCCCCATGAA
The DNA here is from genome assembly GCA_019594935.1 of Periophthalmus modestus. Classification (NCBI taxonomy): domain Eukaryota; kingdom Metazoa; phylum Chordata; class Actinopteri; order Gobiiformes; family Gobiidae; genus Periophthalmus; species Periophthalmus modestus. The sequence continues at coordinate 15,737,398 of JAIEZT010000007.1, read as the reverse complement.
TCCCTGTAGATACACAGACAGACAGGCAGAGCACAGCGCGTTGGGAGCCAGTGTCTGTGTAGTGTCGGGTTCGCCATGAAAAGACAGTGTGAGGCTGAGGCGAGCGCTCGGTGCCATTACGCACAGCCTTCTAGCATCTCTCCAGTTCACAATAAACAGGCCTGCAGTCTGGTTGCCAAATAAATGTGAAACCAAGCTAACTATTGTGTATTATACTGCGAAATAGCCTTGTACTTGTGTGGTATATGCCCTGTCAGACGGTGCGTGCCTTTGGCAGCACCCCGGATCGAGCTAGCTGTTTATTACAGCCGAACAATGTCAGAACACAAACATTGATTAGTTTTACAGTGCTTAATGCTAATAGCTAGCCTAATTAAACTGGCCCACGTGTGAGCATTTAAATAAGCTAGGTTGTAAAAAGCGATTGGTTTATCTCCTTTCATCCCTTCCTTTAATCTAATTCCAGGCATAAAACGAGTATTTCGCTACAAATACGAACAATCTCTTACCTCAGGAGTAGACACTCACAGCAGCCGCCTCTCAGGGCAATGATGTTTATGAATGAAAGCCCCGCTGCGTTTTAATACATGGATGTGGCTGTAATTTCTGTGCTTATTGCGGTTCTGTCGCGGCGACTCCAGACTGAGGCTGCGCACGCATCTTCACAGCCTTCCTCCTCCTCCTCCTCCTCCTCCTCCATCATCACAGGGACATCAGAGACAGCAAGGCGCGTTGACGCAATAAGGGACATTAAATTGGCTCAAATAATTTTGCTCACATACACTTAACAGATCTTGTTATTTAAAAGAAATGGGGCCTTTCGCAATTAAAAACAAATAGGCCTTTATGCAAAATATTCTACGCCCTATAGGCTAAGACAAATAAGTAAGCTCGGCTATGTCTTAGCCTTTATTAAAACACCCTTCTTTGTTGAGCTGTGCAGGCCTACGCTCAGTCAGGAGCTTATCATCACGGGATCATGCAAATCAACAAAAGAAATGATCAATAAACAACGTGCAGTGGCGTCAGTTCGAGAAATAACAAAAATACAGAGCAAAATAAAGGTTATATAATGAGCTCCAATATAAATACGTTCATAAATGAAGTCTTGTACTTATGTTGCTCTCTGATTGGGGGGTTCAGGCCCTTCATTTCACCATGGAGCTGTGGACCTGCTCATGCGCTGTGGATATTAGATGTATTGTTCGCTGGGGGCGTGACCGCAGCGGGACAGTCCCGTTTGAGGACGCTCCCCTGGGTCCCTGTATCAGTCCCCAGCAGCCTCGGGCCCTGCCTCCGGCTCCTGCCTCTTATTATTGCCCCGCTGGGAGGTTGTACGACGCTTTCTAATGAGGCCCGCAGTACTCCCGTGTGGCCGCATGAGGGCGCTGTTGCCTCTTTGGTCTTGGTCCTCCCCCATCGCTCACTATTAGTCACAAGTGCTGTTCAAAGTTTGTTCTTCACATGACATACAGTGAGCATCGAAAACACAGTGACTTTTCATTAACAGAAATTGTTTGCAGGTGTTTTCTTCTTCCCTGTCATTCCTCATTCAGTCACTTTGAATCCGCTCCAGACTTTTCCACAAACATGCATGCAGTGCAGAGGGATGTGTCACACTGCATTACTCAAATACCTATTGCTTATTGGCTTATTATGAAACCTTCCCTTTAAACTTTCTTTTTAAAAATTAGATACTGTAGAATTGAGAGAAAAAAGAGAAAACAAGACCTGCAAAACATAATCTATATTCAATTCAGTGAGTGTAATGAATGTTATATACTTACTCTGTATTTCTTTTGAAAACACTAACACAACTCTTCATGTGTACAGCAGGCGTATTTGGTTATTCAAAGAAATATCATGTGCCTCGCCCAAATCTTTCTAATTTATTATTTTAGCCCTCCAGTGTCATAGTGAAAAGACAAGGCCATATCTGTCTCTCTGAAAGTCCAGTCTGATTTTATCTAGAGCAAACCAACCAGACTTCACTCATTCTATTCTAAAATTGACACACACCATAAAAGTATGTTTCCTTCACTAAAAAAGGAAAATTAATTTTTGCAACTATAGCATGTTCATATTTATCCAACTATATATCTATGTGGCTTCAGGAAATAAAGAGCCACAATTCAAATCTACAAATTTGTATAAAATTCCCCATGAAAAATCCCCCAATTTGAGCTCGAGAACGCCCTCTAGTGTTAAACTAAAGTACTAAAGTACTGAGAAATAAAGCAATCTCACTATAAGGCCAGGTATTCATATCAGTTTTAACCGAAGAGATGGAAGAAGAAAATCATAATTGTATTGTCTTATGTGAATATAATAAGTCTTATGTGAATATAGTAAGAAAAAAAGGCTTGATAAACTTTGTTGAATGAAAAAGCTCAATAGATATAGTTTCATAGTAACATAGTTTCTGTTAAAACAAAACACACATAATTGCAAAATCTTAATGGATTAAAAAGGAAGGAATACACATTCAAACAAAGTTATTTTAAATCAGTCACTTTTATTTATCTCTTTAAACTGTACATTTGCTCAGCAGCCTTTTATGCTGCAGCAGTTGGTTCCAATAAGATTTACTATAGGTTCAACACTCACTAAAAATAAATACAATACAAGGTGTTCCACAGCTCAAAAATATACAAAGGTTCAAATTAATGTAAACTTTGAAAACTTTTTTTTACAATTCAACAAACTCTGTGACAAAAGTTATTCTATTTACAAATGTATACAAGAAAAAATACAAGTCTCAGTTGTAACAGTATTATAGATGTGGATTCAATGAAATGTCTATAGTACCATATGTGTTTGTGTCAGCATTGGTTTTCAGTCGAGTAAACAATAAAGACAAAAAGGATGCCGCTAAAATATGATGCAGACTTTGGCAGAACAGTCAAGTCCAGTGGTGGCATCTGATGGTGAACTAGTTCTTCAAATGGTAATGGTGATCAAGGTGGTTATGGTAGGTAAAGTTTAGAGTGGATTTAATCCTGGCTGATTTTAGTCCTGGTTTAAGTCCTATTTAGTCCTGGTTTAGTCCCTGGTTAATTTGTGTACATGCCTCTCTTAACCTCATTGCAGTTTAGTCTTGATATAGACCTGGTTTAGTTTGGGAAAGTGTTTTTATTTAACTATTTTAGTCTTGGTTTAGAACTAGACCCATTTTGTAAAGAGGGCCACTGGAATGCCAAGTAGTACTCACAGTGGTACTCGCAGTGGTACTCGCAGTGGTACTCGCAGTGGTGGTGGTACTCGAGTGGTACTCGAGTGGTATGGCTATGATGCTGTTATTATTATAAAGGAAGATCATTCAACAGCTTGGTGCAAATATATATCCAGCTAAAGACAGATCAGTGCAGTAACTAAACAATTAAAACAGCTGGACTGAGGGAACCCTGTCACATAAAGAGCTGTGCAAAAATCTTATTGAAGGGATGAAAAAATATAAAAAAATTTTTTTTTGAATCAAATCAAAAAGAAGAACGTTTCATTTCGTCTTTTAGTATATTATATATATATACAAGGTTCAATTCTCTTTTTCAGGTAAAAAAAAAATAATAATAATAAAATAAAAAATAATAAAAATGTAAGTAATTTTAAGTCAATATCTGAAAATGTCGATATCTTTGATGCTCAAAGCTAACTTGTATTATGTTTTTAAAATGAAGTACCATCACTGCTGAGTATTATAAAATCTAGCTTCAAACTTTAAAATTCACATGTAGCTTATAACTGACCATACGATTTATTTAATATATATACACAGTTTGCTGCTGTTCACAACCAGTTCCTAAAATCTGTTATTAAAATATTAGTTTATAATTTCATACTTTATAAGCCATTTCAAAGGTACAAACCAACTTTTTTAGATGATCTATTCTGTGAAGTTATAAAAATAAATATATTTGTATGTGTGTAATTTGATTAGAAGAAACCAGACCATGTTAGTAAATGTTTTGGCTAGTACATAAAGGGAGATTTGGTATAGAAAAGCAGCATATGCCATCTCAATAAACTACTGCTTGACAACTACTGACCAAGTTGACCACAGGCAGGCTGTTCATTATGTCATATCTCCCCAAATACTGAACTTTCAGAGATCGAAGCTGCCACTTAATGTATCAATTCTGTAAGTGGTTAAACATTTGAACCCCCTTAACACATTCCACTTGTCTCTCGTCGACTATTCGTAAACAAACCAAATCAGCCAATCCACAGATAACCTTTGTAAAAATACGTTTGTCCTCCTTGTTCCAAACGCCTCCCAATATCACTACTTCACACTTGTAAATCACTTTCTGCTTTCTTCTTGTCTTCAGATTGTCAAGTTAGTGCTTGGCTTTGACAGATATAAAATAGTTGAATATCATTATCTATATTTCGGTTTCAATTTTCTGTACAGGCATATTATCACACTGTTGTCCAGCTGAATGAATTGGTGCATTTCACATTTTCACTCTTGCAGCGTCACACAGTGCTAGCCCTGATCTTTTATGTGTTGATATCAAAATACTTGGACAAGTGGCTTGTAGAAATGGTTTCTTATTGCATAGGTATTCTCAGAATACATAGGGTAATACATAATTCATTTTATAGTGAAAAAATAAGAGGGAGGCAACCAGCTACTTGGCTTCAGGTAGGAAAGTAAACAATTTAATGTTAATTTAAAAAGTTTGTTTAAAAGGGTCACCAGGAGAAAATTCCATGTTCCAAATGGATAAATGTGTTGATTGTTGTCATGTTGTTGTTTTTGACATACATTCAGTTGCAAAACAGGATGTTAAAAGCAAAACTGCACTTCATTTTAATATCAAGCTGTAATAGTTCATTGCATATATTTTATATTTTGAATATTTAAAAAAAACTGGTTGCCTGTTTCAATGATGGTAACTATAGTTTTTTTTTTGTAAAATATCCAATATCATTTCAAGTAAAACTGACAAACCATGAGGGGACAATGTTCTCAGTCAGTAAATATAGATTGTTATGCATTTTAAAAAACTAAATATATATATCATTTTTAAAACAATTTAAGTCCATAATTTGTTCCAGCTCATTTCACATGCCCTTTAGATTATGTGCATTAGTTCAGTATCCATAACTCTATGACATAGTCTATAGTTTTTACCTTTTTAACCTTTGTCTATGAAGATCGGTCGTCATGGGGACTACTGTCTGAATTCTCAGTTTCCCCCTCAGAAATCGCTTGCATTGGTGCGGAGTAGAGTCGCCTCATCCCGTACCGGCTGCTGCTGGCGGGAGGGGGGATCCTGGAGCGCCCCTGTCTGGAGGAGTGGAAAGATTTAGGTGAGAATCCCTCAGAGTTGGATCTGGGATAGGGGCTGGAAACTGGCTGCTCTGAGCTGGATTGGTATTGTATGGGCGATGCAGGTTCATCGTGGGGTTTTGGCGAGTCGAATAGTAGAGAATCCGAGGGAGATTTTGGTGTGATGGGGCTTTTGAGGATCTCCGTAGCCGACATGCGATAACTTGATTCAGACCGGCTGCCCTTTTTCAGAAGCAGTTGTTTGAACTCTTCATTGGAGGTACTGGACTTTTTTGCGTTCCTGTAGATTGGTCCTGGGGCTTTGTGGAGGCCGGTGATTGGGGTTATGACAGGGGGCATGGACACAGCAGAGGTGGGGGTTGGGCTACAGGTGGAGCTACAAGGAGAGGTGCTTCCTGATGCAGCACTCAGGCGAGTTCGAGCGGACAGTTCAGCTGAGTCCTTTCGTCCCAACACTTTCCTCTTGGATCTAACAAAAAACACAATGTAGTTAGCATTATACATAATACTATACCCTATGTTTTATGTATTTATTTGTTTGAATTCTTAGGTTAAATAGAAAATTTATTTTTTTAAAGTTGTTTTTTCCATTCTTTGTGCAACACTTTGGAAACCATGTAATTATACAATGTGCTAGCTTATTTAGATACAATAGATTTGAAGTATTTTTGTATTATTGGTATTACTAAAAAAAGAGTAAAAGACTGATTTATTAACAGGTCAAATGTGTTACTTGATTTAAATGAGCCATAAATGCTAATACAGTCATGTTATAATGTGCAATGTGTGTGTAAAATGTTATAATTCATCTCTCAGTAAGAGTAAAAAAATACATTGACTAAAATGAAAAGGTAGTTGTAAACCTGACCTGTGGATCATGGCAAACAGGTCCTCAGTGGTGCGTGACTTTGTTGGAGACAGAAACACACTGTCGTCTTCTGGTCTGGACTCATCGCTTAGAGGAGACACAGAGAGGTCACTCGGGGTGCTGTCTGTAACACAAAATATTACAAAACAATGATTTAAATTCATATGCCTACAGTACATTTTACTTTACAATCACCAATCAGAAGTAGTGGTCATAGTCAAACAAGTGATCATTCCCCTAATTGCAACCAGACTAAATATGTGTGATACTGATAACAAAACAATATGATATGCTATATATGATATTGTTCTTCATCTTCATCTTCATAATGATAGAAGCTACTAGGCAACCCAACAGAAACGTGTTAAAATGTCCTCTTGAAATATATTTTATTTATATTCAGGTATTAGAAAATTGTGAAAGAACTGTATATATCTACACATAAAAGTGGAGAAATGCACTGCCCTGTTTGAAAAGTTACAGTAAATCAGCTCTTTTTGCAGTATTTTGAGTTTTTATTATAAACAAGAGAAACAATCATGTAAATGTTGCATTCCTTCAAAAAGATAATTCACAATGACATTTACAAAAAGCATTGAAATACTAATAATAGATTTGTTTTTTCTTGCATTTTGCATTTTATCAGATACACCTGTATGTCAGTTCTGCTATCTCACCATGTTTAAATATAGCCCTTTACTTTCTCAAGCTTCTGAAAATAAACTGAAAAACTAAGAGTCTGTCCATGCTGGGGACCTAATGCATTCTAAGAACTGAGAAAAAGTGAAGAGAACTGTGTGACAAACACAGTCTTAAAAGGTAACTTCATGAATTATTTACCCAAAAGTACAATACCTTTGCTGCAGAAGTCTTCATCTTTGCTGCTGGGGGAGCTTTCAGTCGACACACCTGAGGACTCTGGGTCTTCCACCTCTTTAATGACCTCACTGTCTGTACACTGCTCTGAAAGCTTTGACTCATTATCCATAGACAACAGTTTATGTTCACTGATGCTGTCCAAATCATCCTCCTCCACTATCTCCAGTCTCCTTGCAGTGAAGCTTTCCAACTCCAGAGGGCATTCTTCAGAAAGGACAAGTGTTTCAGATTTGATGCTAACTTTATCCACCTCCAAAGCTGGCTCTAAATGTGCCATGCTCTCCACTGAAGATGAAACCTCTCTGCCTTGGCCGTTTATCTCACAAGAACTTGTTAGCTCATGTGAAGTGGAGACTGACTCGCATGACTGTTGGGGAGTGGCCTCAGAGCTGGATAAAACAGAGCTGCCCAGTTCAATGCAAGAAGAGTGTGCACTAACTAAGCTCATAGTGGGATCTGTAAGAGTGGCATTTAGCGTGTTTTTGTCTAGAATGTCTTCGTGCTCCTTAAAAATGGATTTGAGCTGCACAGTATGAAGCACTGTAGGTGTGATGGCCATGGGATGTACATCATATAACTGTCCTTTTGGTGGCACTGTTACAGTTTCTCCTGGTAATTTTGGTCTGTTTTGGTGAAGAATTTGAGTCCTATAAACCACAGCCTTGTTGTGGTTTTGAAGAGCAGTTAAATCTAAATGGGATGGTGGGATTACAGGTAACTCCAGGTCCTTCTTACATGTATCGTTTTTGTAGGATAGTGATGTCAAAGAAGACTTCCTCTCTGGGACTTTGGGTTTTCTTTTCCTGTTAGTGGGGGACAGGGGCCCAGGAAAGAAGGCTGAAGGGATGGAAGAGGTGGGGGTTTCTGACTGACTGGAGTAGCCACTGGATGGGCTGGCTAACCCAGCCAGTTTCTCAGGAGAGGTGAGTTTGTAGTCGCCCTCTACTGAAGGCAGGGAGGGTGTGGTGGATCTGGACCCAGACTGAGAGGTTTGGGAGCCTGAGCTATCCTGGTTCTTCTCAATGACAGTGGTGCCAGTGGCTGTGCTGGAATTAGACAGAGACCTGTATGTGTCATTGGACTTCAGATCATTGAGGAGCCACAGGTCTGCATACTCTGACTGTACCACTCCCTCATCTTTAAACGAATGTGCGTCTGTGGAGCTGAACACACCCAGGTCAGGCAGCTCACTGCAGCCGTCCCACACCTCCAGAGGCCCCAGGGGCTGTAGCGACTCCCGGGATAGAGAGGGCTCCATGTGCCCTGACGAGCTAGACAGGGCCAGCTGCTTAATGCTCTCTTTGGGGCATAAGGACGGCTGCTGGCCACAACTGATCTTTGGTTCACTGTGCTCTTGGAGATTACTCTCACTGCTGATTTTCCTGAGAGACGAACTCCTCTGAGGTGGACTCGGCTTTGCCTTCTTCTTCCTCAGAGACAGGCAGCGCCGGCCCAAGGTCATATGTCCCCCAACCTCCGAGAGGCTGTATTCAGAAGCTGCATAGCTACTGTAGGTGAAGCTCTTGCTGCCTTTGAGCCCACAGTCGAAGTGCATGGAAGTGTAGTAGCCCTCGGTGTCCACAGAGTAGTGCGACACAGTGTCGGCCTTCTCGGACAGGGGCTTGTCTGAAAAGCTGCTCTCACACGTAGCCATGCTGGTGAAGCTGGGGCAGTCCAAGCTGCTTTCTGGGTTTGGCTCAGGGCTAAAGTCCTGAGGACAAGGGGCTTCAGTTTGAGGGTAGCCCCAGTCACTGCCCACTGGCGTGCCCACCCCTGCCTCCTCCAGGATGTCCATGGCTGTGGAGGAGAAGGACCCAGCTCTCTGGGACCTCAGGCCCTGGTAGTGGTCCAGAGGGTCGTCTGTGTGATGTGTGGCTGCGTTTAGAGAGAGCTCAGAGTCGCAGTGGGAGGAGCCTGTGAGGGGTGGTGAGGCAGCGGGGGGCAGAGTTTCTGAGGTTTGGGAGGGACATGTGGAGCTGCTGCCGCTCCAATTCCCGCTGGAGGACTGGTGCTCGTCCTTATGGTCCATGGGCCCGTGGAGCCCCGCCGCGGCACAGTGCACTGGGCTGCTGAAGGTGTCTGAGCTGGAGGAGATCTCACAACTGCCCATGTCACTCTTTCTGGGCAGCACTGCGTGGGTTCGCTCCATCCAGCTCCGCTCAGGACTATCCGGCAGTGGATTATACTGCAGACTGGACAGGGACTGAGGGTCTGAGCTCCCACCCTCAGCACTCAGTCTGAACTCTGCTGCAGCTGATAAGAAGTCCTCTCCCTCATAAGGAGACAGCTCCTCATCACTGTCGTGGCGTCTGTTGTCCAGCAGGTGGCTGGGGTCCCGGGGCAGACTGCGGGTGCGCAGGTGAGCGGCCATAGATCCAGCAAACATGTTTTCAGTGCTATCGCGCAGTGAGGAGATGTTCCCCGCAGAGTAGGACAGGGACAGGGCCTGGCCTCTCTGGGCCCTGATGCGTCTCCAGGACGGAGCTCCAGACACCAGGAAGTCTTCGGTCTGACAGCCCGAATCCCGAGTATTTAGTCCCTCCGTGGAGGGAGTTGCATCCGCACTGGCATGAACGATCACTGCCCGCTCTCGAGATCCCGGTGAGTCGTCCGAGTCGGCAGAGGAGAAGAACGCTGAGAGTACAAGAGGTACAAGAAGTACAGTGTGTTAGAGAGGTGCCCTGAATAACTGCCTGCGTCAAACACACTTATGATGAGTAGGCAAACTGCAGCTGCGCTCACAGTGTGAGCTGGACACTTCATCTTTGAAAGTTAGGCTCTCTGGATGCATTTGATAATATGGTTTATTGTGTAGCATGACATGATGTAATCTACAACCAGGTGTATAATTAGCTAAAAATATGCACAAACAACAAAAACTGACAATGTTAAGAAAACAAAGTACTTGAAACTTCCCCTGGCACTTTTGCGCAAAAATGTTAATAACAAAGCACTATAGTATAATTTGTAATGTAATGTGTGTGTGCGTACATACCTAACTCTTGCTGCACCTGTCTGGGAATGCCGGCCACAGTTCTTCGTCTCCTCAGCTTCCTCCTCCGTTGAAGCACAGACTGTGAGTGAACTAGGGAGCAGCGCACACTAGCATCTCTGTCAAAGCCAACCCCTGCAACGCACACAGCACATCTGAGAAATCTTTGTTTGGAGGCAACTGCAGCCCTTCCTCCTCCTTTACATCTCTCACATATAAAAAAACTACTCACTCCAATTTTTACATGTGTAAAATTAGATTTCTCCATTAGACAGCATAGAGAAAATGATAAAACTGTCAAACTAAGCTAAATATTTGGAGTTGAAGAGAATTAGCAAAATGAAGACATCCCGTTTAAATTGCAATGCTTCAAATAGCTGCAGATTAATACCCAGTAAAAGTTTTAAAAGAGACTTTACTTGAGCTATCTCCCTGCTAGCTTCTCTTCCTCTCCCTCCCCATGCTTTATGACCATCATGTGATACCAGGTCAGGCTTTTCGGCACCATAGCAATTGCAAGCATTCGCTTACAATGTGCATTTTTTGTACTAAACTGTCTTTGACCCAGCTAGCTTTGGCATACAGCTCTCCTAATTCGAATCAATGAGGATAAATAATGTTAGGCAGGCCCTTTCAAGAGTTTGGACACACAGCTAATCTGCATTCATGTCACAGCACCCTGCCTCGTCCTGCAGAAGATGGACCATCGGAGCGTGAGAAAGCAGGTTAACAGGGCATAAAGCATGACTTGCAAATCCTGCATGATTTTACAGAGCAATGTCGGTGCATTTAGTTAGAATTGCTACTTCAGCCAAGCCAATACTATATAAGCCATATAAGATTTGGTCTTGTTTCTGTGTATTCAAGGGTGAAGTTTAATTCAGCTGTTATTACTACAACTACTACTACAACTTCTCCTACTCCTACAGTTACTCCTACTACTACTAGAGTAAAATTAGGTTACTTTAAATTCTGAATGCAAGTACACATTTTAGGTATGGTCATTATGACACACTGATAATATTACTATTACTATAACAACAACTAATACTACAACTACTCATACAACTACTCCTACTACTGTAAATTTAAAATGGCTTTAAATGGAATTATTAATTATTTAACCATACTAACTTTTACTTGTTTTACTTGCTACTACTACTTAAATGGCACTTAAATTGCAATGATAAATAGGAATCCTTGCAGCCCATTACATTAAATGCTAGCATTTACCGGTCACATTAATGGGTATGACGCATGAGTTGATGACTTGAGAGTTGGTTTTCATGCGCTCCTCTGGGGTGGGCAGTGGCAAGGCTCTATTCCAGTTAGTCTGCTTGTCCAATGTGGTGGGGATGTTAGGGATGGGACACTTAGAGCGGTGACCCAGGGCAACCCCGTCAGTGTCTGGGTCAAGGGGCGTGGCCTGGAACAGATGGATATTTATGGTTAGCATGTGTTAGGCTAGTTACACGAGCTAACAGTGTCAACTCAGCTTCAGAGAGGATGAAATGTTAAGAACCAGGATTAGGGCTGCACAAAATGTTACACTTGTACTTAGCTATTTATTATTTATATGGAGGCAAGTGTAATTAAGTAGTAAAGTAAATATAAAAATGATTTACAGTCCATTTTTAATTCATTAGTAAATGAGTTGTCCAGTTTTAGTCTTGGGTTTAATCTTTTAATCATGCTGTGACATGGTTTAAACCTGGTTTAGTGTTTGGTAAGTTTTAATACAGCCTCAGTTTTGATTTTTATATACAATATGCAGGAAAAACTCCAAAATCTATAAACACCAATCAGATTGCTAAAATCATTGCATATATTTCTCACAATGTGCAGCTCTGACCGAGATTTTGGTCTTTTTGCCAAACTGAAGAAATTGAGATGCTTGAGGCGAGCTGTAAGAAGATCGATGATGTTTTACTCTGTGGTGGATTCTCTGTTGAAAGTTAAATCAATAGAAGTGCCCTATTCAAGAAGCTGAGTTTTCACACTGTGCCCGTCTGATTAGTGATGGAAATAAACAACATGCTTTTCAGAATAAATAGACAGAAACATGCACAATACCACATGCAAATATGGAAAATCTGAAATGTAAAACCAAGGTTCATGTCATTGCACACACAGGCTAAGGTTAAGACAGTAACTAATTATAACTTTAAACGAAATAACAGTTAGTTCTTGGGTTGATTTTTTGGTTAAATATCTTATATATTACGTTTGGTTTTGCATGTAATAAGATAGAGCATACATATAGGTGCAAATTTGGAGGTTTTCAAATACAATTATACACACAAAAAATCCAGGGCAAAATTTTATATTTTTTTCAAATCACTCAAAACTTCTGATACAACAAATAATAAGATTGCATAGTGTGGCCAAAACTTGTATCATTACTTTAAAATAATAGTAGAAATACAGCAAGATGCATTAAAACCAACAAACAAAAGTTTAACAAATGTATTTCATTCCTACACATCACTAATTGAAGCCAACCAAAACAAACCAGGCACCATTTCTTCAGCTACGCCATGGGCCTGTAATGTCACAACAGAAGTCTCTAGTCACAATGCGTCAGATCGTAAACGCTTGACTCACTACCCAATAATGTGTGGCACCCCTCTCTATCTTAGTCCACACATAATAACCAAGCAAACCCCGGAAATATTTGGCAGAAAGCATTCCTGGTTTTAGTATCAATCCACACACATATTCCGACTCTGGAAAGTATTTCAAAGTTTTTCCATTGGCTTCCTGAGACACTAAGCCCCAACACTGTAGCACACTATCCAACAAAAGTAATGTCTTTAAAACCACTGGAGAGCTTACCTTGGGAGTCCGACAGTTAAGTGGAACACATGTGAAACTGCGATTCAATCTTAAGTTCCCACCTTCTAGTGACAGCCAACCCACCCCCATTTTAGAAACCAGCTCTCCAGGCCTTTGTCCTCACAGTTCCCAGCAAGCCAATGAGACCCGGACAAAAACCCAGGGGTCCACAAAAGAAACCGGTTTCCGTGGTAACTTCAGGCCTGACATGTGGAAGAAAATCAAAGGAAGGGCATTTCACAGCTGATCTGTTTTTGAGGGGCATAAAAGAGGCGTCTGAAGAGAAGTGACTGAGACTATTGGATGTTGAAATAACACAGAGTGATCTTGGAAGAATTGGTGTTTGTTTGCACACACAATACACATTTGGTGACAACAGCTTTAGGGAAAAATAGAAGCTCTTTGGAAGTTTTGACAACGGGACAGATGAATTTTGGGTTAACTATAGACATATTATATAAGGCCACACGGATGATGAAGATGTTACACTGTGTCAGTGTATTTCAGAAAAAAATGAAGAAAATACATTATTTTACCAGTATTTTTATAAAATTAATTAAAAAAAATGTAAATAAAAAATGTGATCTTTGACTAAACAGTCAAAAAAAATGTGATCTTTGACTAAAGTTCTGTTTGTTTTGTTTTTTTTTCCCACTGGAGCACATAAGTATTGTGGATGATCACAGGGATTTTTTGTAAATGTGAAGCCTGTCATTATTGAGACCACTGTATGTAGCCACAGCATTCTTGATATAGAGCAGACCTTTACATGAACTTTGCTACGGAAATTAAACTAACCCATACTAAAAGAGCAGCCAAAACTGATAATGGCTGGGACAGAGGCATGCATTTGTAAAGAGATTCTGAACAGAGAGCTTGAATAGAGTTGTGAAACCTAGGTTAGGAGGAGCACACAGCAGAAGTGACCAGCAGGACGGGCCACTAGGAGAGAAGAGGGAGGGGCCTGTACCTTTCTGCTCCAGGGGGACAGGCGACAACATTCGGTGGGGGAGGAGGAGCGGGTGGATTCGAACTACACAAAACAGGGCAACATAAATGACACATACATACAAAATGGAGTAATAGGCACATGTCAATAACTGGAACGTGGAAAAGTATATACATTTACTATAGAACATTTGAATGTGATATGATGAATAAATATGACAATAAATTCTCACTTGTTTTGGCAGTTTTGTTCCATTAGGGCTAGATTCTAATTGAAATCACCATATCATTAATGAAACTTGACAGCTTGACAGATTTTTCTCTCACTTATAATATACATCTAGTGACATGTGCCAGTACATAGCCCATACAGGAATAGATATTTAAATGCATAACAACATCAATGTGTGCACAAAATATAATACATGATAAAAACAAATAGTGGTTGATGATATATGGTTTCATGCCCACATTAAGTATTGCACTTTTACCTCATTTTGAGTAAACTGAGTGGATGCATCTTTAACGTTTCTCTGTGTTTGCTTGAAAGACAATTATACATTAACTTATTGCTTAAAATGTTTTTCTATAGTAATCAAAAACATATATACACAGACACTTGTCTTCTGCTGAAAAGTAAGCATTATTTTCTTATCCATAAAGCATGTGGTTAGTCCTCTCACCGTGGTTAAATTGGAGTGCTTCTTGGCAATGTTTGGGGAGGGGTACAGGGGCATCGGGGGCAGCGCTGAGATGGAAATGGTGACTCTGCGCTCCCTGCTGTTGGCTCGCCTCTGCTCGTGATCTGGGAAAAAACAAATACAAAATTACTACTTTACTTTGTACAACACAAGATCATTTTCTCACTGAAACTGTTGGTTGTTGGTTTTGTTACAGTCTGTCAAAACTCAAAGCCAACATTTATAATTATTCATTAGTGGTATTTTGTAACATGGAAAATTTTAGTATCTAATGGTTTCAAATTGAAATTTAACACATATTTTTTCTGAAACACTTATATTTTTCTCTAATGTGCCATATTGAAATCTGAAGTACCATAATATCTATATCTAAAAAAAAAAAAAAATCACATTTGGAATTCAGATTGCAATAACACTATCTAACCAGTAGAGGCCAGAGTGACACCACAATTGCAGTAACACTGGCTTTGGGAATCGCTTCCAAAATTCAAATACCAATTCAAATACCAAGAGGAGTGAAAATAAAACTTATTGTTAAATATAATGCATTTGGATTGTGTGTGGTACCTCTGTGCAGGGCCCACAGGCTGAAGTTGGCTTGTCTGTGCAGCTCTACAAGACATTCTGGACGCGTGTTTGGGTGGAAGACGTTTCTCTGCTGATGCCACGGCGCCTGGAAATGTGTCGTCAGCTTACTCTCCACATCCAGGTTAGACACAGCTGTCAAAACAAGAACAAGAAAGAAAAGTTAAAAAGGTTACGACCTGTTACTGGACAGGACAAAACGGTGGAAAAAATTAGCTGGGAATTGAACTCAGAATGCTAAAGCTGGAACAGTACCTATGCACATGCTGGGATATGCTACAGTGTAACATGAAAACTCTGGAGTAGTGAACCGATTCAAAACCAGGATAACAAAAAGGGGGCTGGCCACTCTTTCTGTGAACACCCAACACATTAACGTAAACTTTAATATAGTTTAGGTATGGTGAAATGTCTTGCTTAAGGACACAACACAATTATGAATAAATTAAAAGAAATCTGAATAGAGCAAAAACAAGGACCCCATCAAAAAAGGACCTCTTTGAAAAGGGATGATGCATCTCGAGTGGCTAGCTTCTACTAAAGTTCTGAATTACTACTATTATCATCATTACTACTACCAATACTACAATCACACTATCACTACTACTGCCATATTATAGCTGACTGGAGTGTACAATTTCAGTATATGCAAATGTGAAAAAGTGCATGGTACACATAATGCTTTTACCTGTGGTCCCACAATTGGCTTTAACGTAACCTGAGCCTGATTTTCATGAGCCTGGGTCTAACCAGTGTCCAGGCTAATCCCTGTGGCCTCCTCAGATCTCCTCAGGTTTCACACTGCACTTACTTTAACCATAATGTAGCCTCTAATGTGGGGGGTCTGGCAAACGCATGTGTAGTTGGGTAATCTAATTTGTAAAGAGGATGTTTGGATTTCCAATTGTGGTTTTTCCAGCAAATTTAAAGTGCAAATTGAATTCAACGAAAGATTGTGGTGGTGTGTCACAAATGTTCAAGAACCTTAAAGTCGCCGAAATAAAGGTAGGATTATACTAAAACTAACCCAGGACTAAACTAGGTCTCAACCAGCAAGCACACATAAGGAGGCTAGTCCAGGCCAGTACCTATTGATTTCGTAAAGGTCTTGCCCAGGCTCCACAAATTACAACTTTTTAAACTTTTTTTTTTTTTAGTCTGCACCGGCTCCTTGGGGTTTAATTTTAAGTGACAGAGCAAATAAGAAAGCACAGAGGGTTGGAAGTTAATCTTCTTCCAGACGATGTTTTGGGATGGCATCTTGTGGAACACAGCTAAGCCTTTGTCTAAATACACAAACATCTGTCCTCTTTCTCTGTGCAGTGGGACTTTTCTACACTTGTCTTTGACCAGTAAAGTCCTTCTGTTTGTTCTCTAGTCATGTCTGCTTCAGGTCATACCCCTGCGTTCGTTTATTAAAGAGCAGCAGCCACAAGCAGCACTTTTTACACTGAAAACAACACTTTCCTTACAATTAAAGGACTTGGGATTAGTGAAAGGCATACTAAACGCTAAGTACTGTGGTGCCGTGAAATCCCCAGGAGGACAAAGTTATCAGCTACCCAAAAGGACTAGACTTTATCCAAAAAAAACCCAGAGACCTCTGTCAACACTCGGGCTGACCTGCTGACCTGTTCTGACGCGCTCTGGATTCTGTCTCCATCTAAAAACAGGACCACCAGAAATGATTTTGGCTTCAAATTCAGAGGCAGACATCTTTCTCATTGTGAAGAAATGATCTGACACTGTAATGTTAAAAAAGTAGGTATATCTATGACACCATTGGGTTGTGGTTTATATAACAATAATGATCTAAAATGACTAAATAAAAGAAACAAATCTGCTTATTTTTGGTTGAAAACTGCTGTGCTGATTTCTGCCTGTCCTTACACAGAACATCATCACAACAAAAAAAGATGCCAATAGCCCCACCTCTAGATAGCTACAGCTCAAATAGTGAGTAGTAGATTTTTTTTAAAATGTGAGGGATTTTTCGAAGCAATTGTGCCTTGACTGCAGGAGGATCAAGGTGATTTAATAAATATGCATGAATCAGTCTAACTACAGCTCTGAGAAGTCAAAGTGAGTTACTTGGAATATGTTCAAAAACTCCTGTGTCCTTGTTTACCAGATTCAACCCCATGTCTCTGTTCTCCTGCTGAGAGGTGAACTGTTGGCCCTTTTGTGAGTGACAACAACTTGCGTAAACTAGAAAGCCATCTGACATCAGCAATAGCAACAACACACAACTGCAGCTGCTGTCTACTTGAACTTACAAAATGATGCGTCACACTTTTTAACCTATGGGGCAAATGTTTGAAAACCTTTGAATGAGAGGACAATCTAAAGAGTCTATTAAGTCTTTAGTGAGGTTCTCAAATGTGGATGGACTTACAGAGAAGAAAAGGTCAGCTGGTCCCCTAAACTGTTTGCCAAGAACTGTAGCCAAGAAAAACAAACACGTGTCAATCTGCTCCAATGACCTCTCATCAACTTTCTCTTTTCTCCACACACACACCTGACTGATCTTCAACACGCCAAGCTAAGAAACAGCAGATTGCAAGTTGAGAATAGAGCAGTTAATCAATATTGTTTTTGAGATACTGAGATAAGTAGCAAAGACAGAACTTTGTAGTTTTTATATTTAGATCCAGAAGTTTTTAGAGATTTTTTAGCTTCCATTTCTCAAGTGAAGTATTTACCCAGTTCAATGCCTAATCATATTTTGTGGATTTTTTTCTTAGTTTTTAACCTCAACATTTTCTTGTGGCTTCAGCTAAAAATAAAATTCATAGATATAACTTTTCTGGTGGAATTTTACCATAGCCCATTTATCTCCATGGAGACGTTACTGCTTTGCCTAGAATGTTACACCATATAGCATTAAACTTTTGAGCAATAAAGACACCTGTAGGTGAAAAAATGCAAGATAATATGTTTATGTCAGACTGTGGAACACTCTAGGCAGAGCAATATCTCTGCCTAGAGTGTCTCCATGGTGGTGGCAGTCCCTCCACCAGAAAAGTTACTACATACACTTTTAAGCAAAGCCTGTCCAAAATCTGACCATAGATCTCAAGACTCCAGATGAGTGTCATATCTATTCCTCCTCCTTGACACATTATCAATATTTCCTTCTTATGGTCAAACCCCCAAAACCTGCCTTCAGTTCCAGCAATGCTGCAGGCCACAAGTCAGAACCAGGCTCCCGCAGAGAGCCCAGAGCCGAGGGATAAAAGCCCCAAATCCAGACTGCAGCCTCACTCAGCCTTGTAATTTACTCCACCTTGGCCCAGACAGGAGCCAGCCAGATCCAAACCTTTTTCTCACCCGCAACTGACACTCTCGCGCACACACCTACAATTTAGCAGCGCCCTGGGAAACACAACTGCAGATGTCAGCTATTAGGTCATACTTTGGTGAAGCTGCTAAGAATGCACTGACGACAGAGAAGGAAAATGTACTATAGATTTATAATAACTACTCTATGGAAATGTATGTTTCTATTTTGGATTTTGTAATTTACAAAATATCTCTAAAGTATTTTCAACCTAGTCCTGGTTCAGTCTGGTTTTAGTCCTAGTTTAGTCTTACACATGTGTTGTTCACATTAGGAAAACAGGCATGATTACAATGCAACGCAACCTATATAACCACTTGTTTTTCAATGGCATGCAAACGTGTGTTACAATTTAAGTACATTATGGTCAAATATTTATGAGCAGCTTTACCTTGGGAGGAGAGTATAAAACAGCATCCCAGCACCATGATAACAAACTTGTATCTTTTATCCTTAGCATTAGCTGCTTCCTGTCACCAGAGCTCAATGCCTGTGCGTGCCTCCAACATGTCTTCAATGGCTTTACTGTCATACTAACCTACACAACCCCACTAAAACATCTGCCCACTCCCTCCCCCCTCCCCTCTGGTGCTATCCCATGTTTGAATGTTTGTCCCCTGCCCTACTGTATCCCCCGCCCACCACAACCCTACCCCAGCCCCCCTCAGGCAGCTACAGATGGTCTGGCCAGACTCCTATTCCAACCACGTCTACCATTAATCTGTTTATATGGTCCAATACAGGAAGAGTGCATAGACTTACTAATCCGAACTGCACAACCAGTAGTGACCTGACCGCTTAACCCACAACGTGGAGGATAGTGGAATGTAGTACTGTAAGAGACAAAGTACTAGTAGTAGTAGTAGTAGTCCTTCTAGTTGTATGGTATAATGAGCACTGGAAATTAAAACATATATGAATAATCAGAAAAGGTATGTCATTGTGCTAGTCTGATACCCAGATAAATAGGACAGAGTTGTGCAGGGAGGACCTCTGGAGTGAAATCTCAGCCATGAAAACCATTGAATCCTACTTGGCAGTTGATTTGCCTGAAAATGCTCCAATACAACGGCTGTTTGTATCCTCCTTTGATAGGCAGCTTAATACATTTAAACCTGCAAGCGTGAAAGTGAAAGCAACTCACCTAATCCAATCAAGTACAGATGAAATCCCTCTAAAAACACACCTCATTCATCTTGCCTTCCAAAAAGTCAAAATATGAACCAGAAATCTCCAGTCCATATTGAAAGTAATGGTTCCAGAAACACAATGCATTTGGGAGCGTTGTGTGTCCTGCTGCTGACTGAGATCTGAGCTGTGATTAGTAAACACAGAGAGTAGAGAGGAGAGGCATGGGGACAATAATACCAGACTGTGGTTAATCCGCTGTAGCCCACTTCCTTCTGAATGATGCGCTCGTTGGAACTATGGACTTGAAGAGCTGATTGGACCGAGTACAGAAGGGATGCAATAAATTTGGTTGTAGGGAGTCAATATTAACCATATATAGTCAAATGCTAGGTTTATATTGGTCACCAAATGTGTAATGTGAATGTAAATGAAAAACCACTTACTGACTACTCTCTGATATTTTGGTTACAATGAGTGGGCTTTTGATATTCTCACAATAATCAATTAAAGGAATATATTCAGTTAGATTCATCACTAGTTGGATTAAATTGCATAAATGATCAAGGTTATCCAATTAGATTCATATAAGAAGAAATGTCTTGAAAACAATTCATGCTAATAATATTCTCAAGTAATTTAAAAGTATACATTTTGCAGTGAAAAAGTTAGATCAACATTGGACTGAATAGACATCACAGACAGCACAGGGGGTAAGAGATGTGTGTGTGCAACTGGTGAGAGGCACTTCAGAATCCGCCATAAACACGTCCAATGTCACATTCTTCAACCATTTGCTGAACAGCATCACAAATGTCCAGCATCACTCACTGCAAGACGCCCCGTCTCCTTTTACTTTCACTTTTGTTTAGTGAGCAAGCATCACATTTTCAGATGTCACTCTGTTTTTCTAAAAGACGCACATAAGCCAGTTGTGTTATGTCTGGGTAGTGTGGACTTCACATGGGCTCTGAGTGGGTCCACTTAGGTTTGGCAAAAAGGGACCCATGTTTGAGTAGGGCAGCATGGGTCCTACATGGGGCATATGCTGGCCAAGTGTGCATGGGCTGTGAGTGGGTAAACTCACAGGCCCTACTATGTCAAGTTGGTTGGGTTAGTGAAGTCATTTCAGCATATTTCTACAAATGCTGAACATTTAGAGTTTTAAAAGTATTTGTCTTGTGAGAAACTTCTGATTTTTATTGCACACAGATTTATGTATGTGCACCTGGTTATACAGTATATTGCTTACAGTTGCAGTAAAATGCTGACTACATTTCCTTTGCCAACAGCACACCTCACCTTGGTCAATAAGTCACAAATGCACCATGGCGAAGAACATAGTATTTTGGCAGCCACACCTCCCAGGACGTCCTGCCGGAGCTCACCTGGGGCTTTGAAGAGCCGCAGCAGGTGTGTCTCGTGACCTCACTGTGGAATGCTGGGAAGAGGAGAGTGAGAGGGGGGGCCAGAGGAGCAGCCTGTAGGGCCACTGATCTGCATGCTGTAATCACAGCAGCAACTTCCTGATCTGTCTGAATGTTTAATTAATGGTTCAAAACAAAAAATGGGTCAGATTCACTCACTGCTGTTTATAGTCTCATAAAACCTATCCCCACAGACTCAAATGTCTAATTTTCATGGGCAGGTGTTTCCAATCTGCTTCTGCTCATTTCAATCAGGGCCAATGGTGAGGAGAGAGGAGCTACTATGGGCATGGAGTAAGGTCATTCTCAAAGTGGCCAGTCAAATGGATAGTTTTGTTACTCTACATATGTTCTATATAAACTTCCAAATAGCAGCTAAATCTATACTTTAGAATTGGTTTTAATAATGACTTAAAATAGAGCTCATGGTTTTGTGTTTAAATGCCATTTTGTGAATTTTTGAACCATTCAAAAATAGCTTGTTTTGAGCTGTGAATTGCTCAAGTGCTACTTTTTCATAACCTGATACTCATAATAACTAATGTGACATTCATATACATTTGTTAACTTGTAAGGAGCATGTTACACTTTATCCTTCATTTATCCAGGAGAACTGTTCTCATTTACACCATTGACATGGTTACATTATTATATTATATTCTGAAGCATAAAGGGACTTTACTATAAGCAAGCGATAAATAAAAAAAATCATACCAGAGCTGCACCAGGATCATTACATGGCAACTATAAAGACAACACAATCTTTCCTGAATTGGTAGAATATTGTTACTTGGCTCGTATGGGTTTTAAGAGTGTCCTGCTGCCTGCTCTCTCGCTGCCTCTTCTCTTTGTGCAGGTCTCTGCAACTGAGCCAGGCATAACATGATTAAAATGACTATGATTTCAATTTCCATGGATAACCCTGATAGTAGTGCTATTGTTGCGTATGCATTCGAGATGAAAGTGTGTAAACTTACTGTTGTTTTAATTACAATTCATTCAATTCTGTCTGACTTAAGTTTCCCGGAAGATTCAATTAAGCAATGTTGGCATTCAATGTCTGCTCTGACTGTGGAAACCCTGTTTACGGTACGCTTCAGAGAGGACGAGATGTTTGAATGTTTGGATGAGGGCCCATCTGCTCTTGGACGTAGGGTGCTAGAGTGAGTGAGGGGATGCCCATCAGATATCACAGAGTTTCGATTATAACTCAAGAGACAATATCACATAATAGGAGCTTTGTTCTAGGGACAGAGATATTGGATAAGGTGATTATGAAGCACAGGATAAGAATGCACGAATTACTTATTAGAACAATTAGGGCAGCCTTTTGGAAGATCAGCCTTTTGGAAGATTTGGAAATTTGTCAAGAAAGTTAAAAATGGTTATTACTGATATTTTGATGTGTCTTGTGCACTAAACAATTGTGTGTTGTAACTTGTGGTAAACCAGATGTCTGGAGGCTTTGGGTCTAAAAAGTTCAGATACAACTCCTTTAATTACAACTTATTATGATGGGCTTAAATATATGGATAGCAAAAGGATCTACAGAAGGAGAATAATACCTATAGGCAAATATATGAGCTTAGACCTATTTTTGATAAGGCCATAATTCAGATTGACAAAGTAGACTTCACTTTTTCCTGTTTCCATTCGGACTAACCACAGCACTCGGCACACTTCCGGACACATGAACCCCACGAGGAGAGCTGTCCGGACAGAGCCTGCTTTCTCAGCTGCTTCACATTACCACAACAAAGTGCACAGACCCGGTGTGCTTGTCTTTGAAATACTACGTCCCATCTCCAAATTGCCCCAGTGCACCATATCAAGTAACGGGCACATGCACCACTCTCACTAGAACAAGGGAGAGGTGAATCTACAGGTGGGAGATGAATATACAAGAAAATATTTAAATTGTGGTTTGAAAGATATACAAAGAAATTGAAATGTACTTTTTTGGTATAAATGTTTAAATCTGTCAAATGGACAAAAAAGTTGTTGGAGTGAAGACGTTTTGCTGCTCATCTAGGCCGTTGCTTCAGTTCTGGTCAGATTGCTGATGGACACTGCCTTATATCTATGTGAAGGGAGGCACTAACTATAATGAAACTCTAAACAGATGTTGTTTATAGTTTCTGTATGTATACTGGGTCTGTTGAGCTACAGTAAGTGTGCACTGTGCCTGAGTCATAATTAGCCGATTCATACAACTCTTAATGGGTACTTACACACCTATTGGCATCCTGACTAGCTCTATTGTTTCCTTTTTTGGGTCTGATGATGGAGTTATAGATGGGGGAGAGATGTCTAAGGCCCCCTAAAACAGGTGTCCAAGTTTCCTGAAGACCTCTACCTGGAGTTGTCGATCCTTTCCTATTGTTACTGCACAATCTAAGATGGCCAGTTTGTTCTTTGGCCTCTGCCTGTGTGAATAAATATGTGCAGTAAAGGGTTCCAGATCTTGAATTTTGATTTTGGTCCAGTTGTCATCCACATATCGATACCAATGCGGAGTGATTGAAAATGAGGCCAATACGTTTGTACATTTGGTGAGGTGACAGTTTAGTTCTCTCTTTTAGCTTAGTATCCTGCAGTAGCCTTCTCTTTGCTGCTTCCACCGCTACTGATGTGGGGATTCAAGTGAAAAGAGAGGTAACAACGAATGACACCAATCCTTCCAATCCTTTCTTGAATAGGAATGGGGTTCTTAGACATCATCTCTACCCCATCTATAAACTTCATCATCAGACCCAAAGCAAACAAAGGAAACAAAGTGAACAACAGAGATAGCCACTTTTTTGTCCAGTTGACAGACTTAACTTTACTATGGATCAGACCTGGATGACTGACGTACTTGTTAGCCTTTAGTGACGAGTATAATGTTAAGACTGAAACAAAGCTAAGGCCATGATCTATAGCTTATTCATGGTTTTCAGCTTTTGGTGGAGTTTGGTGTGCAACTGTGCAACCAGTTTTTGCAGTATAATTTGATATTATGCTACCATGACATTGCAGTATAAGTACATTCATGCTTGCAAACTTCACATTGGGACTAAAGTCAAAACCAAACCTGGACTAAACCAGGATTTGAAAAGGACTAAACTGGGCTCAAACCAGGACTAAATCATGACATCACCATTTTTCATTCAAAGTTGGAAAGTGATATTTTTAATTTTACATGGTTTACTTTAGTGTCTCTTTTCGATCAACACAACACATACAAGAAAATAACACACATATGATTACCCGCCCCTTAGTTGAATCTGGGCAAAATGGTGGTAAAAACGTCTGGCACGCTCCCGTACATTTCCTTTGTAAAACTACAAGAATGTTCTGGGGAGTGTGCAGTATGTTTTATAGTGCTGTAATGAGTAGGCAATTCTCTTCTGAGCTTCGTAACATGTTTATAGTGACATGGAACTGGTGTTAAATTGAAAACACATTTAGAGTAAAGTTTAATTCCTCCATTATTTATGATGGCTAGCTGATTTAAACTGGACATATCGTGAGCTAGTCTTTCAGCTTTACTGGCCTGACTTGACTCAAACCTTCACCAGGGTTGGCAGGAAAAAGATCCCATTGGCTTTAAAAGGAACTTGGCTATGTCAGCAGTTTTCTGTGCTTAATTTATTTTGCTGCCCTCAAGTGGTCAGATAATAAGGTCATTAGAGCATTTAAGTTAGAGTTTTAATATAAAAAGCATCACACTTGGCCTAGAATAAGTAACACAGGGACCATACAGACCTAGGAAGTACACTGACATTCCTAGAAGTATAGAAGTAATATTCTTATTTCCTCCAGAACTAAATTTTGTACTTTTAATGAGTACTTTTTCTAGTACCACCACCGTAAATCATATCCTTTCATGACTGTATGTGCATGACTATAAATGGTTGTAGTTGTAGTTAGATGCCAGATACACTCCCATCAAATGCTGCTTTGCGTTCCATATTTTAATTTATTATTATTCAATATTCATACATTTCATATTCTTCCAATATGCAAAATAGATACTGGTTGTTCTATTTCCCACAGACTCCTAACCTCACATAAGAGAGAGCTAAAGCTGTCAGAGTCAAACAGAATACAGCTCTGAGCTCTAAACCTGCAGTGGGAATAAAGAGCTAACACAATTAGACATGAGCAGAGTAACCAAAGTCCCTGTGCAGGAAAACAGGGAGTTCCCAATGCCATTATGTTCCAATTAAAAGATGATTTGTTTGAACAAGCCACAGTACAACCCAACAAGTTGTAAAAACTCTGTTGTATTGTACCCTGCAATTTTGTGGACTGGTCTAGAATTTTCCTATTCATTTTAACAAAGAAACACAAGTACACTTTTGTGATTCATCCTTATGGAATGGCAATACTTGGCAAGAAATTAAAACAGTCTTTCTATTTTTTTATTTGTATGTGCTTAATTGCTAATGAATTGCAAAAACCTCATAAATAAATTAAAGGTGGACTATGTAACTTTTCTGGTGGGGGGTGTGCCACCGTCTTAGCTCCATGGAGATGTTATTGCTTTGCCTAATGTTCCGCAAAATGGATTTGCACTTGTCTAATTCCACAAGCAGGTGATGTTGTCAGGTCAAGTTACAGGTCAGATCTGCAGAGAGGCCAGCCCACACACAATAAAAATGCTTTCGTGTCATGGTGATTTTTGACATTTTTAAAAACACTTCTAATTGAACAAATAAATTGGTTCGTCAATATGGCATTAAACTTAACTCTAATTCCTGCATAGAGAATATATAGCTGCTTGCATAGTTTGTGGTGCCATTTATTCATAGCAACCAACCAATAAAATTATGTTTTCCTCCAATGCGCATACCCCATATACTTCATACATAGTACTTTGAGTTGGTCCACTCTGCTGAGCCATGAACATTTGAATAGGTCCCTCTCCCAGCCACAAGGGCGACAGAGCAGTTCATTTTGGGCCTGTGTTTTTGCCCCATCAGCAAGGTCACCAAGGGTCAAAGTCTGAATTTGATGAACTTTTACCTTTGACTCCCAGACGCCTCATTATTGGCTGAGCACACAAATTGGGAGGTCAGCAAACATCAGTAAACACCAGAGAAAATCACACACTAACCTGGCAACCATTCGTTTATTAAGTGTCGCCATGTTGGAATGTTTAGATTTGGTTTAAGTAAATAGAAAAGTAATTATTGTTATTGAACCATTACGTGCAAATGGAGAGGCAGCCTTGGCTTATTAGCACCACTAGAAGAAAATTGAGCAAAACATGGACTTATTAAAAACAAGAAACGATTATAAAAACAACAGAAAAAAACAATATAAAAAAAAACAGTCAACTACAAATCCATAAATAAAGTCTCTTAACCCGATTTTTCATACGAAATAACAATTTGTCCCAAAAATAGGTTAAGCCAGGTCTATAAGCAACCTACAAATCTGCAAAATGGTTTATGCCCCCTTGTGGTTGTTTTAAGTATAGCTACTATGACTGTCCCAGAAATCTAAATAGTTGCATTATATTATTATGCATAATAAAAATGTTCTATGTTTTATATGAATCTATGTATATGGGGTTGTAAAGGGATGCTTACTGTGGTAGTTGGGGTGGTCAAAAAAATCTATAACCAGATACTAATTGATACTAATATAATATTAATTAATAAAGATTTTTTGTTACAGTTTTATAATGGTCTTGATCTATACAGAACTACTGAAAGACCAGATGATCAGAGAAACTACTATTATTTTGTATTTAAAATTACACTTGTTCATATTAGTTGGGTATCAAAATCGCTATCAAGTATTGAGCATTTTTTCCTTATTATGAACTCAAGTTTTAAATTTTTGTGTTAATAAGCAAATATTATTAACTTAATTGAAGTTTGCACACTTTGAGACACAAGGCAGACATTATTACACAAGACTCAAAAAACTATAGCAGTGCGAACAGAGGTGTTTATGCCTTAGACACACACACAAAAAACACCATAAAATCTCAAACGACCTGCTTCTTTAAGTACACCTACAATTTGTGCTGCTCTTAAATCAGCGTGCACCCCGTTTACAGCCCTGTCTTCCTGATTTGCAACAGAGGCCTACGAGGCTCATATCGCATCATTTAATGGTCTTTGGGGTCACAGCTGACTCCTATCGGCTTGTAATGGGTGTCCCGCTGCGTTTGGCCTGGGTTCTCTGCTTTCCCCCCCAACCTTTTGAAGTGCACTGTGTGGGCAAGTCCCATGCTGGAGGGGAGGAAGAGTGCAGGGGAGAGGGGCGTGTCCAAAAATCGACCTCCCTGACTAGGTTTCCGTAGCCTGAAGACACACCTGGCATACAATTAGTCTTATTTGTTTGTTTTAAAACAGTGTAGACTAGGGTTTTGCTTCTTGTAAAGTCTGTGTTATGCAGACCAAATCAGGTACATCTTTAAGTGGAAGAAACAATGCAGCTATGGACAAAACTAATAACTGTGAGTAGAGCAGGGCTACACCAGGAATAAATTAGGACTAACTGGACCAAACCAAAACATATCTTTCAACTAAGACTATGTAGTACCACCAAAACGAATCTAGATACATTTATAGACTTGTACTAAAACCAAGACCAAACCAGGACTAAACCACAAGGAACATTAACAGGATAAAATAAGATCTAAGTTGGGTTTAGATGGGGCCAAAACTTGAGGTATGGTATGCAAACCACTTCAGAGCTGGGATCTAAACCGGGACTAGACCAGGACTAAACCAGGACTAGTACTGGACCAAACCAAGTCTACCAGGACTAAACTGGGCTCAAACCAGGACTAAACCAGGGCAAGTGTGAACGCAGCCTAGGACTAAACAGGTCTAAACCGTAGCTGCGTAGCCTGGAGGTGCAGACCTGGTTATTAGTCAAACAAATGAAAAGGTGCCCTTGGTGACCTAATGCTTTTGTTCACTCCTCATCTCACAGGCCTGGGAAAGAGAATCGTTCTGGACTTCAATGGAAATACATGTAGTAACTGTGAGTGTAATAAAAGATTTGAAGGGGAAAAGCTATTGGAGCAGTCTGCGTGGTCAGCTCTGTCAGCGAGGACCCTGTGCTATGGGAAAAGAGATGGACTTTATAAAAAGGTGCAACTAAAGACTTGTGTGTGGTCAGACTGCACCAGTGAGTTTACCTTACTGCCAGGTTAGAGCCAGGAAAAACACACTAGACTAACAAAGGAATAGAGGAGGTCATTCATCTTTCAACAGGCTGTTTGTCCTCTAAACCAACACGCTTCATTGAGATTTTAATTCACTTAAATGAATGATAGAAATGCTTGCAAATACCAACACTGACTCCTACACTGTAAAGCCAAGTAGTATTTCTTACTAAACAAATGTTGCAGGATGTTAAATGAGAAATACTGTAGCACTGTAGCGTTTTTTGATTAAAGAACATTATGCAATTTAACTCAGTGATGTGACTCAAAGTTGAGGTATTACCAAATCTTTCCAGGTCTAAACCAAAACTAGACCAGGAGTAAACCAGGTACTAAACCAGGACTAAACCAAACTATTCAGAGGTGGGGGCTTAAGAACTATATGTAACTTTTATACATGTATACTAGTTATTGTCCTGTAGCAAAATGTATCCTCTGCATGTGACCCATCATTCAATGCTACTGACCCAACATGGGTTACTACAAACACCCAAGCAAAGTTAATGTCACCACTTTAATTTGTTAATAAGTTAGACTTCTGTAATGCATTCTCCATGACTTGCAACAACTGCTCAGCCTGGGTGGAGCTGCTTAATGAAGCTTGACTTGATTCATTCACAGTGACACAACACACCATTTATAAAAATCCTGTCTGAGTGAACACATCCCAGATGCCACTATTCTGATGGATTATGGGAAATTAAGTTCTTCAGACACTACAACCTCAGGACAGTACGAAGTATTGAGAAAGCATCACCTAGACCCTGTCCACTGTTCCATGCAGCTATCCATTCATCATCGACTGATTCGGCATGTGACAGGTTCAGAGGTCAAAGGTCAAAGTGCCGTACATCTTGGGTCAGTGCTGAAGCTGTTGAGGTTATGGACACAGTGTGACTGATGCTGTTTAAATACAAACATGTGCTGCTTATTACACAAGCTGTAGTGTTGTCATGTACTACTGGAACTATTGGTTAGTCAGTTCAGGAGAAATTTTTCACAGTTTTTTTTTTACAGGTGGGAGATATATTGGAAAAAAGGAGATGCAAAGCAAAAAAAAAAAAAAATCAAACATTGTCATACATACATACATACACACATACACACACACACACACACACACACACACACACACACACACACACACACACACACACACACACACACACACACACACACACACACACACACACACACACACATTAAAAAGTCTGCATCCATGCATGCTTCAGTAATTTAGCAATCTCTCCTGGGCCATATTTGAACCATCCTTAGGGTTAGCTGCAAGATTCTATCCAATGCCCAGCCCACAAGCCTACGTGTCAAAACTGTTACAAAACTTGATAAACCTGATGAAATGTGCAGAAGGATGCACAGTGATTATGTTGCGATAGCACTCTGATGGGGGAGTGGCTTAGCACGGAGAGCAAAGAGAAAGGAGACTAAGTGTGTCAAAACAATAAAGGTAAGGTAAGGTAACATGGTGATTTAAATATGTTAGCCGTTAAAAACCCCCTCTTTAACAACAAAAACATAAACTTGAACCTTAGCCTCCTCCTACTCCAAACACCAGTGCCAATTCAGATTTTGCATAAACCAATCTGCTTTAGGCTAGGTTTAGCTCTGTCTAGACTTGCTTTAGTGCTATCTTGGTTTAGCCTGGGGTTAATTGATGTTTAGTCTAATTTTAGGATTACCTTATTTTATCAGTCTAGCTGGCACTTTAGTGGCTAAGTTTAGATTTTCTCTGGGGGGGTACTTGATGTGAGAATAACTGAGCAGATTTCATGTCCAAATCCCTCTGCTGCATGTGGACAGGACTATAGACTGTTACATAAGAGTCTACAGTCTTTCATCACTAAGTTTCCTCTGAATAAATAGCGGTCTGTGTGCTTAGGTTTACTGGATCACTCACATAACAAAACCAGCAGACAGAAAAAAGGCAAAACCAGACAAGGGGGAAGACAGAAGCGGTTTGGAACAGACAATAAGAGCAAAGTCTGACAGGGATGGAAACCTCCTCTTAACTCACAAATCTGGTCAGTGACATGGAGACTGAACTGTATGTGTCTGGGTGGGTATTTATTACACCGTGAGGACAAAATCTGTCTTAAAGTTCAGATGATAGTTGGAACAGTTTAAGGTAGGGTTTAGGTTAAGCAAGTAGTAATTATGGTTAAGGTTAGGGTCAGTTTCCAGGAAATGAATGTAAGTCAGTGTAATATCCCCAAAGAGGCATGGAAACCCCAACATATGTGTGAGTGGAAAAGGCATGAGGAGAGAGTGGCATCATGCACTGGCACAATCAGAGCTGCGTCCTGGCTCTCGCTCAACCATCATGTACAGAAGAGGAAAATGTTTACGTCACTTTTTTGCCATCTTACTAGATAGACAGTTCAGTACAAACACTAACATCTACATTTATACTGAAATGGAGTATACAGTATTTTAAACAGAACCAGCCTAGGTGTAAACTAAGTAATACAACATTAAAACTGGCGGCACAGTGACTGAGGTTTCAAGCGCTCACTCTTCACAGCAAACAAGTTCGATCTCCTGCGTGTCTGGGTGGGTTTCCTTCAGGCACTCCGGTTTCTCCCAACAACCCAAAACATGCACAATAGGTCAAATCCTCCAGTTAAGATAGTCTTAACCTAGACTAGCAATAAGACCAAGGAGATGGGTCCTTGAGCACTGTGCTGTGGTGCACTGTGCAGAGGACAAATTTCCCTACGGGGACATTAAAGTGTGCCTTAACCTTAACTGATTTCCAACCCCAGAAGGAGCAACAACTAGTTCCTAGCTTATACTAACCCTTTGGCGCATTGTTAATATCCACAAACATTAATTTCCAAATGGACTAAAAGAGGACTCTTCAACCAAAGTCAGACTCAAAATAAATAGGACTAAACCAGGTCTGAAACTGAAACTAGATCAAATCAGAGCCAAAGCTCAATTAAGATGAACAAAAACCGCTACAGGAGATTTAGGCCAAAAGTAAGTTTATGTTGTAAACTTTGTAACTATTTCAAATGCAAAAGAATCCCCAGCTTCACTCGACCAGGCCCGAGTACAACCGTTTGGGAAGCACTGGCCTAAACTAAAACCCAGCAGGAGGATTGGCAGAGAACTGAGCAGTCTAAGCCACAGTCCTTTCAGTTTCAACAAAGACAGGGATAAGTCCACACTAGACCCTCAAGAGTATTGCCCCCAAAGTTATTAAAGTCTTATTAAAAGGGCCAGAGCTGGGACAGGGTACAAGACAAACATCTGCCCCATGACACCCCAAAAAGACACTCTACTGTTCTATTGTCACCCTAAAAATCAGCACATTATGAGAATACGAGTCAACATTCTCACGCAGATTTGGTAAAACTACTTCGAGTGTCTTGCTGTGGCTGCACGCTAAGGGGTTATGAGGATATCAAAACCATGAAAAGTACAACAATGAATAAGCAACATGCTGGATTCTGATACCAAAAGTTATGCCAAGTATAGAACAAAATGGGATGATTTTGTATTATCTAAAACTCTGCGTCCCTATGAAAATGGCTGCTAAGACCAGCCCAGCCCAGCAGTGGACCTTGTGAGTTGCAGTCTCTACGGGAAAGTTGTAATACAGTACCACAATAATGCAATCTCTGATAAGCCAAATGAACAAAATGTTAACAGATTCATTGCACACATAGAAATGACGTTACTTACCTAGAGATAATGGCAGAGGATAGCAGAGGAGGGAGCCAAGGGAAACATGAAAGAAAAACAAAAAGGCACAAATTAGTTTCATTATTTTAACCAAGTAGAATTAGACGTCTGGCATGTTACATCAAGTTCTTTTTTTTTTTATCATTCATATCATTTTGTCATTTGTAAGGTCTGCCACTAACTGAGAATGTCCGATGTTATCCCATAGTCTGTTAATAGACAGACAAGATATGAACACACACACATTTATGAAGTATGAAGTATTTGCTCCTAATTTTACACAAAAAAGCAAAGTGTTACTTTGAAAAATCCAAGATATAACCACATAATGTCACAGTAAGTTCTGGCTTGTTATCTCAAAACTCTCTAGGGCAGAATTATCTAAAAAGGAGCCGTGCCAGATTGTTTGTCTTTCTCTTTACTGCTCCTCAGAGAAATGCCTATCTCGGACGGAACATTTTGAGCCTGTCCCGTCCAGGAACCAAACATCTTCACCTCATTTTTATCCCTCTCTCCCTTTCTCTTTCTCTTCCTCCTCTCTCTCTCTCTCTCCCCCCCCATCTCTCCTCTTTCTTTTTGACAACAGTTTTACAGATGCCAGACTTTGCCAGTCTTTGACAGGGCACAGCTCACATGTCGACAGCTCTGTTTTGAAAACCTAACCCGCAGTAGTGGGAGTGGACAAATAAAGGAAAGGTCCGGGTTTAAAGGCTGAGGGAGAGAAAGTAGGTCCAGCGGTTTGAATACAGCTGCTTCAGGGCTTAAGTGCTTTGGAAATGGCAGGACACAAGAAGAGATGTCAGTATGCATTCAAAGCATAGCAGTCAGAGCTAGCGGTGTTACAATCTTTTCATTATTCTGTGAAGCTAAAGAGCGCCTATGCCCTGTAGATTTGGTATTTTATCTTGTCTGGGGTACAAGACTGTGCACTTGTGCTCTGCCTGGTGAACTGTCTCTCTACCACAAATGTAGACTGTAACTTTTTAAATATCAATGTTTACAAAGATATGAAATGTACTTAAAGTATTTGTTTTTTTGGGCACAAATGATAATGATAGTAGTTTGTAGTATAGAAGTAATACAAAGTAAGTTCTACAAACCACTTGTTTGTTCATGTCTTGGATAAATGAATGGTGTTTGTCTGGGAGAGCATCAAACATAAAACCTAACAAATCAAGTACACTAATGGGAAAAAGCAGTGTACTACAAGGTAAAAGTAAATGTATATCAGTACTGCCAAATAAAATTTCTTTTAGGAAGACATTGAAATATCTACTTTTTGAATTGAGTCAGCATTCATTTTAACCACGGAAATATGAGTCTATTATTTTCCCTTTAACACCGAATTTGAATATTTCCTTAACTCACACGACTAGACTACTTTATGTCTTAGCTCTCCATGTTAGCCTTTTCAGTGAAGCCTCTTGTCATCCTGATGTTAAATTAGTGGCTGCAGAAGTGACACAGAGCTATGTCACACTGCTGTATGCGCAGACAGTCCTGCTCAAGTTCAGAGCCACAAGAATGTAGGCCACTCTCCTATTTGCCCAGACACTGGAGAGCCTCTACAGTAAAAATAGCAAAAAGCAGTTTACAGTTTAGTGATGACTAAAGTTGCACACACAGGCATCAAGTCTATGAATATTTAAAGCAAAGGGTTTAATAATGGATGTAGCTCAAAATAAAGAATTTTCTACATCGTAAAGTGCACCCAGCTCTTTGCTATGTTGGTGACAGAGGTAGTCTTATTGAGTACAACTTTTTTTTTTTTTGCTTGATGAAGTGAAAAGCTAAACAACCATATACAGTATTTTTGAATTTTCTACAATTAGAAAATGTCCAGATTCAATGCACAAAAATATCCAATTGACTTAGTCTGTTACTATCTGCATTATAGGGCAAAAAATAAATAAATAAATAAATAAAAATTTGCTCCACCTAACATATATTGAATGATAAAGCGATATAGTAATTATCAGACCTACTCATAATTATTTTAGGACTCACCCAAAACTCACTGCATTAGTACAGTAGACCTATCTAACTCAAAAGTCAAATGTAAATTTAAATATCCACCAACAATGTAGAAGTCAACTTGATAGACAAGTGCAAATAAAAGGCTTACTAAAGCTAACAGTAAGAACATGGCAAATGAAACTTAAAAAACGCTCCTCCTTTTTTTCAGCTGTCAGTCAACATCAACACCTCATAGTTATAGCCTCACACTGTACATTTGGTTGCCAAGATGATGAATAATCCAACCCATAAATAACCTAGAAGAATATCTATAGAATACCAGTGTCTTCGTGTGGGCACTTACAAACCTAAACTGACAAAACCAAGTGTCATGTGTTTATGGAGCCTGTCTGGTCTGGGTGAAGACTAGACTGAAGCTTATTTTTCTTTGCTGGACATTGTGGGTGTGGATGTGTAGTCCTTTTGGGTGGCTGCTGTGGTTGCTAACATGTGGACCACCGGCGAGCAAAGAGACAGTAAAAAAGAGAGGTGTCCACGCAAACAGATGGCTTTTTTCAAGTCTAGACTCGAGGATGAATTTTTCAAGATCTACAAATTGAAGTAGCATCTGGATTTAAGATAACAAAGACAGTAGGAGCCAATCTATGCTATCATGAAATAAAAATTTTATGCTATCATGAAATAAAGACTTTTTTGGTACAAAGATAATCCTTCATGACAACCCACAGTATACAGTTGAAACCAGAAGTTTACAGACACTATGTAAAAAGATACATATGATTTTTTTTTTCTGACATGAAATCAGACTAAACCTTTCCTGTTTTAGGTGAATTTCTATTTGCTAAATGCCAGAATAATGTGTACAGACAATGCTTTCTTCAAAGTCTGATGTTTACATGTTTACACTAAGATTACTGTGGCTTTAAACAATTTGAGAAATCCCAGAGGATGATGTCATGTCTTTAGAAGCTTCTGATATTTTATTGACAACATTTGAGTTAATTAGAGACACACCTATGGATGTGTTTGAAGTCACACCTGAAAAACACAGCTTCTTTGTGTAACATCATGGGAAAGTCACAAGAAATCAGTCAAGATATCAGGAAGAGAATTGTGGACTTGCACAAGCCTGGTTCATCCTTGGGCACAGATGAAGGTGCCACGTTCATCTGTTCAAACAATTATATGCACCATGGGATCATACCGCTCAAGAAGGAGACGGGTTCTGTGTCCCAGAGATGAATATGCTTTGGTTCAAAATCTGCATATCAACCCAAGAACAAAAGCAAAATACTTTGTGAAGATGTTGCTGAAGCTGGTAAGAGTGTGTCATTATCCACAGTGAAACAAGTACTGTACCGACATGGGCTGATAGGCTAGGCCACTCTGCCAGGAAGAAGCCATTACACCAAAAGAAACATAAAAAACAGAGACAAAGACCTTATTTTTTCGAGACATGTCCCGTGGTCTGATGAAACTAAAATTGAACTGTTTGGCCTTAATGAGGATTGTTACATTTGGAAGAAAAAGAGGAAAGTTTGCAAGCCTGAGAATGCCATCCCAACTGTGAAATACGGGGGTGGCAGCATCATGGTGTGAGGTTGTTTTGCTGCAGGAGATAATGGTGCACTTCACAAAATAGATGACATCATAAGGAAAAAAACATTATGTGGAAATACTGAAGCAACATCTCAAGACATCAGCCAAGAAGTTAAAGTTTCGGTGCAAATGGGTCTTCCAAATGGACAATGGCCCGAAGCATGCTGCCAAAATGGTTACAAAGTGCATTAAGGATAACAAAGACAATGTTTTGGAGTTGCCGTCACAAGGCCCTGATCTCAATCCTATTGAAAATTTTGGGCAAATCTGAAAAAGCACGTGCGAGCAAGGCGGCCAACAAACGTGGCTCAGTTACACCAGTTCTGTGAGGAAGAATGGACCAAAATCCATGACGACGATAGTGAGTAGCTTGTGGAAGGATATCCAAAATGTTTTACTCAAATTCATACAGTCATACAGTAAAGGCAATGGTGACAGATACTGATTAAATGTATGTAAATGTCTGACTTTGAAGAAAGTAATGAAAAATTGTCTACAAAAATTCTCATTATTCTGACATTTAGCAAATAGAAATAACTTTGGCAATCCCGATTGACCTAAAACAGGAAAAGTTTAGCCGGATTCCATGTCAGACAGTGAGGAAAAAAAAGGAGAAAAAATGTGTATGTGTCTTTTCATACAGTGTAATGTTTCAAATGTATATTATTTTTTACTAGGGCTTGTACTAATGAAATGCTTATTGTAACAGTTTTTTGACTGGGATCCAGAATACAAACTTCTCCAACACTTAATGGAGATGTGAGTCTGGTCACTTGTGAATCTCTTGTGAATGATTGACAGGTGGATTAGCCAATCCAGGACACACATGATCCGTTTGTATAAGAAAAAATAAACAAAAAAAATATCACAAGGGACTGAAAAACATGGTGGATTTCGGCAGAATCAACGAGCCAGGAGCTAAACTCTGTTAATCTGAGCTGGGAGAAATTAGATTTTATTTGTAAATGCTCATTTCACATGTGTCACTGAAATAAACAAATCTCAATGCACAACCACGTTGACTGGGCTCGAGATGGGGCTCGAGATGCAACAGAGGGCGTGTAGACCAGACTGATATCAATCTGTATGAAAAAACAGAGAGATATGATTCTGGATTTGCAAGGCAATATAGTAGTTTGCATCCACCTATAGTAGTTTTTAGGTGGATGTAAAAACAAAACAAAAAATGTTAGAAGCATTATTGGTAAATCTGCTGGTAAAAGTACAGCCACCGTTCTTTATTTGCATAAAATTGAGTTACTTTTTCGAGCCAGACCAAGTTACAAACCTGTACCCTGTGTTCTTTCCTGTAATTCAATCCTTTTCATACAAGCAAAAACAAAATTAAAACAAAAAGCATGAGTCATTTTCAGGGGACATTATCATAACAAGTGCATGGTTCGGGCCCTTTCCCCCTGAAGCACCGGTGGGAGACTGAGCCATGTAATAAAAATACACAAGCTTTTAAATCTGCTCCAGGACCTATAACCCTCGGAGACAAAAATCAGAGCCCACAAATACAACATCTGTTTGGGATACGCTGCTGCCATCACTGCCCTGGGACAGAGGAGGAACCAGACCCAGCTGAACAAATAGCACTTGGACATATAGTGGTTTGGGCTGAGGGTGTGTCGGAGAGAGGCTGAGGCTGCTGTGTGTGTGCGTGTGAGAGGGGGGTAGACATGATACTTCATACTGATAACATGGGGAAAGTCCAGCTACTGCAATAAAGGGGGTTTCTGGATTCAAATCTACAAGTCTATCAACAAAATGCAAACTAGAAAGAGCCTAATTTGGTCATGATGTCGTCCTGGTCAATTCTAGGTTTACTCTACTGTGGTTTAGTCCTAGGTGAGACCTGCTATAGTTCTGGTGATTCTTTAAAAAAAAAAAAAAAAAAAAAAAAAAAATTGTTTTTCCAGATAGAACCTTTTTTTTTAAGAAAATTGACCTATTACTGTGCAGTGAGGTATAAAAGTTGACTAAAATGCAATGTAAATGTCATCGAGAAGCAAAGTGAAGGTTTGTTTCTTGTGTAAACAATATAATGGCTGTAATTATGTGGTTATAAAACCAGGAGGAATTTGCCATTTATTAGGATGTCAATGCAGGACAAGAAATTTACTGTTTGGCAAGCCTGGCCTATAATAGAAATAATGATGGCCATTGTGATTCACCATTGCAATACAATGCAACTGTAATAAAGACATGGGACGTCCCAGTGTCTGTCCCGGGATACTGGAGAGGGGACACCTGCTGTCCTCAGGCTCTGATAAATCTTTCTGATATGAAAAGAGATGAACAATGCTTTTATATAGACTTTACACCTCCATCATCAGCTCATACCCCTCTTGTTGGAGTGAAACTTGAGTATGGTATGCAAGGAAGATGTGCAGTTTCCAAATGCAAAATGTTTAATAAGATATAAAAATGAATAGAAATCTTCGTATTAATGTTCTAAAATCAGAACTTATTCCTCACTTTCATAAAGCATTTCTAGCATCCTAATTATTCAGCGTGATGAGTTTGTAAGCGAGTTACCAGACCAGATCAAGAGTTTTGTTGTCACGCTAAAGCTAGCAACAAATAGCATGCTAACAGAGCACTTGGTTCATGGACAATAAAAAGATTTATAAACAAATGCAGACAGCATGCAGTAGTCTCATTTTTATCTGTAGTGTACAATATATCTGTACCTGTGCAAAACAAATTTAGCTCAATTACATGGACAAAAATTGGGTACAGCCAACAAGAGCAAAGCAAAAACGCCTCACCAATATCAAGCTTTTCTGGTCAGAATTGACTTTCACTATAGACTATATCCTGTACCACTTTTCCATGTGATATTGCCATGCTGATCTTGCAATAACTACTATTTAGTCCATACTGTGCAGCTCTAGCAGTTCTGTGATTACATGTTAGAGCGAGTGGCCTCTGCACAAAGTTGCTGAAGTTGCGTCTTTGGTCTGTGGTATGCGCGTTGTCAGTCCACTCTGTCATACACAGAAACTGAATTAGCCAAAGCAACTGTGTTTCTCCTCGGCTTTGCCCCTGGCCCATGGACCTGTCTCGCAACCGAAATATCAGGAGTCAGCCCGTGGGTAGTGGTCCCCAGGCTGAGCGCCCATAGGAGCAGCTGCATTGTGCTTTATACAGCCTACAGATAGAGTTTCCACAGGGTCTATTCCCATAAAGATTGAGTTTCATTTGGACTTACCATTCCTGCGCTTTTGTTTATGGCTCAAAAGAAAAGTCATGCACATGCTAATCAAACTGAGAAGCAAGAACTCATCGGACTTTAAATGAACAGTAAAAGATGTTAGATGAAAATGTTTTTGTTACTCATTGCAGCTCATCCTCCACTTAATAAATTACGTTTTTTTAATACATTTTGTGTGCAGGACAGATACTTTAGTAAGAATAAGAACAGATAAGCACAAAAACAATAGTGTCAGTTTAATATTTGAGTAATTGATTTTGAATTACAATTTGCAGGAAGGCACTTTAAAACTGTCCAAAACAGAATATTTTATGGAAGATGGAATAGACACATTCTATAGAAATAAGGTCTACTATTGTACTCACTGATACAACCACCATAGTATTGCAAGCTGAAGTTAATACATTTACTCTTGATAGGCAAGATTTATCATTAAAGAGGGGGTATTATGCTACCATGTCATAACATTGATCGCTCACCTACAACATGTCTGAGGAGGTCATCCATTCAGTATTTTGGCAATCTCTCCTTGGCCCTATTCGAACTGTCCTTAGCTGTACGATTCTGTGCAATGCTCAGCCCACAAGCCTATGTCACCCATTGTTCTACATGACAATACTCCATAAATGTACAAAATATGATAAACATCTGTACACAGCAACTTGACAAACTTGATATGATGTGCAGCAGTTCCATTAGCCGGATGCACGCTGATAGTGTTGGGACCCCTCTTCTACATCTTGAGCTATAGTCTTGGTCAGGACCATCTTAGCTGCAGGATTTTACCAATTAACCTTTTTTTTTGTCAGCACTGTGCGATCAATAAGGACCTTATATACCAGATAGAGGGTTAAAATATTTCGTAACAGAGCATACACACAACCAGCCAAAGCATTACCATCGACTGACCCATTATAGTGTTTTGTAAAGCCAATTAGTTTTGTTCATCATAATGTGCACACAAACCTTTGCCTCCTGGCTGCTAGATGCTAGTCGTCACTAACTCCCCTTGTCTGCTGCTGATGTATACACTGTCATTACAACCATTGCTTCAACAAGGTGTTAATTAACGAGGCAGTAAAATGAGACGGCCAAATAAATCCGCTGACTGGTGAGGGTGGAGCTAAAGTTGGCTCAGTACAATATTATTCTGTTGTTCTCATATGAGTGGCTCGAGGGATAGCATGTAAAGGTCAAGGTGCTCTGGGCTCTGGCTTAGCTGCACTTTATTCTGCTCCATGCTCCAAAAGGATCAGTGCACATGAAAGGTGGGCCCCAGGACTGGTGTTTACGTTTCATTTTGGCCTTTATCTGCCAATCCACCGCCTGACGCTGATCTTTTACCTTATATAGATGCGCCCTGAGTCTCCCATGTGAGCGAATGCAGAGAGAAGCTCCCTGGAGTTCTGGCTGTCCCTTCCCATAACACAAGCATTAGTAGAAACGAGGCACTAGGGCCCCTATATAAAACCCCTGCACAAAGAGTAGGATCAGCTAAGACAGAGAGATGGGACTTCACTTTCTCTAGATATTAAACTGGCTACTGAATCATCTAAAGTAGGGAAAATCTATGACTTTTAGGTTAGAATATGAAAGAATATTTTATGATTGTCATGATCATTGACACAAAAGTAAAACATTTTAATAACTTTGATTCACACATGGAGGGATTTCATAGAGCACCTTATTAGGGCCTTTTTTTATTATTTATCAAATGTCATTTTCTTACTTTTTGTACAATGTAAAGTGTGATTGAAAAAAAGATTTTTGGAGAGTAGATTATATTTAAATCTGACATTGCTGCCTTCTTTCCTGTCATCCCTAATCTAAAACATCTCTGCTCTGGTAGCTTGTGTTTGCATTCACACATTAGCCCAAATGTGCAAACCACCACTTAGACCACTGTGGATTTACATGGCTAAACCACAGGGCTTTCTGTTGACAAACAGCCCCATTCTCATAAAACGTTCACTGTGTTGTAATAAATTCCTTGGCTGGAGTTTTAAAGAGGACTGAGCCGAGCCTACACCGCTCAGCAGCAGTCTGATCGCATCACTGCTTAAGGGTAAAACCTCAATACAAAGACTTTTCATTGTTTGGATCATTCTTTTTATTAATTGTGGGTTGATTTAGCAGCTCATAGGCAGGATGCCCCTCCTATCAAAACCAGCTAAAAGTGTTCAGCACAAAGTGTATAGTGTTATGGCAAGATTTGATCAGATAATCATCTGGTTGGCAGGTACTGCACCACCACTGGCATCCATGTTCTACTTCAAGATGCAGTTGAAATTCTGTGAAGATGATAGCTTTTCTTTGAACAGCCTTTCATGGAAACATGGTAGAAACTGATTGTGGTTAAAGGGTGAAAGATTGCCTTTTGCTTCAAGGTGCTGTGCAGGCCTATGTAGATGACAGCTCTTAAAAAAAACCTCTTCTCTGTCTCTGGACCCTTCACCTCCTGTATATGAGTCTTCTGACACATGTATTTGATCTGAGCCACAACTGCCTCCTCCCGTCCCCCTTTGATCACATGTGAATGCAGTTGTAGCTGAACAGAAAACAGCTCCGGGGGCAGACGCTAACACACTCAGCCTGTCCTGGTGCATTATGTCCAACCTTATGTCAACACACCTCACTTCAGAGTCATGCTGTTTACATGACCAGAGTGAGGATGTCTGATCCTCAAGCTTCCAGAGTATGAACGTGGAAAATAAAATCAGAACTAAGTAACAACACTGAATACTGCCAGTGGGAATTGGACTACGTTTGTTCTGTTTATGGGCAAAGAGGGAACTTGTAACCAAATATGACAAAGACACAACATGCAGGAACAATTAAGTAAAGTCAAGAAAATCACAGAATGTCCAGTACTGACAGCTTAGATTTATAGTTTATCTTTCAATCAACCTCAAGGTCATGGTTCAGATTTTCAACATAACCAGGAGCATTAACATTTGAGAGAGGTTGGCTATATGCTTAAAGAGGTGGTATTACACCTCTATGTGGTATCAACTGCTAACACCTGTAACATATTTAGATCACTATGTTACCTTTTATTGTTAT
Source organism: Periophthalmus modestus (assembly GCA_019594935.1). Taxonomy (NCBI): domain Eukaryota; kingdom Metazoa; phylum Chordata; class Actinopteri; order Gobiiformes; family Gobiidae; genus Periophthalmus; species Periophthalmus modestus. The sequence continues at coordinate 15,695,661 of JAIEZT010000007.1, read as the reverse complement.
ACTATATTTGCTGAAAACAACATATCAACATAATAGGTAATAATCCATTCACAATATGGACACAAATGCTCACTGATTTAATTTTTGTACTCTTCAAATTTTCAAATGACTTAAAAAAAAATCTAACCTGACGTATACTCTTCAAAACAAAATGATGCATCTTGACCCTTTGATACCCTTGTTTACTCTGACAAAGAATGAGCTGCTTCGGCACAATAACATGTCAAAAAATGTTTTATTATTATTCCAAGAAGAAAAAAAAGAATATGGCTTTTTTTTACCTGTCTTCCAAAACAATGCATTATGGGTAAACTGGCACAAATAATGACCAGGATGTATCCACCTACAGCCCATAGCATGATTACATGAAGAGCTAAATATTGCTTGGTAAGAAAATCTGCTTTTTCATTTTGCTTTTCATTTCTGGGAGGTTCATCAGTCTCAGCACTTGTCAAATGTTTACTGGTTATTACTTTTGATTTATGAGTTTTTTAAGCGTTCGCACTTTCCACTGGGTCGATGTTCCAGTGATCCTTTTCCATAATAAAAGTATGGATGTGTTAAAAGCCCGATGCAGAGCACCAGAGCTGTTAAAGGCCTGGAAACATCTCAAGTACTTCCTTCCTTTTACATTTCCTATGGAGAACTCCTCCTCCTCCCGCTTCTTTATTAGAAACAGCGAGATGTTTATTCATTGGTAATAAGGTATTTGCTCTGATGCCTTGAAGTTATAATGTGCTATGAGGAAGAGGGATAAAATCAGGTGACAAATACTGCTTTAATGTCAAAAATGATTACTTTGATATTTTAAGATGCATACATAGTTTTAAGTATAAGAATATGCAATATACCTTGAAAAACATGCATTCTTGAGGTGAGCGGTGTTGCCTCTCCAGAGATCTGACCAGTAATTTCACCAGGAAGCCACTCGTCTCCATTCAAAATTCAAAATGAACACTGATGGAAAGAATCTACCTTTACTGAACTAAAACAACAATAACACAATTTTACACCATGGACATTCTCTCTGATGTTTCTTGTACTTTTTCATAGGCCTAGCATTTATTAAAAACCCTTACATCATGGACTAATGCCATTTTTAGAACATACAAGTTCATACCAACAATATGCCGTCATAGTTAACAAAAACATTTGATCTGATAAAAAGTTCACAAGCTTATGTCAACTTTTAAAATCACCTCCAGGCTTAAACTATGCCTGAACCTTGCAACATTTCGTCTTGTTAAGGATTAAGCGATTTCTATTCTGTCCACATGTTGAGGTTACTACAAAAACAGACCGGGGTTAGGTTCATTAAATGTTTTTTTTTTTTTTTTTTTATGGGGGTGTAAAATTTCAAAAACACCTCCAGAAAATTGCTTTAGAAGTTTCGGACATGCTTTGCCAAGAGTATGAAGTCACTAGTGCAAGCCTAGCCCTGCCTTGTATCATTATGTAACTGAACGCTAGACTGGTCATGTGACATCAGCATGTTCAAATCTGAAAACAACTGTGGTATTTGTGTCTGTGAAGTTGTCAAAAGGTTATTACATAGCCAGTATCACCAGTTTATTCTCACATAATACATTGACATGGTTCATACCTGATTATGTCCATGGAGATGTAATTGCTTTGCCCCAGAATATTCAAGTATGGCATTATATCTGCAATTACTGAATTACAATATACCTGGAAAAATGCATGCTTGAAATGCATGCATTCATTCTGTGAGTGGGATCACATATACACAGATAATACAACTTCGTCATTGGCGCTACTTGTCTCCATGGAGATACATGAATTTAATGCCATACTATGGAATATTCCAGGCAAAGCAATAACATCTCCATGGAGCCAAGCAGGTGGCGGATCCTCAGCCAGAAATGTGCACCTGATTTGAACATGCATGGCTTCACATTAGATTTGCCCTGTTGGTTTTTGGTTTTGGTGGGTTTCTGGACTTAGTTTTAACCTGGTTTAGTTCAGATTTCTTAGTCCTCATATCAACTCATTAGAGACTATGAAAATAGCACTCAAATCACCATATATTTTCTCAGGTAGTACATGCTGTAAAAATTGTTAAAAAACCTCTGACCAATAGCGGATCTATGATTACATGAACCACTATTTTAAAAGGCTTTCTCAAGGCAGACCACATTGATAACACAATGTGGTTAGCTCTTACTGGCTGCTGCTCCCAGTTCAAATAAAGCACATTGTGAATTGGTAATCACTCTCCCTTTCTCCCTCTCTCCCTCTTTCTCCGGGGTCCAAATCTACTACTACAGCCTCAGTACCCTCCCATTGGCCAGAAGTGCGTGGTCTTTTAGCCAATCACAGCACGGTGCATTGTTACCGTGTGTTTTCAGTCAGTGGGGAGCGTATGGGTCAGGGCTCAAAACATTGTCGACCTCAATACCGTAACTAACCAAGCACGATGAGGTTATTGTCCAACTCGTGCCGTGCTTCTTCCCATTTAGAGGTACAATTTGAAGGTAAACGGCTCCTGCAGAGCAATATTACATGAGTATTTTAACTGGTGGTGACTTAACCTACGTCTACAGAAAAACACAAACTAATGTTCCATATTCCATATCATTTTACCATATTTTTACCAATTGGAAAAGGCACCTTCAAGCACTGATCATATTTGCAATTCACGGCTTCAAACTGACTTCTAGTATGAATACAAACATGCAGATTACGCTCATCTTGCCTGGCAACACATCACGTCAATCCACTCACATTGTAGCACCAGATCCGATCCAGTCACTCCAGGGATCCACACCAGAGTTTCCCCCTCTCCCAGTGCCTTGAAAATCCCCTGCAACTTCACTGAAAGCTGACAGACTCACACTAAAGAAAGGTTTTATACCAAGGTGAATTAAACAAACTCAATCCGATTACACCTTCATCTCTCAAAAGGAGTGGTCTGAGAAGCCAGTAGTAGTTTTTTTGACAATCTAGTTTAGTCTGGAGTTTCAGAGTTCATGCTTAGTTTCATCTGTAGTTAAAAACTCATTTGAATGAAGTATGTGACAATTACATCCATGATTCCTCTAAATTATAGCCTATTATGTCAAATTGTACAGGCCAATTTTTGTCTGCGTGTTTAAGCTATACTGAAGTAAACAGAACACCCACATTGCCACACATTTTGCCCATCATGTAGATAAATGCATGAAGGTTAGTTCAACTGTACAATAAAAACTAGAATAGAAAAGTAAAATAATGCAAATTGAGTGGAACTAGTTGCACAACTCTACAAAACTCCAAACTAGTGGAAATTTTGTGTGTAGGTGTGGTAGATAAAAGCTTTGGAACTTTGTCTCTAAATATTACCACCTGATGAATGAATGAATGAAATCCAATCTGCTTTGCTTTTATTTACATGCAGTGCGCCCGGAATCTGTTATAAATGGTTTGTTTATTATTGCTGGCCTGCCTAATAAATGCAGGCACATGGAAACTGGCATGGACATCAAAGCAAACCAGAAATATATGGACTTTTAGTAAAATATTTAGGCAAAGTATTACATTTACTTCAAAGAAAGCAATATTTCTGTCCAGAATATACTTGAAATAAGTTGTGACGTCTTTCTTCGTTGTCCATACTGAGTTAAATGACTTCAATTTTCCATTCTTGTATTGTAGTGTATTTGTGGTTTGGCAGAGAACTGTAGTTGATCCAGTATGTCGCTGCAGAGTCTGGGGTAAGGGGTGATTTGAAAATACATTCACAAAACATAACCATGGGATTTGGCTACACTTTATTTAATGAGTGTGTGTGGGTGGGTGTGTATGTAGAGGAGGGAGGAGGGTTCCAAAAAATGTCCTTTCTCCACATGTGAAAGACCCCAAATTCAGCAATGCATGACCTCTCCCCCCTCCCTTCTCGCTCCTTTTTCTCCCCCCCGAAATGAGATCTGAGAATTTTGATGTGAGGCGACATGCAAGCTAGTTTCTGTGGTTGGATTCATCTTTCACAATGTCTCCGTGCTTTGCTAATCACTTACTGTAAATGTAATATCCTCAAAGCCACATCACTGGGGTGGGCTCAGTTAGCCTTAAGTCCTGTGCTGTAGTGGGGGCTTATAGAGAATCTTATATTATATATCTTATATAAGGAGAGCACAGTACTACATATATCTGGCTATATTTGCATTCAACTATGACATCTCTAGAGAACATACCTCTAAAGGACACTAAATGGATTACAAAAAGTAAAATACACTTGTTTCAAAATGGTTACCTCTTGTTGTCATAGTCACTATAAACTCATTTAAGTTTTCTAGCTTTACAACCTTCCCTGTTGCTAAAGTCTTGACCCCAATCCAACTCTCGTCTCCATTTATTCAACTTGGCAAAGAGAAATCGCCTTTATGAATGCTATCCATCACATTTTATTGCTCCCCTCCAATACATTCATTCATCGCCGTTTCCTTATGTCTGTCATTGCAGTCAACCCATATGCAAACCCAAGAATAACAAAGTGCACCGTAAATATTTGATAGAACCTCTCCTCCATCTTCACTGGCTCCGCTGTCTTCTTGTGTGGTCAGATCTGCGGGAATGCCAGGAAGAGCCAAGTCAATAATGCTTTTTTAGAGTCTCCCAAATCTTGTACACAAGCCGCCTGTCCTTGTTCCTGTGGTTTTCCTTTGTAAAACGGGACGCCCCTTTCAGAAAACGCACAATGACATAAGAGATTTCATTGGCACAAGTTCTACAGAAGCTCATGAGAGTGGGGTCGAGGGGGCAGGAAGTGGGACAACAAAAGTATAAAGGACTAGCTAAATGAAGGACAAAAAGCCTAAATCTAATCAGTTTAATGTAATTTCCTCAACTTTGTATGCCTCACTGGAGAAGGCGAAACTACAGACCTGCGAAGAGGTGGTGAAGGAAAACTGTAAGAGCAATTACCATTTAAGCAGAAAGAAAAAGTAGTGAATAGTGTTGTCTACCAATTCCAATACTACAATGATAAAACACTCTTTATTTAGACAATAGAGTGACATTTTCAACATCAATTAACACATTGTAGTACTTTGTAGTTGTAGTTATAATGATTAATATCAGATTTTTTTTTTAATTCAATGCAATTTTATGCCAATTTGTAAATCACATGATGTTTTCAAAATGATTTCATTGGAAGATTAACTAGGCAAGTTAATTCCGCAGAACGTGAGTTAATATTGTACCCTATGATGTACTCGACAGCTAGTCAAATGTACACAAAATGCTACTATATACTAACATTTTCTACTGCGTACGAAAAAAAATCTATAGTGAAGGATACAGCCATGACTACTGATTCAATGGACAAAGAATTTAATGGAAACAGGAACTGAAATAGATTGAGGCGACAAAAGTAATACGACTTTCCAAATGACGAGGTACAATATCCGTTTTCCACCTCTCTGGAGTGAGTGAAAGACAATCCCAGGTTTAGGAAATGACTTGACTTGTGTGTGGACTGATCCGGGATGTGTCTGTGATTAGTATGGCTCCAGTGGGCATGGTATGACAGCACAGCGAACATGGGTTAGCAAAGAGGCTATCGCTTCATGGGAGAGAGACCAGAGGAAAAAAGGGAAGAAGCCAAGTGTGTGAGCGAATGTGGTAATTTGGTCTCATCGGCCCGACAGTGATTTCCAGGATGGTAATCACATCAACTGTATTCCAGTCTGAGTGATCGCACTGCAAGAGACTGGAGCTTATCCCGCCCCCTGGCATGTCCCGTCCTGGCATGTCCCACTGGAGATCCAAATCCAAGACTCTACACACTCCTAATCACCGTGAGCGAGAGGGGATTCTGCAGCTTTCAAGTAATACCAAGAGCAGTGAAAGTGCAGCCGCCTAACAGCTAAGGATCTAACACCATGGAGACATGCCGAGTCAAACTGCACCTGGGAAAGAGTAGTTTTTGATTCGGGTTATACAGAATAGATGATGGGATACACACTTCTCCGATGCTTTACAAAGGTGCGTGTCTGGTTCTCGTTAAATCGCTCAGATGGACGTGAGGTCGATTAGCCAATCATGGACATGCATATGAGGAAAAAAGATAGGAAAAAAATATTACAGGGAACTGAAAAACACTAGTTTAGCTTATTGGTTTTGCATCCATCACTGAAATAAACAAATCTGTCTGTACTGAATATATTAATCTGGCTCAGGGTGCGACGGAGAACGTGGAAACCAGACTGATATATCTCTGTATAAAAAAATACAAAAAGATATCAATCCGGATTTGCCAGACAAAATGATTCCAAATATTAGAAAGAATATGCTATTTTAATCTCTAGGGCTAAAAGTTCCACTGTTACTACGAATCTGCCGCTACTTCTATCAAATACCTCTACCAACATTTCACGGCAATAGGCACATTCAACACATTTCAGACCAGACACTGGATTTCATGTTGCTGAACCTGGTGCAGGATGTAGTTAATATGCAACTACTAGTGGTACTAACAGCACTACAGGAAAGTACTCAAACTTACTAGTACATGGTTGCGTTTAGATTTTATAATTTAAAAAGAGGAACAAAAATAAGAACGACAGTCAAATTGATATCAATGTTAGCAAAAAGATTCAGAATTGGGCTAAAGGGAAAAAGTCATAAACAACCAACCAGCACACTCCCGCTACCTCTAATCACTTCAAAGAGGATCGCTAACCTTCAAGTAGCAAAAGTAGTGAAAGTGCACATTTGGAGTGTGGAAAAAACGCCCCTTTAATGTCAGATCTGTCTCCACTTTCAGTCCCACTGCAAAAGACATCAAGGCAACTGCAGTCCCACAATGCATTGTGCTTTTAGGATCCCATTTAAATGAGCCATGAATATTTTGGCAGCAGACGTCAAGGGGATAAACCCTGTCGGCTCGTGTGTGTCTGACTCTGCAATTATTTGAATAAAAACACACGTGATTGGATGGGAGCTTAGGTCAGTCGCACAACACAACAGATGTCAACCGGCGGGTGTGTGGGCGGGGCCTGTGATTGATGCCCGAATGTTAATGAAAGAAAGAACTGCTATGCCACATGCTCCGTCTATGGCCCCTGATGAGGGTCACCAGCAGGCCCAGGGCCGTCAGAGGGGTGCAAGTGTACCCCCCTTTTCACTGACAGATCAAGGACGTCCCAGATTGGGTGGATTCGTGTGAGGTCAGGTGCAAATATACATGGCTTTGTGTGCTGACAAAATGTAACATCTTTCTATACAGCTGCAGATGTTGTGGGAAGTCTGGATACATGGATTAGGTTTGGTTGTGCACTGCAACCACATATTAATTATGTGTTAGAATTACTTGAATTCAGAATATGAATCTGTATTTGAGTATTTCTGACAATAAGTTTGATTTCATAGCTTATCTGATATTATTTAACAGTGTATGCACAGCTACATTTTTCTGAAGGAGGATTTTATTGCTTTGCCTGGAATGTTCCACAGTAGAGCATTAAACTTACCTCCATGGAGAAAAGCAAGTGACACCATAACATTTTAAGAACACATGTTTTAAGGGCATAGAGTGGAACATTCCAAAGAAATATGGTCTCCATGGGGAATCTGACTAGGTTAATAATTTAATGAGTAGTGTCATTTTCTGAAGTTATTGGTATAGTTAGTTAATATAAGAATCAATGTATTAAAAGCCAGAAATATCTCGAATCAAGTCAAATAGTCTAAATTGAAACTACTCAGTTTAGGTTAATATCCTGAAGTCAAATCATTTTGAACCTAACTTCCTCTTGTGTAGTGAAGCGTCCACGGTTTGGGACCATTGTCATCACTACAGTGGTTCACATGGCTAAATAAATGTCAGGGAGCAAGTTTATGTGTGTTTGTCTTGTTTCCAGGAAGCAGTGACACTGGGGGACCAGTAAAACAGCACATTTACACGATCTCATACTATAATGCAAATATCAATATGTGACGCCAGACTACTGACAAATGAATTACAAATGGAGGCAGCATTATGTCTCTGTTAAAAACCTAGAGAGCCCCTGTTGTTGGCTACCTGTAGCTCCAACAATAGTAACATAGTGAGAGTTGGGTCATATAAGCAGATTTAATAGTCACATGAAGATGACAAATGCTGTGGAATAGCGAACAAACTTATAAATTATTCAAACACTAATCCCCTGTACAGTTGTAATGCATTTACAGTAGGCCTTTATATGAGACCATACCAGACTGTAAACGTAAATCATCTCACTTAACTCAGCACTGATTACATCTTAATATCGGCACCGACACTGTTAAAATAATATTCTTTTTTCATGGCCGATGGCGATACTAATTGTTTATAATCCAGAGAAGCTGATGGCCAATGAGTTCTGCTTATATTTTTGGGCTGATTTGTATTGTTTCCCCCAAATTCTGTCATTTACATTTACTACAAACACACCCACAGCCCTCTTTTACCACAAAACTCTAAGAGACCAGTGTGGCCACTTTTTGCTCAGTTATCTCTTTGCACTGAAGTGTTCAAATTTCACATTCATGGGTATTTTTAGACAGCAGGTCAGCCAAAACAAATGATCAGCCTGTCACGATAATGTATTTTGAAGTACAATATATTGCTGAATAAAATATAGATGATAAACGAGAATACTAAATAAATAAATAAAATAAATAAATAAATAAATAAATAAATAAATAAATAAATAAATAAATAAATAAATCCATCTATCATAAATAAATAAATATTAATCCCCCAAAATAATTGCTCCATCTGTCATTTATTGAATGATAAGGCAATATAGTAATTATTGTGACAGGCCAACTGTGCTGGAGATTTAAGAGATAGCTGAAAAGTACAAATATCACCTAGTATTTTGGCCAACCAATATATTGATCGCTCGCTAGTGCCAACAATTCTAAGATTTAGTCACATTAATCACAAACATCTAGTCATACGTTGTTTACTCTTTTTCTTGTCAGGGTGTGAAAATGTGCAAATTCTGTAATCTTATAAAAGCAAAGATATTATCTCCTGCTGTTGAATAGCACGGTACTACAGAACTTAATTTTGCAAACTTCCATAACAAAAACACTGCAGCACTCCTCCCTAAATCTGATACAGGAAATCATCATTATTCATTGTTGGCTAACCCTGTACTTTCTTGCATAACTCCTGACACCAGTTCTCATCTGACATGTGTGTTGTTGCGTTTGCACATGAAATTCTCGAGTGTTTCCTAACAATGTGTGACTGTGGTCTAGACCTGAACCTCTTGAGGCCCTCGGCGGTTTGTTTACATTAGGAAGACAGGTCTGTTGGCTTGTCGGTCACTTTAGTGCAACAACACTAGATTTGACGTGTGATATTTGACAAGAAACATGGTCCAAACAAACACTTTCCTCCTGGGTGCTGCTCTGACCCTTGTGAAAGCAGTAGTGCAGACTGGACAGGGGTCACATCTGTCTTGCTCCACCCCCCCAAGCCATTATGAAACTAGGGAGAGCTGTGTGCCTGATGCATCTCTTATTCACAGAGAAAGCATGACCAATACAAGTCAGGAGGAGATAGTTCATAGCTTGAGATAACAAGTGTGATAACAAGGTTAGCTTTGAGGTACTCCCTTGATTACTACAGTAGCCAGAACCTGCAGATTAAACCATTCTGTGGCAGTAACTGGTCGAACAATGGGTATTTTGCTTAAGCATAAACCATGAGTTGAATTGTTGAAGTGGAGCCAAATTCATTACCTAAATATAGATTCCTTATAGACGTGCCTCAGCTTTACCACCTGATTTAGGAGGATGCTATGTTTGGCTTATTCTAGTGCTGCTTTTGAAGTCCACTGTAAAAGAAAACAAGTGAGAGTAAGATTACCAAAAGTTCCCTGGGCACAGAACTCAGGCATAAACAACCCTGAAGCCACTCATTTGGATGAACCCCCAAAGCGTGATAATACCAGATTAAAAATATAATCTGGGATCAGGGGCAGAGTGCATATTTATAATTGTACTGCAGTTTTCCCCCCAACTCACACTGGCCTGACAAACTAGCATTTTTCTAAGTTATGTGTAAAATTCCTGACTTTGGTTTTTGACATTCAATCATAAATTTTAGTTCACAAAGCAAAGTTGGTATAAGTAGGCCCATATATGTGTAAATATATGCTGTTTTCATCTGGACTGAAGTACGACTTACCCAAAAACGTACTTAAGTAAACATACACTTACCAGCTACTTCTGTCAAAACAAGCAGCATGATTACAACACAATAGACAGCCTTCACATTGTCACCACTCTCAAATTATACGCCTGCTAAACACTAATTAGGAGCCTCGGTTTTGTTGCAGCCGTCAACGCGTGTCCACAAACTATAACAACAAAAACTTCACCCTGACGCTATAAATCACGCTACATCTGCGTAATATACCAGTTTTACTTGACCTTACACTGTACTACACCTCCGCCCATTCATCTCAAATAAATCTGGAGTGAATCAAACTTCTTAGGTGTGACCCTGGAAAAGCTTTATAAACTTTAGTATCCCAGTGAAAACACAGTTGTCCTGGTAATAGCCAAACTCCTCGCACACCTCAGGCTGACCCGCACTTTCACACGGATGTAAAACTGGCACACAAAAGGGAAAAATAACACCTGTTTCATTCCACATACGGATGAAGTGGAGCCATATAACATGCATTTAACAGAAAGACACTAACTGCTATTGATTTAATATGGTCGATTAATGACTAATTACTGTACTTGCTTACATAGGCTTTAATGGACATTGATTTCTTTCAGATCAAACTTGGAGAGCAGGAAAAAATCTTCAACTAAGAAAATTCATTAAATATGATCAAAAATATGACGTAGTACAACAAAATGTTTTTTTTTTCATAAGTAAATGGTTATACAGGTCTGGAATTCCTGGACACTTTATCAATGGGTCTGACAAGGTTAACGGTGACTGTCTATTGGATTCAACACAATGCATTGTTGTATGTTTTAGCATATGCTTTGAAATACATCACTCTAAAGCAAAATAGAAATATCTGCCACATCTACGTTACAACTTGCTTTTATATAAAAAAAAACAAAAAAACAAAACTGAACACATCCCTCAACCAAAGACATCGCCAAAGGTGCAATCAACATAGTATATATACAGACATGTGAGAGGTGCTGATGCAGAGACAGCATTTGATTACTGAAGAGACTCCTTGAAAATAAGCAGGGCTCTGGTCCATTCAGTGAATGAGAGGGTTTGAATCAAAACACAGACAGACACACCCACAATTGCACACATGCGCACACACACATATACCAAATGAGTGTTGATGCCACTTATCTTTCAACTTCCTCCCCAACACCCAAACATTTACAGTCGGGTGCTTCTGGCAGACACAAGATGACACCTGTTGAAGCTAACTATCACTGTTATATATGTAGGTATAAACGAGGTAAAAATCCAAAACCAAAACTTCTAATTGGAGGGTGGCTAAAATATCCAAATTTTCTTTGAGCATATCAGTATTTCAATTTTATCAAAATTCTTGCACACAATAACATCTTCATAGAGCTGCAACCAATATTTGGGGTTTCATAAACAATTTCTACACATTAATATATCAGGCTAGAATAAGGTTAAAAGCTAGACATTTTTTCATATTTTGGCCACAGTTCACAAAGTCAGGAGAATACATAGACCTTAGTGCCCAAGTGAACCGAAAAAAACATGGTTCACGACAGTGTTCTTCAAGTTCAGAATCCAAGACGTAGACCCAGTGTTCGTGAAAAACATGGCAGAAGGTAAGGAAGATGTCTGTGCTTTTCTCTCACCTGGGTGTAGCAAAAGTTTGATTTGTCGGCTTGTTCCAATGTTGTGACACTTCAACCAGGGTGGCTACATTCAAATAACTCTCATGGCATCCAGTGTCATCCACTTTTCAGTGAGCCATCCCAGATTGATGATGTGTAAAACTCAATTCAAAGTGCTACACATATCAATCTGGTGTGAGCCAGGTTAGGTTCTTTTACAAAGACATTATCACAATATTGAGGTAATAAAGAATAAACTTTTAACGCCAAGGTTTTAGTAACTACGTGGCAACTTCAACATTTTTCTATATCATCACATACATAATTTCCCAATTCACTTTTACTTTTGTATGCGTTCAAGTCAACCACTATCATATGTCTGCTCACAATTGGGATGTCTTGACTTGCTCCCCTTGACATGGGTCATTTCCTTTGCTAAAGAGTGACAAAGGCAAGCGTTGAACATACACATTTCACAGATGGAGAAGGGGAAAGCAGCTGCCCAGTGCAATTCAAAAGATCAAGTCTGCTACATAGTCCTTTCTTATGGCATGAGCAGCCTTAGCTGACATCACCCCGCAGGCACGTTCTCCATGTTCTGCTATTAGGAGAGCTTTGTTGTCTGTACAGAGGAGTGTGATGCCCCAAGTCAAGAGCTTAGGAGGAGGAGACTGGAGGAGGAGACACAGAGGAGTGAATGACAGACAGACAGATAGATAGAGTCCAATGGGAAATGTCTTTGAATCATGACAAGAGTTAAGTCATTGGAAATTGGTGATTTACAAAACTAATTCTAGAAAATAAAAAAAAAATATATTATTGGCTTATAAATGGTAAATGGTCACATTTTTATATAGTGCCTTTTTCCCACCTTCAAGTCACTCAAAGTGCTTTACATCAAGGAACCACTCACCCATTCACGCGCACATTCATACACCAGGGTACGCAGACACTGGGGGCGAGGAGAATTGAGTGTTTTGCCCAAGGACACAGCAACATCATTCATCACGGGGGCTGGAACCTGTAGGTCAGTAGATTTGATCATTCTGCCAATGAGAGGGATTCACCAACCTTCAGATCAGTGGATAAGTGTCACAGTAGTGTACTTAAGTGATAGGGTTAGGGTTAGGTATGCAGCTTCTAATTTTGAAATTACTGGCAGTACATCAGGAGTTTTGCATAAATAAGTTCTTTAGGAAAAATGACTCTGATGAAACTGACTGTAACTACTATTGATTGAGGAAACATCATTTAGCTCTATGTGAAACCAAAGCTTTACTTATAGGTTAATATTGTATGTAATACTTCTTAATATTTGTATGATATGACAAAAGGCCATAAAAATATGTAACTGCAGTCATTGCTTCTGTCAGATTTTATTGCGTAACACAATATTATTCAAAAGCATTAAAAGTTTCAGACAAGTAACAGGTCTCATTCCCATCTTGTTTCAATTATTTGACCCTTCTGAACTTTACTGTTACAGGATTATCACAACCCCATACTAAGAATAAAAAACGATGTCTCAAATTCAACTTTTTAATTATAAGCTCCTATGTCATTTCCATTTAAAAACTAGCCCCGAGACATTTCCCAAGAATGTGCGACTCCCATCCATAAATTCCCAAGGTGCTTCACAGTTAAAAAGAGGTAAATCACTTTGAGATATACCTCGGCTCCGGATCATTCCCAACAGCTCCGGTTTCTCCAGGAGGCGGGGGTCCGGAAAACAAAGGCTCTGGGAAAAGAAACCAGTCGCCCCATTGTTGTGCAATAACTCAATACAGGCCAAAGCGCCAAAACACACAGAGACGGTATCTGTGCTTTGTGATCACCTTAAAGAGGGACATCCATCACAGGCCTTTTCATTTGGTCCCGTTACTGATGATGAAGAGAGCAGGTGTGGGGTTCAGATGGACAGGCCAGTCTCTGTAATACGCTAAAAGTATAGTGTAAAGTTGGCAGCCACTTAAGGAATCGGGTCAAATATAACCACCATTAAGTAAAGGTTGGGGTCATGGAACTTTCTTAACTGCAAGTCTGGTCACTGTAAGAATGAAGGTTTTTCAAGGTATTTTTGAACAATAATAACACCTGCATTTGAATAAATACTAGATACAGAAGTTGCCATACTGTGGATTCTTCCTGGTAAAGAAATTACATAGTTGCACAGTGAAGTTTAAGCATCAGCACCAAGCACAGTTGCATCTTCTCCGAGTAGCCTCAAAAAGTGAATCAAAAACAGTCATGACTAAATGTGCATAGGGCAAACAATTCATTGAAAAGACACGGATTCACTTTTTCAATCAGATGTGGTTGGCTGCTTCTATAACCAGCCCACCCCCAGAGGACTGAGAACAGAAGGTGTACTCTCAATACCAAATCCTCTGCATATACTGTACCAGCTCAGGTTAATCATGCACTTGCCCTCCAAATAAAGGGCTCTTATTTCTATAGAGCAGCTGTGAAAGACTGACACAAAGAGGTCTTGAATGCTTGGTTAATTCCCCTATATTAGCTTGGATTAAAGAAAAGGTAACTACTTCCTTCACCCTCGAGTATACTGTAACACTGTACACTGCAGTATTTGCCAAGTTACCAAGGCTTTGAGCGGCGCTGGGTTGAACAAACAGATCGTTCGTTGGCGCAGAACCAATAGCAACAACTATCAAGCAATAAGGAAAACCAAAAGGGTGTGGGAAAGTGTGTGAGAGCGGTCAGATGTGGAGAATGTGGTAAGTTAGAGATTTTTTAGAGGATTATTGACAAATGAAATGAGTGGTGCGTTGAATTTAGAAGTGCTTTGGGAATCTTTAAAGTTGCAATATAAATCCAAGCATTATTGTTCTTATCACGATCATTAGGTATTGGGTTTAACTTACAAAAAGACAACCAGACAATATGGTGCCTTCAGTGAATGACTGATGATGCAATAAACCAGTGAATGACTCATTATTAATTAGCTATGTGCTGTTAACACAATACAATACATAACAGTTCTATAGTTTTTGGGTTTTTTTTTCTCATATGATTTATTTCATATTTTGTTTTATTAGGTTTCTCTTATGCTTACTGGATGTTGTTTTTTTAAGGAAACTACTTTCTCCTCCTGATGCACCTTTCTTTAGGCTAGGCTCAGAGCAGGAATAATTATGAATTTATGGGATTATATTGTACAGTAACGGTTAGAGTATCAACTACACTCATTTTCATTTGATGGTCTTTCTATTTCCCTGAGACAATATAAAACAACACTAGAATGATAAAGTCAAAGATAAGTGGAAGCTGGCCCCTCCCTATTTCATGCCCTTCTCAGTCTGCTCTAAACCTACAGATCAGACACTGGTAATCTCCATTGTCCCGGGACGGGTCAACCACAGGGTCCCAACATGGCCCACTTTACTGCGCATGCATCCGCCCATCTGCACACCATCGCATATGGTAACTCAGGTTCCCACATTCACAATCTTAAAGTACATGTGACAGGTTAGACTACTCATTTTACTAAAACATGTCTTAAATTTAAGATTGTACTAAAAAGATTGCCGATTTTTTAGTTTGGCTGTATCCTGGTTGTATATGGGCAGCAGACAAACTACCTAGCAATGTTAACAAGGCCCCGAACTCAAAATTACCCAATAGTTATGGTGCAAAGGTGTTGTCATTCATTTTAATTGGTGTACAATAAAAATGAATGACAACACTTTTGTTTTGTTAAATGGAAATATGTAAATTGTCTCTGCATTTTAGATTTGCTGGTGTTGATGGCACAGGTGAAAATATTCTTTTGTAAAACTCAGCACTACTTCCTGTATTTTTGTACTTTTCCTCATAACTTCTTTTCCACAAACTGCCACTTAACTGATGTAGAACAATGATAAATATTGACCACAGGTAGAATCCCACCAAACCAAGTCAAACCAAAAACATAAAAACCGTATCATATGCACTTTAACCTGCTTCTATGTATTTACTCAATACTTCGCTGACATGCAAAGACTGCCGTTTCTGCTTTTGATAACACATTCTAATCCTCTAAGATATGCACTTATATTTTTAGTCTGCAGTAACAACCTTGCAATTTTTTCACATGGTATCTTCACCTAGATCAGCTAACGTCTCCGGCTAGGATTTTCTGAAACATGTGCTTTTTATTACGAGGTGTTTTTCAGAATAAGACAGGCTTTGATCCACCTTTATGCACTCACGTCAGAAAGGCACCTATCCAAAAACTTCCAAATCCGCCCAGCTCAGCTCAACATGTTTAACAAGGACACAGAAAGAAAAGATTTTATGACTTGAGTTAATAGTTGTCAAAGGAGTGATAAATGAACGTTTTTGTCACACACTGGTGCCGCAGAACACATACAGGGGCCAATAAAAGTAGAGACACACTTTGGGACACATGTAGGGAAAGAATGTGCATCAATAGCCACAGTTAGGCACAATCCAACCAGGACATTGTTGTCTTTGGTCCGACTGCTGCCAAGGTAACTGGGAGAGTGAATGGGGAGAGTTCTACTGGCAATAAAACAGGTCAGCTGACTAGAATAAGAGTTTCTGATTGGTCAATGGGTAAAACAGTGTGGCTACACTTGACATGGTATAAAAAGTTGAAGAATGCTGACTGCTGAAGTCTGGGTTTTTATGGAGGAGTTTTTTGTCAGACTTATCTGCAAATGGAACAATGACTCCAGACTGCATGGAAATTTTGTTTACTTTTACTTTTTTTTTCCCCCACGCAAAATGCTTCCAACACTATCCTTTATACTTTTATATTTCAATTGTGATACTTTATGGATTTACAAACTGGTATACTTTATAGTACATATTTTTTTCCATTACATATTGATCTTGCCAAAACCAGTACACCATTAAACCTTAAGACCCTTTACCAAAAAGTCAACAATGTAATTTTTCTGGTGAGCATGAATATATATATCAAATTTGCTTTGAATGTTTCACAGTATGGCATTAAACGTATATATTTCCATGGAGACAAACGGCCCTGACTTTCAGTGAAACGTCACTTTGGCATCATAAAGTGACAAAAGAAAAATCAACTATTGCCAGTCATTTCTTGTATAGTTAACCAGGCTGAATAAACAAAAGAGAAAAACGTGTTGTCTATTGGAGGCAAACTGGAATCACTTAATAGTAAACTTACTTATTACTGCTAATATGCCATGATGACTGTCTATAACCGTTTAACCAGTTCCCGTGAGCAGACGAGCAGCTGGCATCCCCACGGTCAGCAGAATCTCACTGTGCAGCCTTATGGTGTAGTCTGCTCCTGTGTACCAACCATTCACAAACACTAGCTCATTTTCATTTCACTTGGACAACAGATTTTCAGTCTAGCTCCTCTCTCAATCTATGTGGGTGTGCTTTGGCCTAACACACCTCCGCTCTCGTCGCGTTAGCTCACTGTTCCGGGCTCTGGGGACTGTCCCTGCTCCTCTCCTCCAGCTGGGCGTCCTAAACCCTCCATTGTTCTGAGTGCAGACAAATTGCATTGATTAGCTCAAACAGATGTCCTGATTAGTACCTGATCATATTACATTATTGTCAGATTCCTAATTGAGGTCGCTATGGTTACTAAGTAAATGTCAAAGATGCCATTTGAGCCTGGCTTCAAGATCCATTTGACATTGGACATAACACAATGCGCTGCTTTAATAAAAAACATTATGTTATTTACACGTATGTAAAAGTATATTTTGGAAAACTTTGAAAAAAAAAAAAAAAGATTAATGGTTTATCATAGTTTGGTTCAGAGTTTTAAGTATAAGAAGAGACTGAATAGTAAAGTATTAGTACAGTATTATGTATAATTATTATAAAAGGTGGCAATATTTTGAAAACTCTATTAAAATGCCAAGGAAAATAACATACTTAATATTCTTTATCATGAAGTCATTTGAACAGTCTACTTAATTGCTTCTACTTATCCTTCAGACATTGGACAATACATTGGACAGTCCTTATTTCATGTGGTTGCACATGTTCCCAAAACTCCTGACATGAATCTTCTGCAAAGGTCAGTTTTTCTAGGGCTGCCAATCTTCTTATCTATGAGGACATCTCAGCTCCAGGTATGAAAGCTTCCTGCTAACACTGAACACATGCGGGAAAACAATTGGTCGCGCTGTGTTTTTAGATTCTCAGAGACACATGTGAGCGCATAGTTTGAATACCAGAGCATCCTCGGATACTTCTTCAAGTCAAATATGCAAAAAAGAGCCACAACCTTTCGGCACATTTGGGAAGAATTTATGACGCAAATTTGAGATATTTAAAGCACATTTTTGGTTTGGCAAGGCTAACAAAGAGTTGTAGTGCTTTAGTTGTTTAGTCGATTAATCGGTTGATGATGTCTTAGCTGACCAAAATTTGTATATTTATTTAATATAGTATTTAGTATTTTATTTAGATTATAAGGCATTTTTATGGTATATACAGCAGCAGAAAGGGGTGAGTTTGCTGAAGTGGGAGTGAATCATGAGTTTAGACTTTACATACAAATACACTATTCCCTAGTACTTCTCTCTGCATAAATAGTTTTTTTTGGCATGAAGTTCCCTGCAGGTGTACTATTGTGAGTGCAGTTTGGATGAAATACATAGAGATAGATAGTTTTGAGAACTTTTTCCACACCATTAGTCAACTACAGCTGTAGATTGAAACATAAAACCCCCTATAAGACACTGCTTTTATATGTCCATAATAATAATGATAATGGTTGCATACATCTGGAAATGTTGCTTTCACCAATAAGACATTTTTTTTGAAAATGTCTTAAGGCAGGCATGTGAAATACTCTCGATTGATCACCATCACCTTTGGGCATGACTTTAACAAATCCACTGTACATGCTTCCTCCCATAAGGCCTGTGGTCACATGCAGATCATTTTATACAGGTTATTCCCCATAGACAGTCTCTGATAGATATCACTGCTGTGACTAAACTTGACCTTAATTCAATTCTGTGGTGAATATTATCTCCAGTTACAATCAGTATAGCAGAAAGTCACCCCATCTCTGTACCTGCCAAACATCCAAAAGTGATGGGAAGCAGAAAGACCTGGAGTTTAGATTTAGTTTAGGGCTGACTACAGGGGAAGAAAATGTTTAAAGAGTATTAAATCTATAACAAGGTATTGCAAAATAAACAAAACAAATAAATACATCACTTGCATACTACTACTGCAACTACTTCCATACATAATCATCCAAGCAAACAATTAGTCCAAATAGTTATTACTGCTGGTCCTTAGACATATTGCTTTGCACTCCCTACACCCTACCCCTACTCCTATCCCTACTCCTACCCCTGCTCCTACCCCTACTTCTACTCCTACTACTACCCTACCCCTACTCCTATCCCTACCCCTACCCCTACTCCTACCCCTACTCCTACACCTACCCCCCTACCTACTCCTATCCCTACTCCTACCCCTACCCCTACCCCTACCCCTACACCTACTCCTACTCCTACTCCTACTCCTACTCCTATCCCTACTCCTATCCCTACTCCTGCTCCTGCTCCTACTCCTATTAAGAACAATGTGGAATGCAAAATTCCATAAAACAATAGTCATGGCACAGAACCATTGATTTAATGACATACACCTTCTCAGTGTTATTGGCTCCCGGGCTGACATCCAACACATGCGACTCCTTAGTCCAGAGACCCTCCCAAAACCCACCCAGAATTTGGTCTTGGTACTTTCCATCATACAGAGAAAGTAGCTAATATTTCAAATTACTTCTTCAGGGAGTACTGCTTTGGGCTAAACAGATGAGTCCACCACAGGATGACCCTACATTAATCCCATGATGCAACAGTGTTTAACAGCCTGCGCAGTTCCCTCGAATTTCCCAACTCGGACTCGTCATCAAGACACACTTCCAGGAATTTTTTTCTCTGACGGAAACCACAGCTAAAAAAGGGAAAGCGGTTTAGTTCAGGGATGGGATCAAATTTACTGACGCAGCTCGGAGGTCATGGCTACAGTACTCTGCTAAATTTGAAGAGGAATGAAAAATACAAACTACTCATTTTATGGAATTTCTGCTGCTAGGAAACATTTAGAAAAGGTCAAACAGGGGGCATGGACAAAATAGGATATAGATCACTGAGACCCAGGAATGTTACAATACATTTTCTGAGATATGGACAAAAGATGTAATTTCATCACATTTAAACATTACCACTGTAGTATGTAAAGAGTTGTATGGAGTAGGCCAGGTTTGGACACTATATGAATGTCATTGCCAGACAGGGCCAGGACCTTGGCAGTGGTCTGATGCGTAATTGCTTCGAGCTTTGATTTTTTTATTTTTTTTTTTTTTTTTTCTGCGTAAATACACCTTTCTTTGTTCATGACCTCATGCTTAAACTTCCTCATAGCGTTAATTATGCAAATCTTTATCATTATACAACACCTTGTGCAACCAAACCATTATTGAAACACTAAACCCGTTTTGAAGCTCTATTCAAGTCTGTTGAAGTCTATTATGGTTTCTTTGTCACCATGATAACCTTACACCTTACTTCTCATTCCCTGGCTTTGCTGTGACATGTAGCTTAAGCTGTCAAACATTTTGGCACGTCCTTCAGACAGTTGGAAGGTCATCTTTATGGCTATTTACCGTGGTTTATTGACTTTGTGTAAGCAGACACTAGAAACTCCACAAAGTAAACAGGTGGAGCTAATTGTTGTCTATGGGGCCATTGTTGGCAGTGACGAAACAGCTCATTCAGGTCATAGTTGTGGTGCTCAGATGTCAGTGGAAGTTCCCTGGGTTTTTGGATAGAGTAGTAGTAGTAGTAGTAGTAGTAGTAGAATCATAGTAGTAGCAGCAGTAGTAACAATAGTATATCATAATGGTATCAGTAGTATTAGTAGTAGCCTAGTTGTAATAGTGGCTATAGAAGATGTCACAGTTTTCAAATAAGACACACCAGTCACAGTGCTTCTGACTATTTATAGAGGTAAAAAAATATATACACTGTAATAAGATAGTGACAAGGTTCAAAATACTTGTAATTGTAATTCAGCTACAGAGGGTTAAATGTAAGTGTATTCTTTGGTGTGGTGGATAGGGCATCTGGTATAAACCTAAACCAAAAATCAATAATTGCACATTAAGGCAAAAAACATGTTCTGTGGTGAACCAAGGAAAGTAAATGCTGATGGAAGTAATATTGCCTATTCTTGGGTTTCATTTGCAAGAATTTTTACCTGTTATGGACTGAAACACAGAAAAGAAAAGATAATTATTATGGCAATGGACCTCGTTTTTTTATCACTCTAAAACCCACAAACATTTGAGTATAATCACTCCTCCTCTTGTCTGCTAGTTCCATTAAAATCTAATGCAGTAAAAGACTGGTAATAATGTGGTCAACATTATGAAATGAAAAAGTTCTAGCTGGAAAGTAAAATGACCACTTTGAATCTCAGCCAATGGGACATCAAATTACACATGAATTACACAAGACTATACTTCCTGGTCAGGCCTATAAAACTAATCCAGACCAGACCATCCCTATTCCAATACAGTGATTTATGTGTCAAATATTAAGGTCAAGGTGAAGGTCAAGGTTTATGTAGACAGCACATTTAAAATTCAGCCATCACTGCCCAAATTTAACACAGTAAATTTTCAGAGTTGAAGTCTTAGCTGATTCACGGTCTTTAAATGTGTTAAGCATTATGTTATAAAGGACTAGGTCAGCCCTTTTTCATGGTTATCTTGGAGCTACAGCCACCCTTATGGTCTTTCAGCCAACGGGACAGCTAGGAGCGGACGGGCCCATTCCCAAAATAAGAAACTGGGATAGAGAAGAGTAGTGGAGAGAGAGTTTGTGTGTGTGAAGTGCCCGGGGGAGAGGGAAGGCACAGAAATGAGTGAGAAGAATAAAAGATGAATCGTGGTAGAGTAGAAGTATCCCACAGGAGGAGGGGCGGACAAAGGCTCAGAACAGGGTCAGTGCACAGCAGGACAGAGCTGAGGAGCGGCCTCTTTGACCTGTCCACTCACACTATCTCTAAAAAGGAGAAGTCACAATGCATGGGTAAGGATGTCTACTAACTGCATTACCCAGTGTCATGCCCCTTTAACTATTATCATCCATACAATGCCAAAATCATCCAGACAATGGCAACGAGTAATCAAAAAACATTAATTATCTTCAGGTTGTCTTACCTATTTGTTTCCATGGAGGCAAAGCAATACAATCTCCATGGAGAGAAGGTGGGCCCCCAACCAGAAAATTTACATAGAGTATCTTTGACAAAATAAAGAAAATGCTTTTAACTATTGCTATGTTTTGGTTAAAGTTAAATCTAAAGTTTTCATTTTACTAATTCACCATTCTCTTTGTCCCTAAAATAAATTATAAACATATGAAAAACTTTGTTGTCACAGCGACAGTGTGACTAAAGAGGATGTAACATTATCTAAATCATCTGGAAGAAAGTTTATTCTGCCTAACATAGCCTGAGTCACAGTGATCCTGGAGTTTATTGGTCTGACGTGACGAGGAACAGGGCCGGGTTACAGTTCTGTATCCAGTCAGCTCATTCACAAACATTCCTCCTTTCTCTTTCTCTTCCTCCCTCTCCTCTCAGCCCAGTGTAAATCAGAGCGACACGTGAAAGCCCACCGCGGGGAACAGATAAGTCCAAACAGGGAAATGTGTCCTGGGATGACTGAGACATGCAGGGAGGGTTGTTGTCAAACAGTCTATAGACCCTGAACCATAAGAACAAGGCAGATCATGTGAAATTAGAACCATATTTTGAGCATAAAAGTTAATGTTTTTTTCCAATTCCAGATGTTTATGTATTTGAATAGGTGATGGGATACGAAACTTTTCAGGCCAGGAACACTGATGTAAAGAATGCGACCAGAATTCTTACCCAATAGTTATCTTACCAAATTGTTGTACAAGTAGCAAAAAATACATATAGATATAGACATAGACATCTCCTCTCAGTGTTATCTGTTAATTCTTCCAAAGTACTCCCTCCCTAAATTCATGACTCTAAAAGTGATTGACTATTAGTGTCAGTATCCAGAATGTACCAATTTTTTGACGCCAAGTAAGTAGTCAGAAGATATGATAATTGCATGTTCATAGATTTAATTAGTTCTTCATCAATCCAATAATTTATGCTTGTAGGTTTATAGTAAGACTTTATAGTAAGACATTTTCTCAAAAAATCTGCATTGGTCTACTGTGTAATAAACTGAATTTTCTTGAGTTGAGATAGAGAATGCCACGTAGTATTGCCCTGCAGATAGCTAAAGACTGCCTTCACATCTACATCCAAATCCCCGACCTCCTTTAGGTCTGTTGTGCAGGTGTCTGGCATCTGATTGTAATGAAAGATTAAAGAAACACATATAGAAGATATTTACCCAGACTTGCTCCTGGAGAGCAGCTTTCATCACATGCTTCAGAGTGCACCCTTCGGCGCACATGTCTCAGGACCCACAGGTGCTGTGCTATGGGATGTGGTGGAGGGGGATGAAAAGACATGTGCGCTTGAACACATTTGACCTGGGTGATCCCAGGCCCGTATCCTGCACTGAGGTGAGGAGGGGTAACATTCTTGCTCAGTCCAAGTCTAAACACCTGCACTAAGACAATACAGCTCCATGAGGCTGCTCCTGTTAAAATACCACTTTAAATGCCACTTTAAATGCCACTTATCTTTTCCACTGTAGCCTGATGAATGTATTTAAAGATGGTTTAATTTTATCAAGGACTGGAGGTTTTCAAAATACATGTGTTGAACCACTATTACTATTACTGCAACAACTAAAAATACTAGTAACCATGCCTAACCATACTTAAATGGTTAAGCTCTCGGTACAAACTATATGCTACAACATCTGCTGGGATCTTTGAAGGTATTCACATTTCTAAGAACTTCGCTAATTGCCTTTCTACTTTTGTTCAGATCCGTTCCTTGTCACTAATCTCTGTGCGCAGATAATGAGCCAACTTTTAGGATATATTTCCCCATTTCTGTTATATTTAAGTCTTTACAGTTCACTCCCGGTGAAGATAAAAGTAAGTAAGAAAAAAGTGTCTTGTCAGATATAGAAACTACTAAAAAGTGGGTGGTTAATAGTGCCAGTACTGCTACTGCAAATAACTCTAATACAATTATTATTAATAGTAGTATTACTTTATTACTACAATTACTACTCTTGTATTAAAATTAGTACACCACTGACAAGGTTAAGGTCAAAATAAACTTATTACAACCACTTATGAAGTTCCATCATATCCATCAAAACTGTTCATCAGTCACCATAACTATGCAGAACAAAACAGAAATTCTGTATTAATCGAGTAGATAAACCCATACAAAGCACAAGTGACCTCAAGCACCTCCAGCTAACATAGTCGAGACAAAGGCAAACCAATAATGCTTTTATAACCTCATAAATGGTCAATATTTCCCCAGGTTGCCACGGAAAAGAATGTGCTAACTTTGCTGCACCATGGTGAGCTAAAGAAGACTGCGTTTGTTTGAACAAGAGGGAAAATCCTCTGGTCTTAGCTGTAATAGTTTTAATAATAACATCAAAATGGTGTGTCAGACAGAGCCCAGATGTTTTGAGGCAGGGGCAGCAGAGGAGGAGTTAGTCTACAAAGGTTGAACAAATACACACTGCTTAGTCCCATTACAAACTGACTTACGTAGATTGCCTTTGGGGTAGCTCAGCGTTTCGGGGAGATTTGACTAAGCTCTATGACATTGAACATGAAAATAAATACCAAGGTGAAGACATCGATACACGAAATAAGGTTAAAACTGTTCCGCAACATTGTTATTGACCGGGTGTACAAAATTGGTGGATTAAGTGTGAAGAATAGCTAGTCACAAATCACACTTTTATGAAAGGCAAATGTGTCTTGCCCAAGGACAGCATAATACTAGTGCCTGAAGCAAGAGTTCAACATCTGGTTATGGGTGGACATCGCTGTCACCTCATTCTATTATAATTAAACTATAGTTATCAAGGCTAGAAGCTATGTAGTTAATGCCATCAACACAAAATGCAAAAAGAGTCAAAATTATGAGTTCCTCTTATGGTCCTTTTATACCACCTAACTGAAGTTATCTTCCTGCAAAGTCATTAGTCCCCTTCTTTTCCGCCCATCACTGCTGAGGTATGATTGAGTTGGGGTTGTTGATTTAAACCCCTGTTGTCCTCCTCCTCTCTGCGTTTGCTGCTCCACTGACCTGTGGCCATTCACTATCATGTCAAATGTTAAAGCCTCTCTAATTGGCCGCTCAAGACTTTACAAACTGATTGATAAGCAAAGATGGAGGCGGGTCTGTTTGTCCTTTTGTGTTTTGGGAGAGGGGCGTGTTGGAGGGGGGCTGGGAGGTCACTCATGGGCCTTTTAGGGGTCGGGGGGACATGACTTTGGCCCCCTACCTAAGCGGGGCAGCCCTGAATGGTCCCAATAGAGCCGTAAGTTCTACAGTCCATAAAAGATACTGGCTGGGGGAGACGCTGTCTGACAAGTGGGTTTTAGGTTTATGGGTGAACTATTCATTTTGTCTGGATCCAGGTCAGTGTTAAAATTCCACAATGTTTTGGTCGCCAACACAATTTTAGCTCACTCAGAAAAGGATTCCATTTACCAAAGTGAAAAAAAATCTATTGCTTAGAGGTATGGCTACTATACTAAAACTTATACTATACCAAGTTTATCCAATATTGAAGCAAGACTCACTGCTATTGATAATATTTGATACTGACCATTTCCATTGCAGTTGATACTTTAAAACCAAATAGTATAGCTTTGGAATGTACAAAAGTCGTCAAGATGTTGCATATACCATGAAGCTCAAACCCAGGAATAGAAAAAAAACAATGACTTTTCGAAGGCCAGAGTGAATCTAAACTGAACAAACTGAGTAAAAATGCAGTTGCTTTTCAAACATACTCCTGTGTAATGTTAGTTAACAAGCTCTGACAGCTCAAACATATCTTATCTTGAGTCCAGATTTTTTGCAGAAACAAACTTTAGCTTAGTTTCCTCAACAGGAACCTATTTAAAACAATACCACTCAATACAGGGATTTTTCACTGGGCACACATTCCTTTGCCCTAAAAACACAAACGCAATATCCACCTGAAAATATATATCCGGAGAGGATTTCAGATGACCCAAAGACTAGAAGCACTTGGCCCACCACAGGAATGCAAATTGTAATCGCTTTCACATTTTTCCCCAAAGCAAAGCAATAAAAACCTTAACCCCAATTTTACCTAAACGTCTCCTTTCATGAACCAACAGCCTGAAGTCCCTGAAAGCAACAACGGTCCTGTCTAATTTAAAGGGCACGTGTGTGGAGTACAGGGTCTGGAAATGCAGGAGGGAGCTGTGGTCATTCCTGGTCACTGGCTTATGGGAATGCTTGACTTGACAAAAAGGTTCAACACAAACCACTTCAATGCAGCAGGCCAGGAGGTCCAATGTGGGCTGAGGTACTGACACATGCAGATGACGAAAAGTTAAGTGTAGGGCTTGTGTCTGTGTACTTTTTATCCAAGCAATGGCAGTACAATATACAGTTAGTTATCCCTACTACCAGAATGGTCTGTGTTATGTTGGGTTAGCCCTAGAAAACTACTACAGCCGTCGTAAGACCCGTCATAACCTGAGATCTATTGAAAGCATTGTTACTTCAGCAACCATTACTTCAATAGTTATAGTAAGCCCGAAACAGCAATAAACCCACTTCTTTATCCATGGCGACTATGATCTCAAAGTTTGTTATGGTAAAGGCATATAAAATAATTACTTAAATGCAATTGGCCTATTTTCTCCACTGATCACAAGTGCCAGGCATGTTATTAGCAAAAAATATGAAGAAACCACCATATAAAAAGTGCTGACTTCAGGTTTTGGCTGCTGCATATAGCTGGCCTGTGTGAAAGCTGTCTGGACCCTGTGTCTGTCTGGGTCCTGGGGCTGCAGCTCTTTGAAACCTGCTCTATAATTAAACAGGGACTATATGAATAACAGGTGTCCAGAGCAGTCAGTTATGCACATGCTGCTCAACATAAAAGACACCACACAAGGACTGTAAATTTGGCAGAAAATAGGCAATTTGGTACAATTGCTCAAATATTTAAATCATGGTAAACTTACTGTTACATCAAAGTAATGTTACCCATACAAGTAAAAATGAATAAAAGAAAAAAAAAACAAAAACAACTATATAATGTTTCATGTTTTTAGAAATACTATTCTAACTAGCAGTAATTTTGAGGGAAAAAAAAATACTATTACTATTTTACTACAACTACTATTATTTTATTATACTACTATTACAGCTACCATACTGGCAATTACAACTGCTGTGTGGTAAGAGAAGCAGCCAATGAAAAAGATATGACAACCTGCCTGCCTCAGCGTCTGACTCCTGGCTCCGACAGTTTGTCTTTCCTTGTTCTTCCCCCCCTTTGCTCCCATATCCTGTGCTGTTCTGTCAAATAAATCAAATGGGTCAAAAAACATCTTTAAAATGTTCAAATTAAAGTTGAAATGTCTGTTCAGTATATGTATAAAACCTAAATAAAATAATCTAAATTAATGTCACTAACTTGAATCTGATTTTGTATTTAATATTGCTTGTAGCCGTAGTACTTTACACATGTAGCACAATGGTGTATTTACAGCATTGATTGATATTGGCCTGGGATGGAGTGTGCATCGACTTGTTGGTGCAGCTTCACTTAGTAAATCAAAGTCACAGTAATGGCTGGAGAGGGTCAATAAAACTCTTAGCGGAAGTCCTGTCTATTGGATTACATGCTTTTCTGGACTGTTACTTCTGTTACTACTGCTACTATTACTAATACTACTACTACAGCCAACAGTATAAATGATGTGTTGATTCCAGGCCAGTGAAGCTCGGACCTCCCTGAGCTACGAAGAGCAGACGTGTGAGTGGGGACTGCAGTGAATAGTACTCCAGGGGTGTTTAAAGAAGTGAAAAGCTACGCAGAGCGTTTCAAGCATAACTCATTCCTAAGCGCAGGCTCTGGAGTTCTTGTGTTATGTAACCAGGAGGAAGCCAGGAAAATCTACTGACTTTCTAAAACAGTGGTTAGTCATAAATTTAGATGTAGTGGTCAGAAAGTGAAAGTAAAAGTTGTAATGAAAACCCACATATACTTATACCCACATTATTTATAACCATGTACTTTTTTCCCATGTAAGTAAAATGTGCACATCAGAATGTCTTAAAAAATAGAATTGTCATAGTATTCACAAATTAAGATATATGATACAGATATATACAATATTTATCACACTAGTTCTAACATCACAAGTACTACTCTCACCACACTCTTAGTACTGCTACTACAACTACTAGGTCAAAGTATGTTTTAAATACTATATAGGCTACAAAATATACAGCTGTGGTATCTGGTTACTACTGATCCTTTTCTTTGAAGCTACAGCCTATGTTATCTGATGAAGTCTATTGCTTGGAAAACCCTAATTACTGCTAATAGTGTTTTTCATATAAATGGGTTGGTGCATGGTTAAACAACACTGCCCCCTTTTATCTGAATCACAATTAGTGTAAATGGGACGTCTCTGTAGGGAGGGGCCTTTTATGACCCGCCTGTCCATAGGATCCCACTGTAAGACGCAGCAGGTTGGCCACATAAGATAAAACACAGTCACTTATTGAACTGGTGATAAGGTATCAGTATCAGCACACGCTTGCCTCCTTTGTTTAGGGCAGGAGTGTACCGAGCTTTTCAAAGGGGCACAGATTTGAAAAAAAGAGATTCGAAGAGATGACATTGCTTGATCTTAATGTAATAGAATTATATAAACAAACTTAAAATACTGTATTATAAGGCTGTTTCTTCTACAAGTTGATTTTGTAATAAATACAATATACTTTATAGTTAAAGTTATTTGGGTCATATTCACATTGGTTAAAAACTATACATGTCAGAATAAGGATGGTGTCAGTATAAAGACTATATTGTTAATAGTGGTGGAAGGCCAGATGGAACCTCACCCAGTCCCACAACTTGCCCCTGGGCCACCCTTTGGAGGTCTTTTAAAAGGTCATTTTACTGCGCTGGAAGTATTTGCAACTTTGCTAATAAAATATATGTTTTTTTCAAGCTAGCAGGTGATATTTTGAGAGCAAGCCATCTCATTTCAGTACATTTTAAATGTTTTAACAGTAAGTATCATCATTCTGTTAAGTATGCCATATCTAGACTTATTAGAGGCTGCAGCAGTTTAATAGCAACAGAACGGAAAAAAAAAGTTTTAACAATGTGAAAAGCTATCTTCCAAATACGCCTTAGTGAAGCTTTCTTTGGTGGACACTCCTCTCCCATACACACACACACACACACACACACACACACACAGCGGCGCCTGGCATGTATCCCCATAGTCTCGTGTTTGGACAGCTCATTTTGTGACACCCAATCAACATCCACAAGTCCTCCTAAACCAGGCTAGAGCAGAGCAGTGTAGTCCCTGTGTTAGTGACGCTGGTTTTAAGTTACACAGATTTGAGAGTAGAGGGGGAGTCAGGATGCTTGTTGCTTATGTGGTAATATTTCGAGAGCACATGGTTGGCAGTTCACCACATTCCTCCATCAGGCCACACCAGAGATGTCCCACAAAACCAAAACAGATTACAGGAAAAGTGGTGGGGCAAAATGCATGGGATTATTTAGAAGGGCAGAGGGTTATGAGAAAAACATGCAATATAGTTTCACATACTGAAATATTATATAGCCAATTTCTGCAGAAAATGTTGTGTTTCATTGATACAAGAAAAAAAAAAAGTAAAGCAGTATAGTATACTTTCCTGGTGGTTCAGATCATGAAAGCCAGGACAGATCCAGTTCAACCCAGGTCTAAACCATCAATACCAAACAATAATCCCATTTGTAAAGCACTATGATGTTTTCTGTAGCAAGGAAATCATGAATCAAAAAGTTAAATTGAACCTTTAAGTTATTACACAGGTAAATAGCTACTGATACATTCGCTATGGGAGGTTTCCACAACATGAGCCACTTTATTATTGGACCACAGGAAGCATGGCCTATGTGAGGATACGGGGACCTGCAACGACATGCCAAGCTTGGACTAAAAGCGGGGTAAATCCACTCAGGTATGTCCCGGGTCATTCAAACCACTCATCAGGGCCAAAGAGATGGGATGTGGCGGTTTCAAGACAAGGGGCGACTGGAAAGTGCCCCTATGCGCACACACACTTCACTTTACTATCACAACAACACCCCCCGTTAGCCAAAAGGGGTTAACTCTGAGATTAAAAGCACCCAAGCGATGGCCACATGCTGCGTTATCGGGGCAATGAATTCTCCCCGTCAGCTACACATGAAACAGGACAACCAGGAGACGGCTAAGCATTACAACTCAACTTTTTACGCACGCTCCATACCAAACCTATGCACTTTACGCACCAATTCCATTCACTCGTATGGTCAACTAGTACAATACATAAACCCCACATAAGGGCAGTCCACTCCTTTTAACCCCGTTTTACAAGCATGTGTTGTTGCTCCATGAATATAAGAGGATTATAGCAGCGTTATAAAAAAAAAAAAAAAAACAGAGTAATAGCGTAAAGAACACGCGCCCCCAAGGTAGAGTGGATCCAAAACCTTATTTATGTTTGACAAATGAATAAAGTGACACAAGTTACCTTAAGGATTGCTCGATCAAACAGCAAGAACAGCTTAACAAAAGTAAAATCCCCAAATCAAACTCATTGTAACAAGCCAGTAGTTAGCGCGTGTGGCAGCTTGGCTTCAACAGATAAGAGTTCGAGTACTTACGC
This sequence comes from Periophthalmus modestus, assembly GCA_019594935.1. Classification (NCBI taxonomy): domain Eukaryota; kingdom Metazoa; phylum Chordata; class Actinopteri; order Gobiiformes; family Gobiidae; genus Periophthalmus; species Periophthalmus modestus. The sequence continues at coordinate 15,664,971 of JAIEZT010000007.1, read as the reverse complement.
ACTGCCTCCTGTTTTGGGTCCAGCTCGGCACATGTCTGCTGAAGTAGGTTAATTTTACCGTGGAGTCTCCTCACGCGCTGGTTCGTGGACGTGAGGTCGTTCTCCAGCTCCTGAAAAATGGAGCACGCGTGTTTGGCGAGGTCCGACAGCTGCCGTAAAGTCCTCGATAGGGCCACATTATTGATAGTAACTAGGTCCTCGTAAAGTAGACCGTCCTCGTTTGGGATGTAGTGCCTGCAAACTAACTGGGGTTCCACGAGTCGTTTGGCAAATGGCATATTGTTGATCCGGACTGGGGGCTAAATCCGGTGAAAGTGTCCCAAAGTAGGTTCTCTCCCTTGGGTCCGTGCTCCACTGTCCTCGGTTCAGCCTCTAGTTCTCCCCATCCTTTCATTTGTCTCTTGGACGGGACTGGAGTGCTCCTCGCTGCTGCTGCGCCGGTCGGTCATCTGCTGCCCCTGACGCTACACTGTTTTCCCTTCTCCAAAGAAAGTCGAGGTGGATTTTAAAAGAGGGAGGGGGCAAAACACGGCGCGGATTGGAGAGTGCGCTGGATCCGGACTTTGGCACTGACGTAGGTTGCCTGGTGGTGATGCTGCTGTGCTGGTAGGTATGAATGGCACAGAATAGATTACCAAAGGTTTGCTATATACACAGTACTCTCAAATAAGCATAATGCAGTGTTTAGTGCATTTGCGATTCCAGGTAGTTTTACACATAAGCAATAATTTTACTAAGCTCCCCATCCACAACAAAAAAAAAGCAAAAAAAAAACAAAAAAAAATTTGTAGCTGACATGATATTATTTTGTCCTAGTTGGAGTATGCACAAATGAAGATTAGGAAATGTCTACATTGCTTTGCATTTTTCCCACATGCCTGTGTGCCTGTGGTAAGGACATACTCCAATTGTTTTGTATAAGACACTCCCTGTAGCTATTACACCCTGCCTGAGTATCAGTGTAGGATCAACGTGTCTGCAGAAAGCACGCAACACAATGCCATGTTTTGACATACACACTGTTCTATCATATTTACCAGTGGTGGAATGTGGAAGTCGTGAAGTACTGTACTTAAGAAGAATTTTAGGTAACTGTACTTTACTTAAGTAAAAGTGGATTTATTTTTGCCTCAGAGAAGGTATCTGTGCTTTCTACACCAATACATTTTTGAACAGACTTGCTGAAAAGGCTGAGGGTTTATTTTTCACACGTTCCTAATTTGAGCAAAAAAAAAAACAAAAAACAAAACAAGAAAAAAAAAAAAAAAAAAAAAGATGAATTCAATTGTTTCTGTTGAACTAATTTTAAGAACAAATCTTTATCAAAGTTGCTACATTTGAAGCCTGCTATGATCTAAAAATCTGCACAAAATACTTTTACCTTTTGTCTTTAATAAAAAGTATTTTTAAACTGGTACTTAAATACTTTTACTTAAGTAAATTTTTTCATGTGATACTTTTACTTTTACTTGTGTCTATTTTGTCCTGGTATCTTTACTGTTACTTAAGTAACAAAATCGAGCACTTCTACCACTGATATTTACTAATACAGTACTTTAATGAGAACTAAATAAGACTATGTACAATTCTTGTTAACCATTTCACTTTTTTGCAGGGTGCAAATTTGAATCTAAGATCCATGTTAAAGTGTGGCCCTCTAAGTAAAATTAGCCTGGCAGCTGTAATAGGCAATGGATAGTTTGTCCTCCTAATCCTGTGCCTCATAATACAAAGCTTCTGGGTTTGATTCCTGGGCCGGGTGAACTCTTTTTTAATAGTTTGCATGTTCTCCCTGTGACTGCATGGGTTTCCTTTGGGCATTCCAGTTTTCCCCATCAGTCCAAAACATGCACAGCAGACTGATCCTCCAGCTAGGTACTCCTAACAAAGATCCCTATTTGGGATCTGGAGATTTGGTCCTCTTGGTCCTGACAGGTTTCCCAGAGGCATGTGAAAAAATGCTCACCTTTCCACAGATCTGACCTGTAACTTGGCCTAGTGCCATCACCTGCTTGCCCCCTTGAAGACATGCAAAATAATACTGTGGAATATTCTAGTCAAAACAATAAACCACAGCATTGGATTTTCAAGACAAACCCTCCACCAGAAAGGTTACATAGTGCACCTTTAATTAAATAACTCAATGCATTAACGTAATCATAAATGAGTGAATAATAATAATATTTGTTCCAGGCTTAACTGTATGTTTGTTCATTACTTCCGTGTCCGGGTCTGACAGTGTGTAAGTCCACCTCTTTCACATTTGCTGATGGAGTATTTAGTCAAATCCCTGTTAGATGGAGGTGTCAGGGGCCTGAGCTCTTCCTGTGGCCTAACCAAAGTCCACACCAGAAATGCAGCGGTAGCAAAGCCCTGCCCGGGACAAAGGGGAGCGTGGCCCGTGGAGGATGCCGTCATGTTGGAGTAATGGTCTGCCACAATAGAGTCACTTGCTCTGATAAAAGCTGCTAATCTGTGTTGTGAGAACTGCGGCGGTGACCTCTGCTCCTCGGGTATGTTTGCAATTGGTTTTCATAAGAACGATATGGATCTAGTTCAAAATCAGACCAGAAAGCTTGCTGTTAGCTACGTTGAACTAAATGTAACTGACCTTTGAAAAACAAAAGAAACATGCTGCTTTATTTATTTTTTTTAAAGGTGCACTGCATGTAACTTTTCTGGTAGTTATGATGACTCCTGAGACATTTTACAACTATCACCCTTATGTAATAGATAACCTTATGTCATGTCAAAACTACCATTTTCAACCCTCCGCTGTATTTTCCCAGTGTATTTGTTGTAAAGCCTAGATAATTTTTATATGTACTATTTTACTTATGAATGTGCAATTTAAAAATAATATCTTGTACTTCAAAGTAGGCAATTGCAGTACAGCTAGTAATGGTAGTAATTGCACCGCACATGAATTTAATGAGGTCCAGTTGACGAGAGCTATGGGCTCAAATTACCATCTCCAGCCTGAAGATTCATTAACAGTAATAAGCACATAGATAATCACTGCTGAGCTGGTCCTACATGCCAATTACCGCATCTCCATCAGAGGTATACTTATAAAGCAGACCATGATCTGACACATATAGATCCCTCATCACACGCAGCTGCCATTTTTGAAATGCAAAGCAAACAAATCTAAGTGGTATTTATAGTGCAGTGAGGAAGGCTCCCCATTAAGCTGTCAGGCCAAATGAACACACATGCACTGCTCTACGAGTGCAACAGAGAAAATAAACTTGGCACAGGAGGCAGGTAGTGACGGGCTGCACTGTGCCAACATTTGGTGATGGCACCCTCGTGTTGTCTGGGAGTTTCTCAGACTCATTCATTCCTATCAAGTCTTTCCTCAGGAACTGGAGTGACATAGTTATATCTTAGAAAGCTGAGGCTGCAATTTTCACTTTTCAACTAGTATAGAAAATGCATTGTGTATTAATTAAAGTCACAGTATGTAACTTTTTAACCAAAAAATAGACTAAAAGCATGTTATTTTTCAGTTGTTTATTGCACTAAAAAACATGGAAAAAAACATCTACAACAGCGTCCTTACTCAGAGTGGGCTTGCATCTCCACAGACCTGACTCTGGCCTGAAGGAGGGCTACATCCTGCTTCATGTTCATTTGGCTATAATATTCCACAGTATGGCATAAAACTTACCTATCTCCACGGAGAATGTGCCGAAATATGGTTTCTATTTCTGTGGAATTATGTAGCCAACATGCCACCTCCAGAGTTACACACTGTACACTTAATTGTCATTCATTCTTTTTAGTCGCAGTCTCGCAATTTGATGTATTATAACAGATCAAGGTCTCTGTATATTTATAACATCATTAACACTTATAGTGCTAGTAATAGAGAGCAGAAGAGGTATAATTCTCAGCTACTTTATCCCTTCTGTTATTTTAGATATGTCTTGTTGAAAGATTTCAAACACATCTAAGACAATGAGATGGTGGACCTGGACAGAAAAAGCCTTTGAATGAGACAAACCGGAGCCAGTCAGTTCTGTCAGTATCAAAGTATGGAGGTAGAGTGTGAGGGTCTGAATACTGCCATCACTGAGATCTGCCCGACCAAGGTTTGTTGTGACTGAGGCAGGGAAAAGGGCAGCTGCTGCAGGGGTGCCACAGGGTTCAGACTGGGGACCGTTTGATCTTTTTTTGGTCCCCAACACAAGATACTATCAGCACTGAGCTTCACATGTTGTTTTAAGGAAACTAATTAGCTAGGAAGTCCCATACAATGACATAATTAACTAATTTAAAGAACCACTCAGTTACAGCAGATAAAAATAGACAACTTTATTGGTTTATTGTCAACCGTTTGCAGAAAAGCACTTTGTACTGTCCAGTCTTTTCGATCAAACATGCAGCATCACATTACATCCAGGAAGGCAATCAAGTTTTTTTTTTTTTTCATTTACCAAATATAGCACTCTTAATAGCACGGTAATCCATTCATTGTGCTATTTATATTATATTCAGTTTGTACTTTTAATGATAAAAGTAATTAATGTAATGTTTATGTTTTGAACAAAAATATAGATGCATTATGGAAAAATAGAATTGTCATGTTACAAATCTTAAATTAAAAATTACATTGTTCATTTTATATATTCATCATAATCTTTCCTTGCGCCATAACAATCATATGGAGTGTGAGGAACAGAAATGATAAAAACCTAATTATAAATACATTTAGTACAACTTTGCAATGTGCATTTTATTAGCAGTGCAATAACAGGTCTGCAGCACCATCACTTGTGGGTGCATACTTTGGATTGTACTATACAATGATCAGGCGTAACGTTGTAGTAACAAAGTTTATCTCTTAACTTTTTGGTCGGAACAAAGTACTAAGAAATACAACAGGCAAATCTAATAGTCAGTTTGTCGAACTGAGATGGTTAGATGACTGTTTAAGAGCATCTCCAAAATATAGGGCTGTGTAACGTGGAGCTTGTCATTATACATACACCCACCATTAATAGTGAGGCGCATAATGTTACGCCTGATCTATGTATTCATTCATTCATTATGTAAACAATCAAAAAGTTGTACTTCGTAACAGCGAGATGCATAGACAGGTGGTAGATGAGATTTAAAAAACAAATGCACGTAACACAAATAAGTTAGGATCCCACAGTGAAGCAGAATAACTTACATAGCCATTTAATACAGTCATGATAAAATACATTGTCTTGCAGCATGTTGCAGTAGTTGAAGAACTTGAACATGTCCAAGTGGGGCACCTCAGGAGATGCAAATTGAAAGCCCAGATAAGTTTGACTTTGTGGAGGAGTCTATAGTCCTAACAAAGACTTCAGGCTTTAGTAGGACCATGTGACCTTAGTCCAGTCTGAGTCATGTAGTAGCCACAGGCCGCACAAGCTCCAGCTGGGACTCCAAGGTGACCCTCTCCTGGTGAACCACCTGCACACAACAATAAAAACACAAAAAACACACACAATCTGATCAGTGACGGCAGAACAAGATGCTCACAGGCTGTGGATGGCATATTTACTCGGCTTAGTCATAGTAACAAAATCAACAAAAATAATTAGCAGCAAGTTGCGGCATGCATATTAATTTCACCCCGTCAATGTCAACTGAACCCTTTGCATAAGCTGTACAAACAACAGCAGCTTTGACTTGCACACCTGCAAAGTCATCACAAAATGATGATTTAGCATATAGAGCACACACCAGTAGAAACATGCACTATGTTTAAATTATTAAAAAAGCCTTAGATGTTATTTGAATTTTAAAAATCTTAACCAAAATCAGTCCCATTCAAATGTAAGTTCTCTGGACAACCATTCATTTAACCTAATTTCCCTGACAAATATTCTTGCGTTTGGGTAACAAAAGAGCTTAAAGCAACCATCCCAAATTGGCCGACCTGACTATATTGTATTCTCACACTTCATCAGTGGGTGTTATCTACCTTAGTTGCTGTCTGACAGCGTGCCAGAGACCACATGTGAGCCTGAACAAAGGCCAGGTAAGGGGAAGGGGGAACAGGTTTCACATCTGCCAACTACTGGTAAAAAACTAAATAAACGTACAGATTGTAGCTTTAATTAATGATTTTACGGAAAAACTAACTCACCATTATTATGGACTTTTTTATGACCACTTTACCTGTCCATGTTCACTATAAATGTCACATTTTTTGGATGAACTTGAAAAATCCTCTATATAAAATGATCTACAGTGTGTTATGGCCAGCTCTGCTCTCATAAAGGGAGAATTCTTTTAAAGTATATTACAATCTTTTCACACTCAATAAAAACTACTTATGCCGAGACATTTCTCAAAAATGTTCCACGTTAGCGGGCTTAGGACTTTGGGGATTATGAAAGAATATGATGCTTTTTCCAATACTCCAAGCTAAGGTTATAAGCACGGATTTTTCCCTCTCTCTCTCACACTTCTGAAGCTGGGTGTGTGGCTGCATGGCTCTATTTTAAAGGGGACAGTTGTGAATGCCATTGGCTGTTTGGTATTTAAACCAGGCCGGGGACTATATACAGCCATGTGCGCCTTTCTCTGCAGATTCCACACATGCTTTGCAAGTCAAGCTGAATTGCAGCAATAACTAGATTACATTGTGCAAATAAAAGTAATTGTAGTTATAATAAACCAGATATATAGAAGCCAATTGTACCCGTGTTCATTTTATTACAAAAACATTAGTAAAGATATTGATTTCTTTAAAAAAAAAATACATTTTTGTCAACTTTGTTTAAATTTGTAGGAAAAGTAGATCCTATAAAACTAGCTAAGTCTGCAGACATAATTCAAAAAGGCCAATTGCAAAAGCATTCAGACAATTTTGCAGAAGAGAGTCATCTATGATCTATGAAGGCAAACTCATAACAAATACAGCTTACTGTGTTTGCACTTTGTTGTGGTTTACTCGTGCAGTCTGAATGATAGAAATAATAAATTCTCATAGAGAGACTTGAGATTGACATTGGAATGTGGCGGTGGGAACCAATCTTAGTTGCTGAACATATTAGATTTCCCTGTTGTGTCATTAGTGGCAGAATGACAGGCACGCTGCATATGCTCCATACTCCATCTGTGAGGCCAAACCCTAACACCCAGGGTCCTGCCTTCGTCCAGTTCTGGGTGTAGACAGGGGCAGACAGGAGCATACAGGAGCAGAAGACAGGAGCAGTCAAGAGCAGAAAGTAACAGTGAGGGAAAGCAGATGGAGGAGAGCAGCCAACATGAGCAGAAGGCCAACGTAGACAGGAGCAGACAGAAGCAGCATACAGGAGCAGATAGAAGCAGACAGGAGTAAGCAAGAGCACAAAGGAACACAGAAAAGAGCAGATGGAGGAGAGCAGCTGACTTAAGCAGAAGATAGGAGCAGACCAGAGCAGACAACAGCAGCAGACAGAGAAGGGCAGGTGAGATGAGCAGGTGACAGGAGCAGACAGGAGCAGACAAGAGGAGTGGAGGAACAGCCAACAGGAGCAGCCAGCAGGAGGAGAAGACAGGAGTAAACAGGAGGAGACAGGAGGACCAGAGGAACAGAGGAACAGCTGAGAAGCAGACATTAACAGCAAGCAGGAGTAGCCAGCATTTGCAAAAGGCAGGAGCAACTGACAGGAGCAGACAGGAGAAGAAGACAGGAGTAGACAGGAGCAGCTGGCAGAAGCAAACAGGGACAAGACAAGAAAACAGAGGAGCAGACAGGAGTAGAGGAGCATTTGTCATCACACTTAGATGAGAACAAACAGAATCCAGGTCTTGACACTGAACTGAGAGCTTTTGAAAAAGTGTCAATAAACACACTGTTCAATAACCTACAACACTCAAAAAAGCTGGCTTTCTGAAAGACCATATGGCATCCATGGGCTTCAGAGCTATGACGATTTTGTACTTTCAATTCATAAACTTAAAATAAATAATTCAAAACAAAATATCCCTCTTGAATATGCAAAGTATACAAATAAAAAAATCATGAAAAGGATGGAAAATTGGTATCTCTGGCTTTTTCTTGCTTTTAGGAATTTGTGAACCAAGATCAGAACAAAAAAATACTCCATTAATAATGGAATGCCATGCTGTTGTATTTATCTTGAGGCCCCTCTTGATTGTATAAGCTATCTTTCTCTAAGCTATACTTAATATGTCAAGTATGTCCAGTGCAGTTAAGTATGTACTAAGAGTAGATTTCCCTTGTTCCCCCAGGCCCAGCGGCACACCCCATACATCTTTCACATGTTGTGGATGGACACACTTCATCAGAGCAGGGCTGTCTACAGAACTGCACATGCTATACATACTAAAAACACATGTGCGAAGCTAACCTTCAGTTGCTGCTGGAGCTCACTGTTGAGACGTTTCAGCACCGCGTTGGTTTCCTTGTTCTTACGTATAGCCATCTGGATCTCCCTCTTCTGTCTGGACAACACCCTAGTAAAAATACATGATTAAAACGAATTGAGCTGAGTGTGTTCAATAACATTATTGCAGCAGTAGACAGCTGTATCTCTGCTGCTAACATCTATAGACTGTACATATCCATAATAATACTTTTCACTTACTGTTCTTTCATTTACACCACTTACATAAGATAATTTTACTTTGACTATTCATTAATTATCATTTTTACATTTATAATGCTGCTCTTTTTTGTAATATGATGTGAACAGCACTGACATTTCTGACCACAGCAGACCTGGAAAACCCCACAAGAGCAGAGGTTTTGGCTCTAGCTATAAATTTTTAACTTCTTCTAGCAGATCACATCAAAATAGAGAACAACATGTATAAATATCCCACCCTAAAAACTGTTCCCACGATGAAGAGATAATCTTAATTTTACTCATCAGTTGTTATGGTGCTCTGGCTGATTGTTGTACCCGATAATTAAGCCTGTCCACACCACCCCAGGGCAGATATAAATCACTTACAAGAATGCAGAGACTGACAGTTTTGTAGTTTATTCAATTCCAGAACCACATGTTAAAGCTATTACCCTGTATTTGAAATATTTATAGCTTTTTTGGAATTATTTTTAGCCTTTCAATCTAATTTGACTTTTTTACCAGGGCATATTTTTCTTAATGTAAACCCAATCATTATTTTTTTATTGATGTGGTAAATTGGTATAAAAATAGTAATTGTTTAAAGATTTAAGTATTGGCCATCTTTCAGTTAGATCTTTTGTCCTTTAGTTTGAGGAATTTTGTACCTTAAATCCTTTCATGAATCTCATCTTATGATCAGTCTAAGTACTATTTCTTTTTAGCAATATAAGAATTTGTATCATTAACTTACTTCTGAGGAGCCTTGGTGGGAGGAGCCAGTGTCATCGCAGGTGGTGGTACGTCCATGTTTGGGACTTCTGTATGGTATTTCCTACGAGCTGGTTTCTGTGGAGCACTATGGAGCAAATCCTAACCAAACATGACACCATCATCACTCACTAGTTTACCATTTGAAATTACTATTCAAATATAATTACATTAAAGTACACATGCTGGTAGGATCGAGAGGCTAACCTGTTTTGAAGTGCCAGTCAGATCTTCAGTACTTCGTCCAAATCTGGAGTGTACACTTTGACCTTCACCTTTACACTGCTCTCCTCCTGAAAAGACACAAAGGGTTAAAACACAAAAACAGATTTTCACAACATCAGTACACAAATGTTATTTAATTCAAAGGCTCTTAGAAATTAAATGAACACTATATCTGTAAGTACATTAGCAGAAATACGTTAATAGTAAATAACAACAAATAAACCTTCATGCCTTTTTTATTAATAAGAGGCAATGATACAATGATAAAACCAAACTGGCATAGTTTCATATATTTGACTGAAAATGTTACTTTAAGTTACCTTCCAGCAAGTACAATATGCCAATAACATGAATACATTAAATAAAAAACAGATTTGATTTATCGCGTTTCACCTTTTTATGTTACCAATGATGACTACTTCCACTGTCCAAACACATGCATTAGTGCGTAAAGTTGTGATTATGCAGTGCCCACAGGGGTTGCCCTGTGTGATGGCCTGCTCTCAGGGTCAGCCCTGTGATTAACTGATGAGTAACTCAGGTGTATCTCGTCCTGTTTACCCCTGAACAGCAGGGACGGCCTGCAGCCCTCTACTAACCAAACCAACGAAATAGCAGATCATTATTCACTGACTAGCTCACCTCTTTCAAAAGCTACAGCAGTATCAGGGATGTTATATTTTTTGCTAAACATTAATACAACAGAATTGAAAGCAAGTTTGTAAAAATGCATGTTTTGTGCACATTTGTCACTTATTTACTGATATTTAATTTTATGAATTAAATTATAAAAATGTAAATGTTGGTAACCAGATAAGGCCTTTAGTGGATAATTGTGTCTGAAAAATACATGAGTACTTGAAATACCCAATGAGTAAAATGAACTAGTCCAGTTTAAGTGTGGACTGAAACTAAAGGCCCTTTAACTTCAACTTTTTTAAGTCCTAATATGTAACCTGAAGTCAGGTTTGTGGACATGCAAGTCCATTCAGAGTTAGGACACAGGTTTTCCTATGTCTTTCAGTGTAATAAATACACCCATAATGAAAAAAAAAACAAAAAAAATGTAGTAGAAGAAGTATGGCTTTAAATTAGTTAATTGTGAAACTAGGAAAGCTCTATTGAGATTCAGCATGCTACTGTTTTCCATTATTAAAATACACTTTAAGTTCACACCTGCTTCAGTAGCTCAATGACTTAAACAGTGCATGTGGCATTTAAAGTCCTCAGAGATATCAACAATTTCAAAAAATGACGCTACATTATTTCAAGTTACATTATTTCCCTCAGGTCCATCTTTTCAATCAGCACCTAAAATCCAAATGCAACCAAATCCGATTCACTCATTTCAGAACTTCGGCAGTCTCCTCTCTGCTGTGGTGGTATACTCAGGATTCCTAAACCTTTTCCTAATGACTTAACCAGGCAAATGCCCCGCGCTAAATCGTACCCAAGATGCATCACTTCACTGTGAAAATGTAACGTGCAGACAGAAACAAATGAGCCCATAATCCACCACTGTGCTACTGTCTGAGCAACACAACCACAGCATGGAAATACAGTTATGGCTTTATGAACTGAAGAATCTCAATGTGCAGTGTGTGTGGCCAGGCAGAAGGGGGAAAAGCACTTAGATATTAAAGAAGACATATTGTTCTTGTATATATTGTTCTGTTCTACAGTTATAATCTATAATACTTGCATATCATTATGTTATAATTTGCACGTTTTAATAATTGCAATATTCATCTAAAGTGACATGATAAAAGAAACATGTCTGCTGACTTCTGCGTTAGAAAACTATGGTGCCCAGTGGAAGCTGACATCGCCATAAATGTCATCTCAACAAAGTGGGGATGGACAGCTGCACATCTAGTGAGCAGCAGATTTAAAAAAAAAATTGTACCAAAATGACAATGCAACACTGCTGAATCCAGCACATATCATCCATTAAGAAAATAAAAAAGTATTTTTAGTAGAACTTTTATTAAAAAGCATTATGAAGTGCAATTTGAAAGTAGCTTTTAGTGTTTACTATTAATATACTATTTTCACTATTTTCAAACACAAGTCTAACGAATAGTATAATACAACAATTTACAGGTTTTATGATAACTACTATAACCTTATTATCACCCAGGTAAAACATAGTTACAATTATAATACACTGTAATACATGTACTACAGTATACTACATATACTAAAATGTATTTCTTACTGTAACTACTGATACAAAGGCAATTTATAGAGTTCAAAATATACTGTGCTCAAGCAAATCAAATTAAATCTATTTAGTGTACTTCAATTTCAGAGTAAAAATATCTTATTGCTCTCTCCTTCAGCCTGTAGGTCATGGTCACTTGATTGGAATTCAAGGGACTGGAGTCAAAAATGAACGGGTGTGAATGTGACAAATAGTTGATGACATAATTATTGTAGGACCAATTTAGCAAAAAGCAGAGTGGTCTCTATATGAATGCACTGACCACGCTTATCTGCATCTGTGGGCTGTGAAATTGGACTGACAGACTTAACGACGCTGCTGCAGTTTGGGAGAAGAGAATTGAGATGTCATGGGTAGGTCATGACTGTTTCACTTCCTCCACAATGTATAATTAAATGTGTTTTAAAGATCAAATAGTCAGTGTAAACTTAAAAACATAACCCTCTAACAGATTTTAACAAGTTAAATCAAATGGCAGCAACACATCTCCAAAGGTCATGAAAAGGTCAATGTAAGTCTGTCAAATTGTCAAGGAGCATCTTGTACTATTATAGTATCTACATCTAGTAAGTTCAACCCATTGGCTAATTATGATAGGAAGGGCATCTAGGGGAAATGGATGTATTGAATGCTCATGTAGTAAAAATAAAGAATGCGACACTATAATTTTGCTCTGGGAATCAAACACTTTAGTCATCTTGTCTTATAACCTTGTTTAGGGCCTACATATGTTGACTCTGTTGTTGAAAATGTGTGTCTGTGTAAAATTATCCTTCTGTATCTATGCAATGACATGTAAACCTAGTGCTACTTAATTTTGCATATCTTCAAAACAACAATTGAGATAATATATTTTTTTTATATATATATTTCCCATGTCTACTCCTGACACAGCCTATTTTTGTCCATACTTAGGACAAGCAGAAATAACACTGTCTTGTTACTAGATCACTGTAATGAATCGAGTTAAGATAAAGTCAACAAAAATTCAATAAAATAATAATCTTAAACAGTTGCAGTTATGCCAGCACTGTTTTGTGTAATCATTTTTTGCTTAGTCTAGAAATTACACTTTCCCGGGACATCCAGTCAAAAGCTGAGATTGAATTACTCCCTAAACCCAATTGACACATTTTATTTGACAGGAAGCTATTTTTAAGCATGCTTCACTCTGGTATACGTCTCTGAGGGCTTGGCCAGTGTAAGTTTCAGTCCGCCTTAGTAAGTGAAAAATACACACTCTACTATTAGCAGCTCGGAGACGCTGGGGCTGCTGGGTCTAATTACAAGAGTGTTGTGAAGACAAGAAAAGAGAAAGTGATACAGAGAAGGAGGAGAGTGGGCTTTGGGATGGCACATGGGGAGCACACGGGGAGGCCGGCTGGGATGAAACTGAATACATGGGGAAGTGCTGTAACATGCTGGGATCTGGTGTGTTCAACAAGTACAAAGATTAACCCTGTGAACCACCAGGAGAAACAAAAAGAGAAAGTGAAGGGAAAGGGGTGGTTGATTTAAAAAAACAAGTATCACATTTGTTTTAAAGGAGCATATTGTGTCGAACTTTTGACCATCTCATAATGGTCCTACTCATAGGCTTATGTAAGTATTTCAGTTGATTCATGCATGTTTGAGTAATCTTGGATAGTTTTTGACTGCTGATTTTTCAACAATAAAAACAACTAATTATGAATCAGTTCTGCAGTCTTGCAAAGGAAGTCAATGGATTTTTATCATGAGCTGTTTTAGATCTAAATTACAGTTTACAATTGACGTGTAAAATAATGATCTACATGTTATAGCGCAATAAAAACCTGAAAAAAGCATAATATGTCTTCTTTAAGAGACTGACGATTTAGATTCAGCTTTATATTAGCAGATAGAACCGTCTCTCCAGATGGCAGACTGCAATAGGGCCATATCACAATTCAAATCAATAAATATACTGTGAACATCTAGCCAAAACCTTTATCAAGAGAATCAAAAGAAATTTGATAAAAATACATAATGGTTTAAACTCTAGTGGAAACTCTGCAACCCTAACTACAAGAGAGCTCCACTATGTGTGGAGTCAAAACTGTTCTGTCAGTCAGTCCCACTACGGCTACAGAAGAGACTCTGAAACCAGCATCTGAAGCATCTGAACCCTAACTACAAAAGAGCTCCGGGATGCTGGTCAAAACTGCTGCGGGAAATATTAAAATAAGAAAATATGAATATCTTTAAAAATGAATTATGTCAATATACAGAAGTCTAATCATAAACTCATTCATAAAGACGATTCATAATGTCTACACTCTAAACCAAAACCAAGGGGTGCAGATTGTGAACAGTGGCACTTGTGATAAGTTGCTGTTATCGTTAATGAATTACCACTTTTCTCTTATACTGCATAAGTCATACATATAATTTATTGACCATAACCTGACTTTGACCCGATCTGCTCTAACAAATAAGTTCACTATAATAAAAGCAGTCGCGTTTCCAGGTAATCTCTTTCATCTTCCCTGTGAATAATACACTACTGCTTTGTCATTTTCAATGCTTGACAGCTTCATAAATATTTAACTGGGCTGTAACAGGATACACGTTTATACCTAAATGAAATATATCAAAATGTCAGACAAGATAAGTCAGGGACAAAGAAACATCGTCACTCCAGCCGTAAATAAAGCACATGCGATTATAGTCACAAGGTAGCAAGGGCTTTGATGTGCCTGCTCAGAAACTCTTAAAAAATACAGTCTTGTGTAGTTACAGGGTACATGCACTCAGACTGACATGGTGTAGTGTTTTCTTAACATGTTTATTATGGGGTTCAGTCTTTCATTGGTGAATCTTACCTCTTCTCTAAAGTGACTGAAGTCGGCAAAGTTTGGCTGCTGCACCTTGTTTTGAGGAGGTTTCTCTGGGACGAAATGGGGGACCTAAAAAGATTAATTGGAAACATGGTTAGACTTTAATTAAAAAGTGTGTTTAGATGATAGAACAGACAGACAAGACAAAAGCTAACTATAGGGAGTCCATCAGTGCCTCATTTAGGTCACACAGCGTCCTGTCTTCTTCTGTCTATAAAGCAAAAAACTAAAAAATGTACATGTTTTTTTTCTGATTTTAAGTCAGATGCCCTTTCTGATTTAACTATCTTCACTTTCTACCTGGCTTAAGACATGAACAAGTTTAGTCCCACTGTGTGTTGCAAGCTCATTTCTGTAGACTAGCACAAATAGCCTGACAATTCAGTTACTCCCTATTACTCCAATACGGACAACATGACATCCTCCATAGACTTTAAATATAACTTATTATTTAGCCATATCCAACCACACAGTAATTTAGTTTAGAGATTCAATGCAGCATTTGTTCAATCTCTCTCTTCTCTGTTTTATGCTGTTACAATACAATAAACATGTCATAAATAGTGTACTGAGTGTTACCTGTGAGGGTGCCGGTCTGGGAGGCAGTGCAGGAGGTGGAGGAAGCCAACCACTTTTTGCACCTGAAAACAAGAACAAATGTAACTCACGTGAACACAAACTATAATTGGAGATCTGCTTTATACCAAACGACAAATACAATAAAGCGTCAGTTCCTGTTGCTTCACAAGGACTTCCACAAACTGAGTAAAGCATGTCACTGTGCATGTGCTGCAGCATTAGCAGTAAAATCAATACTGAACACTCCACTTGAAAATGAATGGGTTAAACTAGGAAGTAAATCTGTGCAGGATTTTGGTTGAAATTTAAAATGCATAAGTGACAAAAAAAAATCCAGAATAGTTCTAGTCATTTTAATAATACTAGGGTAGGAATTAGCATTACAGTACCTAATGCACCCTGTTGGAAAAGTTTGTTGAGGTCTAGAGATGAGGCTCGTGAGTGGGACTTTTGTGGTCGTGGAGGAGGTGTGGGCGGCTCCTCTGCTTTCTTCATGGCATCTTCTATAGAAGTGCTGGAGTAGGACCTGTAGTGGGGCAGCAGAGATGAATTCTTACAGTGTCAGGACAGGAGTATTATCATGGCAGAAGTTAATTTTTCATTGTCATTTGCACATAATTCTGTTGTGTTTCTGACCTGGGCCTAGTTTTCATCTTCATCTGTGGGTCCAGCTCCTGTGGAGGCTCTAAAAGGAAATGATCAGAAAGTGACAGTGTATTCAGTTTGGTGTAAAGTAAATGAGAACCACCTACTTCCTTAGAGATACAAATAGTATTACCTTAGAAAAATATGGCAGTGCAACACAACCATAGGCAACACTATTATGTATCATTAAAAACTCTAATTTCTCTTTACCTGGTCTTTGAGGAAAGGTTGTAAGTTGTGGAGTGGGTTCAAGTGCTGCTATCCTCACAGTGGTATCAGCTGTTAAGAAAATAAGAAACGCGAAATACAACTAGCATTATTAATTAATACATGTACAATAAGCAATATTTAAAACATTATGATTTAGAATGACATATTTTAATACAACTGTGACTTGAGCTGAAATGCCAGTAGTAAAGTAAAGGAGACTAGGACTTTTTGAAATTGACTTTGTTTCATTTACCTTGTTTAGTGACCTCCTCGCTTGCATTTGGTTTTATTTGTGGCTGAAGTCTTTCCACAATGTCAATATTCTATATAAAAAAAGAAAAAAATTCTTCTTAAGAGTTAATTGAATACATATAATTTGTTGTCCAAAGTAGTAGGACAAAAACATAGTAAAACAACACAGTAAAACACAATCTGCAAAAGCAGGCTTCTATTTCAGGTAGTGGTGAAGCCAATCCAGTATTTAGCATGATAGTGACATCTACAGGCTGTAAGCAGTATTGCATATCAAATCAACTACACTTACTGACCTGACTGTGCTTCACCTCAGTGTCCTCAAAGACAATAAGTGGCTCAACACACTGCAACAGTGAAACAATATATTTTGATTATAATTGCTACACGGAGAAATGTTTTTAAGAAGACTGCTGCACACGGTCTTACTCTTGGTTCATTTTTATTAGCACATTTCCATCCCTCTGACCTTCCTCGGGTATGGAATCGAAATGCTGTACTAATAAAAGTGAACCAAGAGTGAGACAGTGTGCAGGAGTGTTCTTAAGGAAAGTTTTCAGCTAAGTGCCTCTTCTCCAACACACCTGTCACCCAGTCAGGTGTGCAGAGTTTACATAGAAAGGTACACACAGAAATGCTACATTGTCCAAAAATATAAAATTTATATAGGCTATAGAAAAAGGCAAGAGGTAGAATGATATGATATTCAACAGTGTTACCTACTTCAGGCGTGTCCGGGACATCCTCCTCTGGCTGTACAAATGCCAATCGGAGGGTGGGGGGCAGGCTCTCTGGGAGGGGGTAGCCATTTTTACGAGCCACAATCAAATGGAAGGCTGTGCAGAACTCAGAAAACGTGAGCGCTCCATCTCGGTCCATGTCACTCAACTCCCTTCAAAAATAAAGAAACAGAAATTAGAATATATAGCTGGGAATACAATTAAATTTTGCAGAATAAAAATGAGTAAATATACTAGAAATATTAGAAGAAATTTGAAAAAAGAAAGAAAGAACTGCTGAGTTGAGCAACACTTTCAATTGTAAATGCATGAAATATATCCAACACTGGAAGAAAGTACTTAATATCCTTTGACATGTAATAAAGTAGATGACATAATGCATAGAATAGTAGATGATATTTGTATCTAAAATGTTGTTCAAGAATTGAACAAGAAGTAACCCTAAAATCTATTTCGTTCTAATCATTTGAGCATTGATGGATTGCTGGAAGTAGACCTCTGTATAGTTTTAAAGTAGAGCTATAAACGGTGTGTAAACAATCAATATCAGTGGGATGTAGCGATGTGCACTTTGAAATGGATCTGTCTGGCTCCGGCACGTGGGACTTTTGAACCAGACAAGGGCAAACTGTGACTCAGCAGCACTCACCAAATATGGGACAGCTCTGGGATTGGCAGCTTTGATTTTGTGAAAAAGTCTTTGGCAACAGCCCCTGAAAAAAAAGATCTTTAATATTAATTTAAAATAAGACAAAAAAAAAAAAAAAAAAAACTTATTTATATGTATTTATGGATTTCAGCTTCCTATTACATTTTGAGGACTTTTTCCCATCCAAAAGATATTATATTTGCTTTAAATTGTTATTAGTTGCCATCAATCTGAAAACCATGGTTATGTACAATAACATTAATATACTCTTACTTTTTTTTGCGACATTTTCACTCATATTATGGTTGACGGTAATGGTCTGGATCATTATTGTAAATTATAGTCAAGACACACAATGACTGACAATGTACTCAGAATTTCACCAGCGCACCTTCACCTACCATACGGTGGGAGGAACCTGGTGTACTTAAGCTGATATTTCATGGTGGAGGCAATAAATCCCATCACAAATGCCATGTTCTTAAATGGGGTTTGTAGCTAAACGATGCCTCTTTGATATTCTAAGGCTTCCAATATTCTAGCTGCTTCCAAGTAGCTTTTGTAAACAACAGTAGCAGCACATTAAACACGGTGTTTCGGTATTCAAGGACATGGTTATGAATGGTATTTCCACTGCCTTCAGGCTAACTAGGGTTCGCCTGCTGCTATTCAAACAGAACCATCTGTTTTACTTCCTAAAATCAAAAACAAGCAACAGTTGGAGTAGAAACAAATCTGACAATAATTGGACAATAACTACATTTAGCTGTCTGTGATTAGATATTATCATTGATTTTTATATTGCCTTTCATATAGGGCTGGGTGATATAACTGAAAATATATCATGATTTTTTTCTTCTTATTGATCGATTCTGGTTTTCAACTTTTTATTAAATTTCTTCCTCTAAACTCCAACCTCTGCTCAAAACCCCAGAAGAAGCAAACATATTACTAACAATGAGAAATTAGTGAATTTATTTTCAGTTAAAAATGTATTAATTGCACTGCCCTACTTTGAAGTTATCCCAACTTTCAGTCCGGACAGTAATACAGGTGGATGGAGAGTGAAGTGTCTTGCCCAAGGCCACAAGAATAGAATGAACTGGTTAAATCAGGATTTAAACCAACAACCTTCTGAATACAGATTGACTAACGCTTATAAATGAGTACAGTAGCATTGAACAGGCCAGGTTCGTGGTGCACTACTTAGCTGCCAGTGCTATTAGTAATAACTATCGGTCTAATGTTAAGCTTTATATACCTATAATGAGTGCCCCCAGATCTGGCTGCAGACTTGTGAACTGGTTTGTGTAATACTGTAGCTGTTCTTCTGTGATCCTCCAGGGGTCATCATCCGGGTAGCCCGCCCCCTGCTGGTCAAGTCGCTCAGAGGATCCAGCCTGAAAAAAAAAGGCAATAAGACAAATATAAAAGGGAAATGGTATGGCACGAAAACATATGCTAATGAAGTAATTATTTATTCATTCAGAGCTTACCCGAACAATAGCAGCAGCAGAGGAGAGGTCTACAGAGGGTTTGGTCCCGTAGTTACTGGGAGAAGAGTGTGGCTCCAGCTGAACCACTGGGCGAGATGAGTGGATATCATAGGCTACAGAACAAGACAATAAAAACGAAGAAATGTTTTTGAAAATTGTAGCATCTCTGGCTAATCTTGACTGTAATCCAGAAATAAAACTATTACAAATAATATTTTTTTTCCCCTGTAGATTATAAAATGCATTAGGTACGTACACAGAATGCATCTATTATTAGTTATGTTTGTTTCATGGAAGCATTTCTATTTGCTCCAGTGTTTTTTTTTTTGCATTACATATATTAACCTTTCATTACATGTGTATATTGCTAAAAATGCCTTGAAAACATTTATACTTTCCTTTGAGACTATGCATCTCTTATGTATATCTTAAACACAAGTACAGTATGAGTTGAACATACATTTTTGTAACAACAAACTATATTCAGATAATCATCATGTCCTCACCCATATGTGGCTCTACTCCGTTCCTGGAATAAGGGTAGCTGCGGTAACTGGAGGGAGAGTGAGGGGGCGAGGTGCACGGTGATCTGGGAGGAGACCACAGCTCCTGCACAGCGACATTTAGACATTAAGACTTTGTACAAATTTGTATTGATCTGTATTTTACTACTGTGTCTGCTCCCCTTTCATAAGCTAAGGTAACTTCTGGGTAGTTCCTTTTTTACTAATCAAGTGTAATAATGAATATATTAAATAATACAATTTCCAGTCAAAAGCTTACTTCAACAATTATCAAGACATTGCTTTGATCCATTATAACCCTATTTTCACTTTATGATGTTTAGTCAGACTCACTTTCTTCTCAGCGCCGGACTCCACATGTCTGTATGCGCTCCTGTCTGCACTGGTCCAGGAGAATCCAGGTCCTGTCACACTCTGGGCCACCTGTCCCTCTACTCCCCCTACTGGAATGGAGGGGTACCGAATCTCTGCCTCAGTCTGCAGTCCCACAAATCTGGGCAACGGGAGGTCTGAGAAGAGAAGACATTCAGTCATTACTTGAACAAATAAAAACAGGTAGTAGTAGAGAGTGTTAATGTCGACAGGATCAATTCAACTTGCTTTTATTCGAAGGATTATGGGTTTCGTAGTTCATTTCCCTTAGTTAGAATTGTTGGTTTTAAGTATTCGGTATTGTTTGTATGTAATGTGATGCCAACCCGCACTACCCACCATCAGAGACAGGGGTATAATGGTCTTTCTTAATCTATTTGTTGAGACTGTGCTCCTTAGATGTTTACTTAATGAATAAAATTAATGAAATGGAATTATCTTGAGACAAATCTCTGTTAGCTTAGACTGATTTGCAGGAGATGTAAACAAGGAGCTTGTCTCTTAATAGCACTTGATGAGTAAATTAACCAGGATGAGCGCATTGGCATCTTTCACTTGACTGAGGTGAGATTCCTCTGACTCACTCTGTCAATCACACGCCTCTCTTAGACTTTCTATACAAAACCAGTCGTGTTCAAAGCCTTTTCTGATTGTGCGTTCTTATAATGAGGCCACGCGACTCCCGCTTTCATCCAGATTAGACCAAATCCTGGTATGTTAAGATAATCTGCTGATCCCCTCTGCTCTCACAAGACACCTCCTCCTCCTTAGTACGCGGGGTAGGACTTTAGACTCACTGGCTGTAACGCTCTCCAGGCAAATGGGGAGTCCAGACTGGGCCGCAGCCAGAAGCTTCAGGGCCACGTAAAACTGGGCTGTGCCAAAGTATCCCAGGCGTTTGGCTCCACACACCTCCGTCACCTGCAAAACACACACATTTAAGGTAAAAAAAAAAATCTGATAAGAAATAAGACTGAAAGAAGTAAACTGCAAGTAATATATGTCTTCTGCAGTGTGACTCCATGAGGTCTAATGTATAGAACTGTAACTAACATGTTTTATTGGTTTAGCAGTTCATATCATTCTCAAAATGTAATGCTCCTGGTTAGATAAAGGTCAATTTGATGAAAATATACCAAGCACGGCGGTTTCACATTTCATATACTCATGTTTACACCAGAGGCAAGAAGATTGAAGTGTAAGGCCCAAAGATGCAAGCACAGTATGGAATTCCAGTAGCAGGGATTTAACTGACAATTTTCAGGTAGCGAATATAAACCATTATTGTTCAACATGCACTATGAGCAGGAGGAATGGTGTGTAATGGAGAAGCAAAATACTTGAAGAGGTTGATCGGATGGAGACAGAGGTATGATTAGAGGTACAATGAGTGCTATGGGGGAGCAAAGAAGATTAGGATTAGAAGAGCACCCAAACATGCAAAAAAGTAATGAAAAAGACAGGAAGTTTTATATTGTGTGTACAGTTGTTGATGGTTAACTTTGTGTTCTGTTTTTACACTTCACTTCACTACATTTATATTTGTACCATACTTTCATTCATGTGGGATATTATGTAGACTGAGGCAGTGGTGGAGAAGGAAGGTAGAGTTATTACCATCTAGCCCTAAGCTTAGTGATTCAGTCTGCTCAAACAATGTAGTGTTATTTTGTCTTTGAGTAATATATTTTACATGTGCTTATTGAATACCAAAGAGAATTTGAGAGTGCTATGTAAATATGACCATTGTATAGTTGGATATTATGTATTAAAACAAGGCAATTACAATGTAGCAATTCAATTTGAGATAGATTTGCAGAATATAACAAAATAATGCATTTATGTAACTGCTAAATTGTACAAATAGAAAATACAAATGAGACTGCATACGTGGGCACACATACACATAAATAACTATAATAGATAGTAGTTATTTATACAGATTAGATTCACTATGTGGCTTTGCACAACCTCAACAACACTGAAACAGATCAGGGAGAAATACATATACAGTCAGTGAGACATAACAGGTGCTTATTGAGAAGCAAAATGATGGCACCAATGGATTAAAACTGACTATATACACTACTGCGTTATGAACTGAAAATCTTATACAAGTGTTATGTTAAATTGCAGCCACATAGAGACTTACCACAGAGACGTTAGAGCAAATTTGCAAATAGATGCAAATGAAATGTGGTTTGACAGATCAGCCCAAGTGCTTTTAATAGTCTTTGTGAAAAACAATAGATTATTTCAGCGTGACCTCCTGTGCACAAAACAGGAGACAGTTCAATGAAAGACCAATGATGATGCTGTCATTATTTTAGCAACACAACCTTGAGAAACCAGAAGAACCAGTCACACAGAACATGGAGAGAGAAGCAGAGGAAGGAAGTCACCATAACAAAAGGACAACTCCCTACAAGTAACACCATCAGTGTTTAGTGAGTTTGATAAAATCAATACAAGATAAAGGTTTGTGGGTCAGTGAAGACATCAGGAGAAAATACAGAGTAAACCAATGTGAATGAAGTCTACTGTGAGAGCCGACGACATCATAGGGGTTATCTCAGACTCAAAGTTTCTATGAGGGCACATCATGTGTATAATCTGTGAGTGATAATAATAAATCATATTATAATTGGTAAATCTAAAAATGGAAATTCAAATAGTATAATCTATGAAAGCCACAGTGATCCAACCTAAGCAACAACATAGATCTGGTAGAGCTACAAGATAATGACTTAATGGCATAACGATGAGTAATGTTTTAGAAAATATACATAAAAAAGGGGCCATTAGGCTTTTTATCTGATTAGTCAAATACTCATTATTAATGATTATATTAGTTGAACCTCTGTAAAATGAAAAAAAGTATGCCAGAAAAAAAAAGTATGTGTCCAGTATTTGAGATGGATCCTGTGAGACTGTAATATTGAAGCTGATGTGTTTGAGTGTTTTGGGCAATGTGCACATTCAGTTTCCTGGTGTGTTCTGTGTGATGAATGTGATAACAGGAAGTGAAGTCACACCTGACACAGGACTGGTTCAGCTGCTGCCTCTGAGTCAACACTGCACATTAAACACTCACTCTGTGCCAGTACACCTCATATTATTACTGGAGTTACTGGCGTGCAAACAAGAAATACCACTTAGGCAATTGTGAAGAAATTATTTGCACTTACTTACTGCTGGGGGTTGTGGCTTGAGGATTTTCAAACAAGTCTGACCCTGCAATGACCCGTGTGACCAGCAGGTTTTCAGACTGATCCAGTAATCTCTTGGCTATGAGGTAGCAGTCATTTTGCCTATTCCATTGTAGGGGGAGGCCAATATCGAAAAAATGTATCTTGACTTTTGTTGTTGACTATTCCAATATTCAGACAATAATATGCACATCAGAAATGTTAAATCAACAACCAATGTGAAGAATATGTCCCACCTCTACCCCATTGCCACATGTGTACTATGACTGTAATTAGTATCACATTTGAATGGACACTGAGTGAATACAATCCCTGTGTGAAACACTTTATGTGTGTAGTATAAGACCATGTGATCACATAACAATTGATCCTGTGTGTGTAAGTGACCTGAGGAATGACACCTCAGCAAGAACCAGTCACTCTATTACAACCTGACATGTAAGACTATATGCCAGGAGGAGCATGAAGCTGCAGCTTCTGACAATCCGTTACTATTGCTTTTATAAGAGTTTTTGTTTTTTTTAAATGAGAGTATCTATATCTATCTATCTATCTATCTATCTATCTATCTATCTATCTATCTATCTATATATATAAAATAAAAAATCTCCTCCTCACCCTCCGCGGGTGGTCTTTATCCCCTCTTTTTTCCACGCGCTCGGACCCTCTACCAGAGGCCTGGGAGCTTGAGGGTTCTGCGCAGTATCTTTGCTGTTCCTAGTACTGCGCTTTTCTGGACTGAGATGTCTGATGTTTTTCCTGGGATCTGCTGTAGCCACTCCTCCAGTTTGGGGGTCACTGCCCCTAGTGCTCCGATGACCACGGGCACCACTGAGGCCTTCACCTTCCAGGCTTTCTCCAGCTCTTCTTTGAGCCCCTGGTATTTCTCTAGTTTCTCATGCTCCTTTTTCCTGATGTTCCCATCGCTTGGTACTGCAATGTCCACCACAACAACGTTTTGCTCTGTTGTTTATCCACCACCACTATGTCCGGTTGGTTCGCCATCACACATATACATATATATATATATATATATATATATATATATATATATATATATATATATATATATATATATATATATATATATATACACACATATACATATATATACACATATACATATATATACACATATACACATATACATATACACATATACACATATACATATATATATATATATATATATATATATATATATATATATATATATATATATATATGCGTGTATACATTTTGCTCCAAAGTATTGCAACAAACAGAAAGATACAGATACTTTACTATAAAAGTGTGATAACTGTTTAGTACCTTGAAAACCTACCTCCCTGCATATCAGTTTTGAGCACAATAGGTTTTTATATTTTACTTATTTGTTTTATCTTGGTAGAGGTCTTTCTTCTCTTTGCATTAACAGAAATGCCTCCTTACTTCATCTCAGTAGAGTACACTTAACAGGGAAAAAGCAGTACAATCTCTGAGCTCTACCATTTGACACTTGGCCAGCGGAGGCCGGGGGCATCCTTTTGTCCAGCTCACACAGAGGCTGAGTGTCAGTCACTGCGGCCGTGCGGTGGCATCGCTCCAAGGAAGGACAGGAAGGAAGCCACATCACTGCCCGGCTTCCTGACAGCACACACACACACGCACACATACACACAATGAGCAAACATCACAGGAGCAGGCCCTGGGATGGGCTACGTCGCTATGGTGATACTGGGGGCTCACTTCAGGTGGAAAAAAAGTTTCCATCTGGGTATTGGCAAAAATACTCTAGACTGGCACACTTATTACTTTATCGACTTATTGTTAAATGAATGAGAAATAAACAATATTATGTTAGTATCATATGCCTTTGATTTACATCAGCGGGAAGCCCTCCAAGACGTATTTCATTGTGTTACGTATTTATTGCAGCAGTGCAGTTCATGTTTAATTTAGAGTGGTTAATTCTCCAATATTATAGCAAGATTTTGCACTTCAAATTGTATAACTGTGACGGGCTAAACCCCTGTATATTATGTTCAATGTAATCATGATAAAACATTAATAATTACTGATGTAATTACTACAACTAATACTACTATTCCTGGTATTAGGCCTATTTATTCTACTGTCACTGTTACAGTATTGTTGTTCAGTGTTCAGTATCAGTTTGAGAGATTTTGGTCCAGCATACTCTAACATGTTTCTTGATTGAAATTCCACATAGGCTGTGATGACAGCTGGCCTCAAAGAAGGAAAAACAGCCCAAATTTCACTTGCCTATAAATTTAATGTAAAACTGAACTGGTTGGAAAGACAAAAATGACTGAAACCCAATGCAGTGGTGAGAAGCCTACAGAGCCTATTATCAGTGACAAAGGGTTAAAGAAGGTGTGGTGGTGGTGGTCTGTCTATGTCGACAATCTAAGATTTATAGAAAGATCAAATGCTGTAATATGGACTTCCAACAGACCGTGGTAACGCCATGAGTGTGCGCGCATTATCCACACAGGACTTACTTTATGCAAGGCTTCTGGGGTCAGCTGAGACGCTTTGAACAGCTCGGCCACTTTAGGAGACGATAGTTTCCCCGAAGTGTCAGCCTGGCACACGGCGTGTAACCCCGAATAATACCGCTGCTCGTGCTCGTTCAGGGAGAGGAAAGTCCCCGCAGCCGCGGACACCGCCGCCGTGGTACCGGATTCCTGCTCCATTCCCCGTCCTGACGCATGGAGCACCGCAGCCGGTGAAGCCCTACGTAGGACAAATACACACGGTCCGGATCAGTGCATCCCGATGAAGAGGCTGGTGCTGAGACAAAGGTCGTGTGGACGCGGGGAGAGGGCGGTATCACTCCCCGCAGCGGTGTTTTCCTGTGACAGACACACGCCTGCTGCTGCTGATCCTCACCGCCTTTTGTGCCGGTTGTAGCAGTCCCGGTCGGCGCCTGCAGGGGGCCCCAAAGAGCAGACCTCTTCTTTTCTCTAGTCCAGACAGTTTTCACACGGCATTTTATTTTAATATTGCAGGTCAGAAAGCATTTTAACCACCTCAGAAACAAATCGTAACAGATATAACAGATAAGTTACATCAAAATGTTAGTTCCACTCGCCAAAGGCAAAACCCACGGTTATTGATTTTCTATTTGTGCAGCATTCAAGCTCCAAGTTACTGTGAATACTACACACATAAAGCAAGCAACTATGTATTTAGGTTTCTAGTTGACTGAGAAGCACAAAGACAGCTTAATATTGCCACTCACATATATTTACTGTGATGTGCTCTCTCCCTCAGCCTTTGACCAGCACTAGTCGTTATCGACTCTCTGCTGCCATCATGTGACCAAGACGTTTATTGCAAATTCTGCAACAGAAACCTTTTAAGGTTTGCCAAACCAAACACCTTTAATTAACTATCCAACAGCATCTCCACACCTAGTAATACTCAACCCTATTTCACCTGTAGTAAAAGCAGTGTGCTTGTCCTGTAAAGTTCATGAGGCATGCTTCAGATGCCTGTAAAAAAAATATGTAAAATCATTAACATTGTTTCAAACTTTAGTGAGCGTTTATGGGAAGATAGCTGACTTAATGAGAGCAAAAGATCATTCCTGGTTCCACATACTGCTGTGTCAGGCACCTTTCTTTTATTTGTTAGGAAATTAGCCAAGTCTGTCAGGTTTTACTAGAGAAAGAGGAGAAATTATTAAGTGAACTATGAACACCACGAAGAACACCACCTGCGAAGTTAGGCTTCATCTCAAGTTTGATGTGATTCAGGCTACCACTGAACTATGCACTATGTGTGTTAGTTTCTTTCTGGTTGTAGTAGTAGCAACTGTTTGTGCTCTCTTCAAGTTGTCCTTTGGATTTACTGAGGGGCAAACGTTGTTTTTTTTTGGTATAAAACACTTAAAACTAGACGAAAGCAGAACTAAAACAACTATAAAACCATCAGCACTACCACAACTGCTACTACAATCACTACTACTATTAAAACCACCACCACTATGACTGCTACTACTACTACTACTACTACTACTACTACTATGGGGATATGGGATTACTACCACACATCAAAAGCTGTAACAACATTGTCCTTTCTATGCAGTTAATGTCAGTATAGTAACCTTGTTGTTATTTTAGCTCAGTTACTTGCATCATTAACTCTCCTATCAGCTAACCCGATAGGAGAGGCAAGAGGCAACCTAAGAGGCAAGAGCAAACACTACCACTCTCCAGTCTCCACACCACCAATGCACCTCTCCAAGAACACACAGCCATTTTGGAAGAGGAAAGAAAGACAGGACAGAGGAGAGAGGAGGCTTGACCAGGTGTGCCCAAGTTTAACCATTAATCTCTGTTACTGTCTCCTGTGTGCTTTCACTGCTGACTCCTGAAATCTCATATCACGCTTTTGCACCACTGGATTTGTCCCTTTATTTTCTATAGATATGTTGGAGAAACTTTTAATCTTGCTTTTTGCTTCAACTGCTCTGGCACAAATTTGTATGCCAGGTGAGTACAAGTAGTAGTTTTCTTCTATGTTTGGTAGATAATAAGTTAGCTTTTTGTTGAATTTCAATATTGCTGAACTTGTGAGGAATGCAGTTTAATCTCTAAAGCTAGTTAGATTAGGGGCACAACTCAAATGTTTGTTTTGCTTCTTGATGTCCAGTTCTCACAGGTTTATATTAATAGCTTTGGCACATTTTCTGAAACTTACCATACATGTTGTAGTTTTTGCACTAATAGCAAAACTGTTACTACTTCTACATAAAAAAAAAATCTGTATATAAAGTGTCTTCAAATTGTAATCCCTGTGTGATGCTGTGTTAAAGTTAAAGCTTGATAATGGAAATAAGGATGAGCCAATATGAGATAATATGAGTGTTTTGAAATTGGTATTTAGACTTTTATGTCAAAGAGACTGGAAAAAACCCAAAGCAAAACACTTAATTTGGTTCATATGATCTTTTTTTTTTTTAATGAATCTTTGATAACTGAGGCATGATGATGCAAATTCAAATCAGAAGAGCTTCATGATAAATAAATTCTTGTAAACATTAACCTTAAGCCAACAGAAACACAAGTAGCCCTAAGTGGTGCTGAATGTAAATGGGCTTTGTGAGTACACTTTATAAAGTACACGTTTTGTCTTTACTTTCACAAAAAAATATTGCAAAACTATTTTAGGCATGTTAGTATAGTGTATCATGTGATTTAGTTGCAGCTGCAGTAGTGGTAGGATTAATAGAAGTAGTAACAATACTATTGTTACTGTGTTTTATGTAGTAAGTACTAATTCAATGTCTGTGCTTTGTAGATGCTCCAGAGGCCTACAAAGTACGACTGAGCATCAAAACTGCTCTGGGAGACCAAGCTGTATGTTTTACACTTCATTCTTTCAAATGAATTATGCATGTGCTTCATGATCATTATTTCATGATGTTTTGAGTAAAATACATTTATGTGTTTTCTATTCTGAATCACCATGGTAAACCAGTGATACATTACCCACCTGCCTCAGGACAAAGTTCATTCAATTAACCCCTCCGCTTTACTGAGCCCATCTGTTTTTATTGTAGTACACATGGAACGACAACGAGCTGTACCTTTTCCGAGCCACACTGGCCTTTGCCATGAGGAACTACCTTTCAGGACAACTGTTTGAGTGAGAAACACTATATACATTACCCAAGGCTATGATTCGTGTTTTATGGATTTGACTGATTTGCCTGTATTGTACTTTTCCAGTGTGTCCAACATAGTTGTCTGTAATGAGACGCCGAGAGTGTCCTTCTGGTTTGTGGTGACGTCAGTGAACAACCCAACAGTTCTGATCAAGAAGGAGCATGTGGAGAGTGCTATAAAGTAACACTAATCTCATCTCACATAGAAAATGTATATATAGTGAAGTATACAGTATACTGTTCAACTATGATGAGCTACTATACTGTTCAGCTGTGATAGGTTTAGCCAACATCTTTTAAACCCAGCCCTCTGTTTCTCTACTCAGCAGTTTTTTATTATTGTATCAGGAATATAACGATTTATCTGGACCACAGCAGAAACAAGAAGGCACTGAGTGCAGGACTGGCCCAGCCTATAAGCAGACTAAGCAGATGCTTAGGGCCCTGAGGCCACCAGGGGGCCCCCAAGATCCCATACATTTATACTGAAAATATAATATATAAAGTTTTATTGGATACAGGGCTTGTGTGTTTACACCAGCCTAAACATCCCTCTGAAATGATTCAATTTATTTTATACCTATAGTAGCAAAATATCTACTGCTGCCAACATGTGTTTTTGAGCCGGGCAGAGGTGAGGGCAACTATGTGTTTACACCTGTGCAAGGACCCTTTAAAATGTAAATTTAAGACCACTGGTGGCCAACTGGGACAGATTCAAATTGGCCAGAAACAAAGAAAAAATGTCTACAATTGTAAAAATCTTGACCCCCCCGTATGTGTTTATGTACTGCTCTTGTGATTGTGGTAGTTGTGACATTCTGGATGTTTTCAGTCTGATGTTGGTCATATAAATACAAATACCATAGGTCAAGATAATGAGAGCAGAGTCATGGTGTTGGCAAATGTGACTCACCAAGCTGAGCCAGGAGCTGCAGTTGGATGCCCCAGAGACAAATTCAGGTTAGGGCCTCCTGAAAGCTAGGGCCGGCCCTGTTATTTCTTGCAGGGAAAGAAATAATCAGAATCAGAATCAGAATCAGAAGAAGTTTTATTGCCATTGTCCGTGAGCAGAGCTCACAGACTAGGAACTTACTTCGGTGATAAAGTGCGACATACAACAACACACACACAAAAAAAAACCACACTAAATAAATACAAATAAGGGCATGCAGGAGGTAGAAATATATACAATAGTAGAAATATATACAATAGTGGCATCAAAACAACAACAACAGTGCAACATGGACTTTGGAGTTTGGAGTGTTATGAAGTGACCAGTTTAGTGCAGGTTTATGTAGTGTTCATGAGGGAAACAGCAGAGGGGAAGAAACTGTTCTTGTGACGAGAGTTTCTGGTCCTGATGGACCGTAGCCTCCTGCCAGAGGGAAGTGGCTGAAATAGTCCATGTCCAGGGTGAGAAGTGTCAGCTGCTATACGACCTGCTCGCCCCCGAGTCCTGGAGGCGTACAGGTCCTGGAGAGATGGAAGGCTGCAGCCAATCACCTTCTCAGCAGAGCGCACAATGCGCTGCAGTCTCTGCCTGTCCCTGGCAGTGGCCCCAGCGAACCACACAGTGATGGAGGAGGTGAGGATGGACTCGATGATGGCCGTGTAGAACTGCACCATCATCTGGACCGGCAGCTTGGCTTTTCTCAGCTGCCGCAGGAAGTACATCCTCTGCTGGGCTTTCTTGATGAGGGAGCTGATGGTCGGCTCCCACTGAGGTCCTGGGTGATGCAGGTGCCCAGGAAGCGGAAAAGAGTCCACGGTGGTGATGGGGGAGTCAGTCAAGGCGAGGGGGAGCAGGGGGGCGCTGTGACTTTCCTGAAGTCCACAATCATCTCCACTGTCTTCTGGGCGTTGAGCTCCAGGTTGTTACTGCTGCACCAGGACACCAGCCGATCCACCTCCCTCCTGTAGACAGACTCATCCCCGTCCCGAGATGAGCCCGATGAGGGTGGTGTCATCTGCAAACTTGACCAGTTTGACGGAGTCGTGACTGGAGGTGCAGCAGTTAGTGTACAGGGAGAAGAGCAGAGGAGAAAGTACACAGCCCTGTGGAGATCCTGTGCTGATTGTCCGGGTGTCCCGAGACATTCTTTCCCAGCCGCACGCGCTGCCTCCTGTCCGTCAGTGATCCACCTGCAGGTGGAGTCAGGCACGTTGAGCTGAGCGAGCTTGTCCTGGAGCAGAGCAGGGAGGATGGTGTTGAATGCAGAGCTGAAGTCCACAAACAGGATCCTGGCGTAGGTTCCCGGGGAGTCCAGATGCTGGAGGATGAAGTGAAGGGCCAGGTTAATGGCGTCGTCCACAGACCGGTTGGCTCTGTAGGCGAACTGCAGAGGGTCCAGGAGGGGGGAGGTGAGGGACTTGAGGTGGTGCAGGACCAGGCGCTCAAATGACTTCATGACTACAGACGTCAGCGCCACAGGTCTGTAGTCATTAAGTCCAGTGATCCTGGGCTTCTTGGGGACGGGGACAATGGTGGACAGCTTGAAGCAGGTTGGGACGTGATGACTCCAGGGAGGTGTTAAAAGATGTCTGTGAAGACAGGAGCCAGCTCCTCAGCACAGTGTCTAAGGGTGGAAGGAGAGACACCGTCCGGGCCCGGGGCTTTGCGGGGGTTTTGCTTCTTGAAAAGCTTAGTCACGTCCCGCTCCGAAACTGTGAAGGCAGTGGGGGGGCGGAGGAGGGGTCCGAGGTGGGTTCGGCTGTGATGTCCATGGTGGTGAGAGGAGGAGGGGTGTGGGACATCAAACCTTGCATAAAAAGCCGTTTAGCTGTTCTGCAAGTTGTTTGTTGTCCGCAGCGGGAGGGGCTTTGGGCTTGTAGTTGGTAATTTGCCTAAGCCCTTTCCAGACGGAAGCAGAGTCGTTGGTGGAGAAATGCTGCCTCAGACGTGTATTGTACTTCGCTTTAGCCTTTTCCACCTCTTTGCTAAAAGCATTACAACGCCTGTAGCCCTCACGATCTTCTGCCTTGTACGCCCTCTCCTTTTCCCTCCTTAAATGCCTCAGTCTGGGAGTGAACCAGGGTTTGTCGTTGTTAAAGTCACCCTGGTACGTGATGGAATGATACTGTCCTCACAGAACTGTATGTATGACGTCACAGTGTCTGTGTACTCATCCAAACTGTCTGTGGCAGTCTTGAACACGTCCCAGTCTGTAAAGTCCAAACAGGAG
Organism: Periophthalmus modestus; assembly: GCA_019594935.1. NCBI lineage: Eukaryota > Metazoa > Chordata > Actinopteri > Gobiiformes > Gobiidae > Periophthalmus > Periophthalmus modestus. Next base: position 15,632,791 of record JAIEZT010000007.1, on the reverse strand, counting down.
CGAAGCTCCTCCACAGCCTCACTGGTCCACTTCTTAGAAGTCCTCACAGCAGGTTTGGAGAGCTTCAGCCGTTGTATATAGGCAGGGATGAGGTGAATCATGTCGTGGTCAGAGAATCCCAGAGCAGCACGAGGCACGGCTCTGTAGGCTCCGCTGACCGTTGTGTAACAATGATCCAGCGTCTTCTGCTCTCTCGTCGGGCATTTAATAAACTGTTTGTACTTGGGTAGTTCCTGGCTCAGATTTGCTTTATTAAAATCCCCCAGGATGATGAGTAAAGAGTCCGGGAAGGTTCGCTCCACATTCAGAATCTGGTCCGCGAGCGCGCGCTGGGCCTCGTGCGTGTCCGCGCACGGCGGGATGTAAACAGCGGCCAGAATGAATGAAGCGAACTCACGTGGAGAATAGAAGGGTTTACAGTTAATGAAGAGATATTCCACGGCGGGAGAGCAGTGTTGAGAGATCACAGTCACATCCGTGCACCAGGCGTTGTTGATGTAGAAACAGACACCTCCACCTTTTGTCTTTCCCCCGGAGAGTCCCCGTTGTCTGTCCGCGCGGAGGAGCTGGAATCCCTCCAGGTGAAGCGCACAGTCCGGGATACGCTCGTTGAGCCACGTCTCCGTGAAGCACAAGACGCAAGAGGGAAGAAAAGTCCCTGTTTCTCCTCATCAGCAGCGCCAGTTCGTCTGTTTTATTGCAGAGTGAGCGTACGTTGGAGAGGAAAATCACAGGTAAGGGCGTGCGGGCGCCGCGTCTCCGGAGGCGCACCAGGGCCCCTGCTCGCTTCCCTCTCTTTCGGCATCTCACTCTTTTGGCTAAAAAGTGAACCAAGTCTACTGCCGGCACTAAAAAAACTGGCAGTAGGTCAGCAGGGGTTGTTGTCCTGAGCAGGGGTTGTTGTCCTGAGCAGGGGTTGTTGTCCTGTAACATCTTCATGAACATCTGATCAGAAAAGTTACATAGTGCACTGTAACAGCACTAGTATGTACGGCTTAAGCACCAAGTTTGTGTACTTAATCTGACCACCTTTTAAACTCCAAACTCTGAAACAGCCTGTTCTATTCAGGTGACATGTCAGGCCATACAAATTAATGAACAGAAAGGACCATTATCATTATTGTATCTTTATCAAATCTGATCATTATTACTGCTCAATGGGAGGCTGTTGAGAAGCCAATGAGAAGAAAACAATGCTATTTCTACCTTCAAGTCAAAGTAAGGCTACACTTCAAAGCCTCTCCATTGTCTGTGGATTTACCAGACTCACTCCGAGCTCTGACTTTGTGCCGTGTGGATCCTTTTAAATTCTTCCTTCGGCCTCCAGTCTCTTCTCTCTTTGAAGGGTTTCCAGGTACAAGTGCGAGTAGATCCAGGACACAGCAGTAATTGCCTCTCTCTGAATGAGGTCCTCTTTGGTAAGACCTCCAAGTATCTGCGGGGAGCCTATACTTTTATTTTTGTTCAGATTTTGAGATGATATATCCTTGAGCATCAAAGAGAAAAAAAACCCACTTAATTTAACCAAGAAATTTCAGCCGCAAGCTATTGATAAGAGCTGACAATGCAATTTAAAATATGATTTACCACTTTTCGTGTCTGAAAACTACTACAAGAAGTACAATTAGATCAAATACGTTACCCGAGTAAATGTAACTGCATGTAACCTGAACCGATCCTCTGTATTTATCTTCACGTGAAAATGGGAACTGTACATTGTCTTGTGACCCTTTATGGCTGAATTATGAGAGACAGAACAATAATATTTAAAGAAAACCATGACAATTAGATTTTTGTCCAACAGGGAATCAAGACATCGCATCAACAGTGCATTCCTGCTCACAGACGAGACTCTGGAGTTCCTGGGGATTTTGCCCACATTGGCTTCTCCGTTTGTCCCTGCCACCCCGCCCTGGCTCATTGCGTTCGGGGTGGTCATGGGACTAGTGGGCGCTGGCATTGTCTACTTCCTAGTGGTTGCTGTAGTCCAGAGAAAACGGTGACTATCATAACTATGAATAAACTGTTTTTCATTTTAATACTGAGGATGAGTTAGTAATGCTATTTATATGACTTGTTTTAGTAAAAAGACGCCAGATGAGGAGGAAGAGGCCAAAGCAGCTACAGAAAATGGAATCGCTGGTGAAAATCTGGACGGGATTTACAACACATCTTTTTCAGATGATGAGAAAGTCACGGAAATGTAAAACTAAACTAAAAAAACATTACACTGGACACTACATAAAAATGTACCTATGCTATTTTTGACTAAACCTTTAGCTTTTGATCATGCTTTTTATATTTTCTAAATCAGCACTCCAGAACATGCACTATCTAGGCCAGGGGTGTCAAACTCAAATTCACAGAGGGCCAAAATTAAAAACTGTGACTAAGTCGTGGGCCAAACTAAGTATTTATTGAAAAATGTCAACAACATCTGCATGTTTTTCAAAAGGGGTGGATTAAATTTGAGTGAGGCGACCGGTAGCAGATGCGATGAGTGTCAACAGAAGTGGTGCGGGCTGGCGCCAACACATTTGCAAAGCATTCTGGGATTCATAGTATTAGAGGTCCATGTGCTATACTGGCACGACGGCCGGCGGGCCGGCTCTAATACATATTTGATATGATCTCAAGGACCAAATATATTTATGTCGAAAGCCAAATTTGCCCCGCGGGCCTGAGTCTGACTTGTCTGATTTAGGCTGCTACATCATTGTTTCCTAACAAGTGGTACAGGGACCCATGGTAAGATGAAATTTTATTAGTATTGTATTTGTATTAGTGTTAGTATTTGAATAGGAATACTTTTTGTAGTGAATGTAACTTCCTTAATATTTACCATTTTGGGGGATTTTAGACATCAGTGTCATTAAAACAAGAAAGTAAAAACTGCCAATAAACTATTCATCTGTTTTATTTGCCCCTGTGTGGTAGTGTGAGACAAATCTTAAGTACAATGTCCTTGGTGACAAAAAGTTTGGAAACCACTGACCCACATTATAAATCTCTCTCTATATAAACATATGATATGAACAATCTTAATAATTTGTATTTTTATGACAGCTTCAGTTCATGTAGACGTTTGAATTGCAAATAGGTATCATACGTGACATTTGGGAATTGCTGCTTTACCATGTAAACCACTGGGTTCATTTGCATGTAATCTTACAGCTCCTGCTACAATGTCCTTGGCGGCATTGAGAACTCACTGTACAGAATGCACAATGGTTTATTTTCTGTGAACTTTTCAGACTTAATAATAATGCCGAAACAGTACAACACACTTTGATCAGAACGAGCTGTACTCTGGATCAAAAACGTTGTTACTTTCCACTCTTCTTTTAACAAAATAACCTACAGTGCAAGGCAAACTTTCTTATTTTCTTAACCTTTGTTTGAGAATAATTCAAAAAGTGTTTTCTACTAAAAAGTTTTTCCAATCCATGTAAACCAGGCCCATGTCTTGTTTTGTCTCCAGCCTCCCTCCCACAACACTAAGCACAATAATAAAACTGTAAATCTGGACTCAGTGGATTTTACTGTGAATTGCTTCCTGGTGCGAGAAGAGTTTCTGTCCTATCAGTGTGTTTTGTGAGCCATTGAATTGAACACCACAGGCCACTGTTCCTAATTAAATGCACGAGTCCAAAAATAAGTGGCTTCATGAGATTAGCTAAATCCTACCACAGAATCTAATTGTAATTCAGAATACCTACTCACCACTCTGTCATAACGAGGGTTGTAATACTGAAATTTCACTTGTTTTTGATACTAATGCAATTTCAATACTCAACACCGATTCCAAAACCACATTGATAACAAAAAACACTCTTTATTTAGACAAAAGTTTTATGTTGGCATTCTGACCCACAATCTGCATTCAAGTAACTAAATGTAAATCTTTCAACTTGTGAACAATATGCAGTAATTCCTCTTCTAACAGCTCACATTTGATTTGAATTCTTACCAACGTTAATACACTGACTTATATATAGGCTAATCGTGCAATCAGGATTAATGAACCACTTGATAGCTCTGACTAATTTAGACGTACGTTGTCACACAGACATTTAAGATTTATTATGTGTAATCAGAAGCAGCGTAATTATCATTTGGTTTATAAATAACAAAATACAAGCATTCATTTCTCCAATCTGTGCAACATCCAGGACATTGACTTTTATATCTTGAGGATAAAATTGAAAATTGATGTAATGCTAAGTAATCTGGGTATTAAGTCAAATGTGAAAAAAACAGACACATTTCACTGTAAAAATTACTACAGTTGTCTGAACAGCTGAAATTTACTGTTGGCTTTTGTGGCTCTAAAACACAATGCTTATGTCTACCTCTAGGTGGCATCATTGCACTTCCACTACACACTTCCATCACAAATAGCTATCAGTCTCCATGTTGCTGTAGACTCATACTTTCAAAAACATATCAAGCTAAAACACAGGATCTGAAAGATGTTTTCAAGACTTTTTGCTACAATACCTGTGAAATCCCCTAGGAGGAGCCATTGAGCTATACCACAAAATGCCCTCAAAGCATTATTATATTATTATATCTGAACATTTGAATTTTAAACATATTTACTTTCATCTTATTTCCATTGTGCTATTTTTAATATGGTAATTTCCCATCTAAATTTAGCCTCTAGTTAGAATGCGGCGTGTTCCTATGATCTCTGCAGATGCTCAAAACGGGATCCTGTTTGACATTTGTATTTTGTGTTGATGAGATGCAAGTCAATGCCAATATATTCTGCAAAGAGTGAGGATGCATGCTTATAACTCTTTGTATTATCGTGTTGTGTTTCCCTTGCCTTTCATTCACTGCCTGAGGAAATTTGGCCTTTGGTTCGGCTCATTTTTCTTGTCAGGAAGCCAAAGATTTTCTGTCAAAATTCTCCTTGATAGCCGCTGGAACAGTGCGAGAGCGATGGCTGATTAAGACTTCAATTCAGTCTGGGCTGTGAAGGACGCAAAGCCCCAGTGATTGCCCAATGCATTTTTTCTATCTTTTTTATTTTTTTTTTTCCTTTCTTTTTCCCCTTTTTTCCTTATCTTATTATTGAAAACATTATTATTTTAATTACTCATCATCCCGGCACCTTCTGTGTAACAAACTGGAATAAGAATAGCTACAGAAATGCGTCATTGTCCTCCGATGACAGTTGGAGAAAAAATATAATTCAATGCCATTTCAAAGTGAATAATTATTTTGTTGTGTCTTTTGTTCTAGGCTGGGAGCAATGCCAGCATGTGTAGTAGGATGCATAATAGCTTTTTTTTCTTTTTTGCCTGATTTTGTTGCCAGAAAAAGTAGGAGTTAAATAAGCTTTTGGGAGATAGATCGGGATGAGCGAACACAAAAGTGAATTATGAATAATCCTGTGTGGGAGCGGGATATTGTTGTACTATAAACCATTTGCTCAGTTTCCAGTTTGAACGTGGCACAGTGGCAATGTAATCTCTCTTCACAGTAAGGTTTCCGGTTCAATTCCGGGGCCATTTGGGGGATTTGTGTGTGGAGTTTGCGTGTTCCCTCCATGTCTGGCGAGTTAGGTTTTCTGTAGTTTCTTCTATCTACAGAAAACATGCACCAAAGGCTAAAATCTTCTAGCCAACATCCTAACTTAAAAGTGTAATATGTGACTTTTCCGGTGGAGTATCTGCCACCTCCTTGTTACCACGGAGATATTATTGCTCTGCCTGGAATGTTCCAAAGTATGGCATTAAACTAACTGCCTGTCTTGCGTTGATTCAAACACAGATGTCTTTATTGCTCAAAGATAAGTAATAAAAAAACATGCATTCTTATTGTGATCAAGGTTGTCTCCACCCATCTAACTTGTCTCTGGAAAGTTTAATGCCATAATATGGAACTCTTTTGGGTGAAGCAATAACATTTCCCTGTAGATGAGCAGACCCTCCTCCAGAAAAAGTTGCATAGACTTAACACCTTTAAAGGGTTATTACACTTTTTTCCTCATCAAAAACATCCCTGGAGTAGTGTTTTGTTTCATTCACATGTTTAACACACAAACCCTGCATATTTAGGTTGAGTTTTTCTCTCAAACTGAAAACACTCTGTTCCACCTTGTGATGTCATGTGGTGATACAGGAAGTGCTCTACAGTGGTTTTAAACTCCATGCACCTTCACTAGTATCATTTGGATGATTTCAGCCCTGGAATTGCCAATCTCTAATGAACTAAAGGTAAAAGGTATCTGACATCACCTTATGACATCACGCTGTGGAACAGAGCATTTTGAGCTTTGGAGATGTCGACAAACTACTAATAAAGGATTACTCAAACATGTGTGAATGAAACAAAACACAACTCCAAGCATGTTTTTCGCTGAGGTAACAACATTCTAACACGGGTTAAAGCTCACAAGAGTCAATTTTGCGTAATATAAGATGTTTAAGATCTAGAGAAAGGCGCAGTAAACCGACGCTCCTCCTGACAGCTGGCCGGTCGCGTTGCATTTTTACTACGCCGTTGCTGTAATTGAAGTGGACCATAATTGCCATCATAATTAAAACGTGATTATTTGCACAGCTGTAACTTTAACCCTTCCCGTTATTGTAAGTACTTTCTCCAATAACCACCACATGTCCGCTTGTATCTACAGAGACTTTTACTGTACTTGAACAAGAGTACACCACAGTGACAATCAGAGCATCTCCACCTGTGTGCAAATTGCATAGTGAGTAATAGTCTCCTACTTTTTATAGTCTCGGCTCGCGGGAGTGACTCAACACAGCTGACGATATGCTAAAGGACAGGGGCTGCATCACACGCACCATTGTAAACATGTGACCCGGGGCTTTATTAGTGACTCAAACCTCTCATTTCAGATGCAGATATCCCTCTCTCTGCTGAACTTGCTCTATTAAAATATCAATATTAAAATGAACAGATGAAGTCAATATTTGATGAAGTCTTTTTTTCCCCAGAACAATGCAGCTTTCAGGGCTCAGAATCAATATTTCAGAAAAAGAAAGTAAATTTTTCATAACTTAAGCTTTTGAAAGCCTAAGTGCATTATTAATCTCGGTTACAAGCGTGGTGTGAAAAGTGACAGTTTGGGTATGCGTTTATTAAACAGAGTGGAGGTGATGGCTGTACAGTGAGCTCTGATTTCAGCACTGGTTTGTCCTGTCACCACGCCGCGCTTAAGGTCCATCACTGTCAAACGCCTTCTCCAACACTTCTTATAGGTTATGTTCATGTCAAGTCATAGCAGTCTACTGGGCAAATTCTCTGGAAGAATAATCAGCTTTCTTATGGGTTCTTATGGTCAGATATCTTCATTGGTATTTGTACGATTAAAATGAAACAAATACTGACTGAAAGTTAACATTCAACACATGACACTTAACAAAATGACAACAAAAACTGTTAAAGAGTTTTTGCGGTGCATCGATCTATCAGACAGGAGTGAAAAAATACTGTAACATAAGTATTTAGTGAAAATACTCCTCACATATCAAAACTAAAGTTTAAAGGTGCGCTATGTACATTTTCTGGTAGAGGGATGTTTTTGCTTACCTGAAATATTCCACGTGTTTGAGTTGTGACTCCACTCACTCCGACAATTCGTGTTTTTCAATTTTTTTTTAAAGCAATTGAATAAATGCAACATGGAGACGAGCAGGTGTGGGCCCCCTCCAGAAGAGTTCCATAGAGCACCTTTAAAATAAGTTTTAAAATCTCTTAAACTAACTCTTTTGTTCCAACACAAAAAGCTTGATATTTGTGCATTTTCTGTGTATAGTTAAACATATTAAATTTATATTATTTTCAGAAATGGTATATTTTTATAATGAGCATGTTCGTTTTGACGTCTGCCATTCTGCCTCAGCACATTATTCCAGAACATAACCTCTTAATAAGTAAAAATAAAGCATCAACCGGAGTCAGTTCATTGATTGAGTGTTAAAATCGTCCTTTTTCCTCCTCGTCTTCGTCAGTTTGTGCTTCTCCCGTGTTTACAGTGGTCCTGACTGTCACATGGAGCAGAGAGCTGTCTCGTGTTCCCTGCACACGTACTATGCGATGGACAATCTCTGCATAATGGGGTGTATTTTTACCACTAGTTTGTCCCTCTAAAAATCCAAAAACCTTGGCGTTTCTTGCTCCTTGTGCTCAGTTAGTCTGGCCTCCTCTCCGTTTGTATTCTCCGCTTGTTGACGCTCCTTCTGCCTCTCTCTGATAATCTCCACCAGCTTCTGAAACTTTTCGTTCAGCTCCTCCATCCCTCCTCCTCCTCCCCCTCCGTCACCTCCGCCTCTGTGTTTCCATTGTCTTTTTCCCCATTGCTTTCCAGCGAACTCAGAGACTCCGCCCTTGAGTCTCTCCCCTCAAATTCGTACGTCTGCAGTGAGTCGTATGGTGGCTGCGACAGGTCAAAAGTCACGTGGTTGAGACGCACGTTTAGCAGCTCCTCCATGTGAAGCGGCTGGGGGTTGGCCGGTCTGTTGTTTTTGAGTGCGCCTCCAGGTAAGGGCTGCGTGTCCTTGTACATGTTTAACAATGGAACCCTCCCGCTGTACAACCCACTGCTGTTGTTGATGTTTGTCCCGTTCGCTGCTTTGCTATTTGAATTCAGGGACCCCACAATGCTATAGGTGTCTGACTTGAAGTAAGGGACAGTGGGGGTGCCGTTGGAGTAACTTTGCTCTAAAACAGAGGAGATGGAGGAATCGGTGTCGAATTCATCTATGGTGCAGCTAGTGCTGATCTGCGTTTGGGATGAGCCAGGTCTCCCCTCGGGCGCGTTTGTAGAGGACGACTCATTGGGGTCACAGTAGGGCACGCTCACACTGTTGGGCACTGCTGTCCGCTCTGGCTCTGCGGGCTGTAGGGGAAAAATTAAATACAATCAAAAATGTTAAGGCAGCAGTATATACCGGTATTGTAAATGATATTAGTATTATTATTTGTATTATTTTTAGAGGTGATTACTGCTCATTACATGTATTTAACTGTTTGAAGAATTTGTCATTTTCAGAGTAGTTTTACTTCTATCTGTGCAATCCCTCAGTCATCGAGGTAGTTTCCATAGCAAAAGGAAATTTAATTCTGCAGGAGCGTCTCTCTTCAAGCAGATATGAGCACTTGACGAGAACTGAAAAAGCCACTCGGATGAGCAGCAAAATGTCTTCACTCTAAAACTTTTGTCCAGTTCTGTCCAATTTTCTTTTGCTATAAACCTGTGGATGGTAACAAAAGCAAATGTGAACTACACTTCTTACATCCTGCCTTCAGATATGACTTGACTTGAAAATGCCTTTTGTCATTTTTCTGTGGAAATACCAGAAACTGCACATAATTAATGTTTGATTCCATAAATAATGAATCAGCTTTTAACCACATTTGAAACACTGCTCTCCCTCTCTTGCTCTCTGGCTATACTCTCTGCAAACAAATAGAATAAATACTTACATAATTATTCAAAAACAGGAATTACATTTATAGTCGTGTGCAGGCAGAGCAGTTGAGCACAGAATGATGTCACCGTTTTGTCATCCTGCTTTGACATCCACAGGGCAGGATGTTATGTTTTTGCATGTTTATGAGTCCATGTGCCGGAGGGCGGTAAATACCAGATTAACTGACATATGGCTGCCTGCACTGTGGGTGTAAATAAACGCTTCATAATTAAAAATATGTTTCAAAAATCAAGACATGCGCTTGGTTTGAGCTAGGACTGAACTAACAATTATGAAAGAAACGTACAATATGGTGGTGACTGCAATAATGGGAAATACATCGGCATACCGGAGTTATTAGTATTTGAGTAAGAGGTTGGAACATATTTAAATTAAAACAACAAAAATGGTCTGTGGGTCATGGCATACACTATAATGCATGTAATGAAAAGCTGAGGAAACATTTTGTGGGATGGTGCGTGGTGTGAAATGAAATCGCTGTAACTGGACCCACAACGGTGCTTAAGCCAAGATCTCACTGTGTTGTGTGGGCTGTGCTCCACTGAGCCGCCCTAAAGTGATGTTAATTTCATTTCACTCAAAGCCATGAAAGCAATTTATAAGTCAATATGGGTTTATTTTCCTTTTGCGCACATGCAGTCTTTGAGGTTCCATTCCATGTTAGAACTAAAGCACCTTATAGCTTTGTATTGAAAATGTGCAAAATCAGTCAGGGATCATGGAATGAAAGTTTTTCCTGTTTACAAAGAATTTCTATAAGGGGAGCAGTGTATTAACATAATGATATTGCATATACTGTGCATTCAAATCTTGGGCTTAAACTTCAAACCAGACACATTTTAGCAATCAGGTGTGTTGATGTCACTATCACCCACTTAAAATTTGAATTGAATTTCTGAGAGATAGAGGCCAAATTCATAAATCTCCTTGGCTGAGAGGCAAAACACATTCTAGCATAAAGTTCCGATGACAAATATGATTTCCAAGAGATAGAAAAATGTCAGTAACACAGTAATTTTCTCCAATTATTGCAATTTGAACTAAGCAGAAAACCCATTATAGATAAACAACAGGCAAGTCGGTACATTTGCACCAGACGGAGTAATAAATCAATGAATGCTGTATTTTAGCAGTCTGACCTTAGCCTGCTCCTTCTCTTCATTCTTCCTGTCCTCAGTGGTCTTCCCCTCACTGCGCTCTTGGCTGCCTTTGTTCTGGCTCTGCTCCATGGCGTGGTCTGTTTCATAAATAGTGGAGCTTATCTGAGGAGCACGCAGCAGTGTCTCAAAGGTGCTGTGGTTTGGGATCACCAGTGAGTTCCGGAGATGTCCCGCGGTAGTTATCCCGGTGCTAAGTCCCGTGGTGAGTCCTGTAGTGAGTCCCGTAGTAAGCCCGGGGGTGAAGTGGGACATCTGTAGCCCCGACTCGAGCGGCCCGACTGGGGGGTAATCGCGGAGCACAGGCAGGTTGTGGGGCAGAGTCTGGAGGCCGTAGCACAGGCGTCCATAGAGTGGAGCGGACCCGGGCCTCTGTGCGTCTGGGACGGAGCGAGGGGCACGACTCCAGCTGTACGTCCTGGCTCTGGGCGCTGTGGTCTGGGTGTACCATCTGTGCCACAAAGATAAATGTCACAAACAGCATGCGAGAGTAAGTCACTAATTAAAGAATATGAATGTGGGAGAATATAAAGTTGTTTCAGTATTACCCTTCAAAATGTGACATACAGTAACGTGACACTGTTTAGGATAGGGTTATAAGGTTATAAGGTTGTTTTGTTGTGTACCCATATATGTATGTGTTATTTGGTTGATTTGGCAAATTTGATTACATTTATATTTCCTGATGAATATGGACTATTATACTTAAAATTAAATTACTATTATACTTGAAATTTAATTAAAACCACAAGTCTATTATTGGTGGTCACGGAGTGTTGAACATGAACATTGCAATTTGACTATGAATAAGTCAGGTAAAGGTGTATAGACTATCAAAACATGGAGGGGCACTTGCTGAATTTCCACCTAATGCTGTCACAAGATGAGATAATAAATTAAGCAAAACACACCTCCAAGTATGATTGATGAGGAAAAACAATGTGGTTGACTATTACCATGGTCATAATGGTCTGTGCTATTACTATCTGTCCAATATGAGGCCCGATTCCTTGTAATGATTTTTGTGAAACTGCCAACACCCCTAGTATTCAATAATTCAAACTCGATAATAGGCCTGTCACAATAACAAATTTTGAAACACGATATAAATTGTAAATGGTCATATTTTTATATAGCGCTGTTCCACCTTCAATGCACTCAACATCAAGGAACCACTCACCCATTTACACACACATTCATACACCAGGTTACGCAGACAAGGCGGGTTCAGTGTCCTGCCCAAGGGCAAAACGACAGCATCTGTGGGAGATGGAATTGCACCACCAACCTGTGGCTCAGTGGATCTGACCACTTTACCAATGATGTTTATGTCGCTAGTAGAATTTGAACCGGTAATCTTCAGCTCAGCAACTGAGCTACTGTCACCCAACTATAGATAAATATTGCGATAAAAGATAATTTTGAAAGTACTTTATGCTACTGACACAGGTAAATTAAAGCAGGATAATCCCAGTAAATCATTTTAAATAGACAGTATCATAAAAAGGCATAAGCTACAACAAATAAATAGCAGAATGAACCAATAATTAGCCATAGAAGCTCTTTAATCAACCCTCTGCAACTCAAATCTTATCATATTACAACAAAAATAATAAAAGTCTTCCCACTATAAATACTGAGCTCCAAAACATATTGTTCCAGCTTTCATATATTGATAAGTCGATATAGTAATTATCGACACTACTAGGTAACTTTGATTACAGTTCCAGTTTTTTTGCAGAGTCAAAATGAAAACACGGCCAAAAGCTCAAAAAAATCACTTGTCACTCACATGTTCCTGTTGTTGTTCTGAATGTGCTGTATCCGGTGCATGCTCTGTAGCGCGGTGATGTCAAAAGCAGCGGTGTCGGCCTCCCCTCCCCCCTCGTCGTCATAGGAGATGATGTTTTCTCTGACATCATCATCCTCGAAGGGAGAGTGGGAGTCTCCCTTCTGATGGCGCAGGGACACGGACAGGGCACACACCACTGAGGGGCAACAACACAGGGGTACAAGAAGTTTAGATGTGACAAAGCACATCGATGCCAACTTCAAAAAATGTGTTTTATAATAGGGCCAGACACTAGAATTAACTAACTATTAACTATTAACTCATTTTCATTTCTTATTCAGGTGTGGCAAAAATGTGTCCATTATTTGGAAATGGAGTTCTTATGAATATTTACATTGTGAAGTAATGCTACAATTCCTATCAAACTGTTTTTATGTTTCAAGATTACTGTACCCAGTCACAACATTTGGAGTCTTAGAAGTTGAAATTAAATTAGTATAATATCAAAAAGTTAAGATGTTGCCATTAAGTTGTTCCCTGTCTTAGAATGGGGCAATATCCTTTTAAATGCTATTAGTGATAATGGGGAATTCACTGTTAGTCAAATTCAAGGATGGTTGGTGTTTAAACTTTTAATCAGCCATCACATATACTGTATAACACAATGTCAAACTGCAGTTCTAATTCAAAGTTACACTGGTTTAGTTATGTACATACCAAGAAGAGTGGTGACACATGCCAGCATGGCCAGCAGGGTGACCAAACTGAATATTAGCGAGGGAGAAGCAGAGGGGACGGGCAGACACACCATGTGTCTCTCCCACCTCCTGTCCCTCTGGCGCCCCCTGTCTTCGGTCTGCATGCCACCTCGCAGGCACGGGCAAATGGTCACAGTGACAGTGCCAGTGTTGGTTAGGCCGGATGCCCCGTCACGCAGCACCACTGGCACGTACATGGCAAGTGAGGCTGAGGAGAAGCCAGGCAGGGGCTCCAGGGCCGACTGCAGCACCAGACTAGCTGTCACACCTGATCACACGCCAAAAACATAACATTAAACACAGGCCAGCCGCAAAATGACAAAGTGACATTTCTGGCTTGAGTCAAGCATGACAAAGACACAGACAAAATCAAATGCACTCAGCTGTTGCCAGCCTTTTATTTCTTCATAAATTATAAATCAATTGTGTGTTTACTAAGTCTGGGGGATAAAAAAAAAGAGAGACGATAGACCTGTACTCAAGAAAAAGTATAGTTCCCTATAAGTAATAATCCAAATATGTCTGTGTAATCCCTCAGTCATCCAGGTATGATCCATAGCAAAAGCACTGTAAAAATACTGTCATTGTGTAATTGTGTAAGACACTTCACCCACATTGCCTAGTATGAAAGTGGTGTGTGTGTGAATGATCGGTGGTGGTCGGAGGGGCCGATGGCGCAAACTGGCAGCCTCGCTTCCGTCAGTCTACCCCAGGGCAGCTGTGGCTACAATAGTAGTTTACCATCACCAAGTGTGGAGTGAATGAATAATGACTTCAGTGTAGCGCTTTGAGAGGCTTTGATAAAAGCGCATTACAAGTGTAAGGCATTATTATTATTATTATTATTATTATTATTATTATTACTATACTTAGAAGTAAACAAGATGTAAATACAATCTGTCATCTAATTATGTAATCACATCATAAAACCTGAACTCGACTGAACAACTCAAATACTACTTTTGTTAGTCATAAACATAAACAATTTCTTTAAGACTATGTATACTAAAGACTGATTGGCCTTTTATGCAATAGTGCATGATTTTTAAAATAAAATTCAAAAAACAGCCTGCTGTTCGAACATAAATAAATTCTTCCTTGATCCATAACCAAACTTTTCCTGAAAAAATCTTTGTGTTATTTTGCAGATATGAAAGACTGGCGGTCATGCCCCATTACAATACACACAAACACATGAAACTTTACAGTCCATGAACAAAATGGTGGTGACATTTCATCTTTGAAGTAAAAAAAAAAAAATCTGAAATAAATGGGATTTGGTGGTACCTCCAGACTCTTTGATAGAGAGGTTGAGGGCAGAGCTGGACTCCGGGGGGATGCTGAAGTGAATAGGCATGTCCTGGCCTCCCTGGTCCTTGTCAATGGCCCGCACAACTTGGACCACCTGAACATAATGGCAGCGGGGACATGTGATCATAACTGCATTAGGAGCAGAAGTAGACTTAGCCTAAGTACATACATTCAAATCAAAACAGTGTCAAAATGCATACTGCTTCACAGTTGCACTACCAGAAGAAGGAAAATGTGCTGTTTCCACAATCAACAAATTGTGGAAACAGCACATTTTCCTTCTTCTTGGTACAGGGGACCATAAAAGAAAATGTTCTGTACTTGGGCTTTCATTCCATTGATTCACAGCCCTTCCATGAACTGCGTGATTAAAAATGCCACATTGTACCAAAGAAGACTCTTCTATTTACTTGTATGACGAGTACAAAAGCAAACAAGTAACCACTGTGTTGAAACCTTACTTGACACAATATTTACTAAGGTGTTTTATATGATCAATTCCGTACTCTGCGGGTAATTACATGCTGATCACATTAAACCTTCAAATCCTCTGTAAATCCTGTCTCCTCATTAATGCACTTTATAAAGGCCATATTAGCATGGTAAATAACGTAAGAGCTAAGAGCTATTATCTGCACAAGACTAAGTGAAGGAAAGGCACTAACATGTGTCTCACTGCATATATTTGATGATTTTACGAAAATTAACACATAAAGGCAATAAGTAGTCATGCATTCCCTAAAAGTACAGGTAATGTGAATTATGTATTGCAGTATTGTTAACTGCCATCAACTTGTTTTATCAAACTTTCAGGTCAAGACCCACCAGTATGTAATTATTGATATAAACTTAAAATTACTAACTGATTAATGGCTCACTTTAGCACATTTCTACTTCCACAGGCACTCAAAACTCATTACATTAAGTATCCAGTCACCCAGGCAGGCACTCACAAAAATCACAAATCCATCAATACAACCAGTGAAGGCAGACTGGGTAAAGTGTTTTGCCCAAGGACTAAAAACTGATTTAACTAGCAGTCTGAGGTTATAAAAATACCCATTCCCTTCCATTGTAGAACCATACATTTTTCTTTTAAGTCTGTGATGTTTGACACATGCCATTATCTACCATCAGATCCGCATGATTGATCTGGTGCCCTAAATTGGTGGAGGACATGCACTCCTAGAGGAAAAAACAAAGCCCTATGACCAATGACAATGCAATGCACATCTTCTACTAAAGGTGTACAATAATATCAGCCAGCCTATTCTAATGTAGTATTATCTATGCTCACCGCAGCCCAACCACAGCTCCGGCGGTTTAAGTCATACCAGGCATTGCACAAATTACATCACAACTAACCACACAAAAGCTGCCTAAACTACAAACTGAATCCTTACAAACCCTGTTCTTCCACTATTTCTTTGTATCCTCTGTATCTTGTGCACAGGTGAAACTTCTAATAACATTTTGACCAGATAAAAACGCTCCATTGATTGAAGCAGCAGATGTATTTGGGAGCAGACCTGTCCCGGAGCGCTGGAGTCACACACAGAGGTGGAGTACTGCCGGTCCAACTCAGGAGCGTTGTCATTCTGGTCCAGGGTTTCTATGGCGACCACGACCCGCGATACCAGATTGGGATTGTCTGAATGAAAGAGAGAAAAACATCTGACAATATTAGCTGGCCTAGTGTTATATTACTTTACTAGTAATATCACAATTTGCAATCTTCTCTGCTTGTTCTCTGATACTAAACAGGAATTAAATCAGGACTAAACTGGACTCAAAAAAACACTTGAAAGACAAAAAAAAATAAGGACTATACTGGTCATACAACTAGAACAATCAAGACACTAGTTAGTTCAAGCATTAGACCCTATTACTCGATTTACAGATGACATCAAAACATTTGGTTTAAATGTATATGAGGGGAGGTAAAATTACTATTGTTAATATATTAATATATATTTTTATCAGATTAAATATGTTTGGATTGGTGACACAGACCTAAAAATTATCTTCCAAGTCTTATTAAAGGTACAATGTCTCTGTCAAACCTGTGTTAAATGCACCATTTGACTCCCTGTATCGACACTGGTCTGTGGCACTCTGCTTCAAATATGTTTCACTATGCGGTCCTTGGTGAAAAATGTTTGGACACCCCTGTTATAGAATCTGAAAGCACCCAATAAAGGAAAAGTGGACAAAAATCTGTCCAAATTTGTCTAGAGTACATCCTGCCCAAGACCCAAAGTATCTCCGATCTCACACAATCCCAAAAAGTGAAAAACAATGACAAAGACGAATAGCTCTTCACTAAATCATTCAAATAGAAAACCCCAGCCCCTTAAGTCAAAGTGATGGCTGAATCACCATCGCTCCAAACTGCAGACACCTCTCTCTGTGAAATATATGAGGAGTGTTCAAACTGTGTAGCCTGTTTAGCCCTGGGGCGGTTGGCGGGCTGGCGGTGGGTCGGAGGGTCGGCGGGGCGTGGGACGTACCCCTCTGAGTGGCGATGACTGTGATGTTGTGCCACTGGTCCTGCTCGCGGTCCAGCTCCATCACGGTGCTGATAGAGCCGCTGTCGGAGGCGATTCGGAACAGAGCCTCGGGGTCCGTCTGTGGGTCGATGGAGAACCTAGAGAGCACACAACAATAAAGGAAGGATGGATGAGGAGGGGCAGTGGAGTGAAGAGAGGGAGTAACTTCAATTTAGGAGAATATTCTTCTATTATAATGACACCATACTGAGCTCGCTGTAGCAAATCACCTGCAAGTGTGAAATTTCCATATTGTTTTGGTAGAATGAGCCCTAAATTTAAGTCAGCAAAAAGAAAATACAAGAAAACTTGGTGCACTATGTAACTTTTATGGTAGAGCGTATAACACCTGCTTGTTTCCATGGAGATGGTATTTCTTTGTCTGCAATGTTCCACAGTATGACATTAAACTTATCTATGTCCATGGTTATGTGAAAAATTTGTGAGACTAATGCAGTTGGAATGACTCTCCACACAGTCCTTTGTTGCCATTTGAAGTATTATTGATAGGGTGATGAAGTTGAAATAAGGCTAAAAATCATAGCAGTTTCTTAATACACATAAGTTAGTCAACATGTTTGAGGTCTTCAGAAGGAGACAAACTCAAAATGCAAGATGCAAGCATGCAAGTGAAGTCAGATTAAATATATTTTAAAAATAGGTGGACAGGAGGTAAAATTGCAAATAGTGTCAAAATACAAATGCCCTCGTGGACTAGTCTTGACTTGCTATAGGGTTAATTTGGCAGAGTCCAAACTAGCAGGAAGTTTAATACCTTTTCTGCCACCACAAAAAAATGTAATTGACCCCTGACCTTCATCTGAAATTATGACATTACTATGAACACTATACCCACCGGATATTATTACTCTGCCCTGTATCAGGGTCCACAGCAAACACCCGCCCCACAGAGCAGACAGGGGGGCAGTTCTCGGACACGTCCAGGTGGTAGCGCGTTTGAGAAAACTTGGGAGGCTCATCCGCGTTCAGGACCATCACCCGAACCGTGGCCTGGTCTTTAAACGGCCCCTTCTTCAGAAAACGAGGATCCACCACCGGGTTGGCAACTTCCACCGAGAACGTGTAGGAATTGCGTGTTTCATAATCCAGTAGCTATTGAGGAAAAGAATAAAGGAGAAAGAATCTGCAGGGTGTGCTTTTTGAAGCCTTTCATACATGATTAATGCAGACAGTAAGGGGCTGTATACGGCGCTCTTATACTTCTGATAGTTCATGCTTTGGAGCCCGCACAGCCCCCAGACACATTTCTATCATCTCACTTACAATTATGAATTTATTTATTTTGTTCTGTGCATTACATTTTCTTTGTGACCCTGAATAAAAGTTTAAAAAAAAGTGTGCTCAAACCAAAGTACTGCTAAATAAAGTTAATCAAAATGAAATATTCATCATACGTATTAATTAAGTAAATGTATAAAGACCGGTGTATTAATAATAAGGTATACAGAAATATAGCTATTGGTACTAAAATGTTCTATATTTAAGTATGCAATACAACAAAATATTGAAATACTATGCAATAGTATTTTAATATTTCTCTAAAATGTGCTCATGTAATGTCAAGTGATAAAACATTTACATCACGAGTCTAGAAATATAAAAAAATATTGTTATACATTTGTATTAATTTACTTTATACTAAAGTATACTTTTACTTTATACTACTGCCTCTAAGCAATGGCCTCCTTTCTTTCATCTCACACGAAGAAGTTAATTTGTTCAAAATTTTTTTTCACTCCACAATAATTATCTCTGAATTCCCATAGCTGCAAAAAACCTTAAAAGTAAAACAACTAATTTATATTAGTTCTCCTTTGCCTGACCTAATCACTTGAAATTGGCTGCGTTTTTTGTCACCGGCTGCTGATTACCATAGTCCATTGTTAGTCATTAATTGCCCATTAGAGAGCTCTGGGATTTCAACCTGTCAGCGGCGTTTGAGGTGCGTACATAAGAGCAGAAATGACTAAATTAATTAATGTGCCAGAACAAAGGGATCTGATGGCAAAAATGAGTACAGCATTTTTTTATTCTCATTATTTTTAAACTGTTTCAAGTTGCTACACAAAGCTACATGGATACTAAAGCATAGAACAATACTAAAACAAGCAAACACTGAAAAGTATTTATTTAAATATTTTCTTTTGGATATTAATTTTCAATCAATTTTCTCTTTTGTTTCTTGTTTTCATCTAGCCATCTTAGTGAGTTTAATCTGATAGTCTTTATTTCTTCTTTATTAAGTACAAGCCAAACTTTGCTTTTCTGAAAAAGAAACAAACCCATTTCTTTCTTTTTGCTGAAATGCTACCCACTCTGCCACTGTGTACCATTCAATTACAAACTCTCATATCACACCAAATACAGCAACATAACATGTAGCCAGTCATTTTTCCACCAAGTATGGCATGTCAAATCACAAAGTATGTCAAAATCACAAAGTATTTAAGGGTTGAACAAAAGTAAACTACTCACTAATCGCGCTGCCACCATATGAATAAATCAGAACATGCTGCAGCCTAAATGTACACGCCACAAGTCCAATCAATGTTTCAGAATTTGTCAGAGAGAATTTGTCAGAAAATCAGCACCATAATTTTGTCTGGAGCCAGCTCCTCATCACTCACCTTGTTCAGCACATTCACAGTGGTGGGACAGAAGCCAGGAAACCCACGTGCAACTCCATTACTATAGATTATAATCAGCCAGAATCAAACCCACAACCACTTCTGCTGAAATGCTAACCACTCACAACAATCTATTTGGGGTGGTATGGACTAAAATGTAGCAAATGTTTAATTTTTCTCAATATCTTTTTTATATTATATTATGTATTATATCTCAAACTCTAACTGCTCAGCTGTTAGTTTTGCAGCAGGTCCCCAGAGGAAGTGAAGAGTGGCAGAGCAAACAGAGATGGGGAAACTAGGTAACCTCTCACCAGATGGAGATATGTAGCCCTCTGAATTGAGTTATACACATCAGTTTGGGATAGTGCTCACTGAAAGTGCTCAGAACCAATCATCGGAGTTCAAACAAAGACTTCATGTTGATTGGTCAAAGTGTCACAACAGCGGAACAAACCAAAAAATCAAACTTTATTTAAATTCAGTCAAAAGGAAAGCACCAATGTCTTCCCTGTCCACAGATGCACAAAACACTTCCCTCTGCAAATGTTTTGTCTATATTGTATTGTTTCAGTTAGTTCAGTGCTGCCTTGTGATTGGTCATTTCAGACCTCTCACATGTAAATGATTTCTCAAGAGTTTCTGAACTCAAAAAGATTGTGAGACATTCATCTTGCTGGCAAGGATAGAAACTAGGCAGAACAGCGCCACAAATCAACTATTTAACTCAACATTATATCTAAATCTAATTTAACGACATGGACAAATTTATATCTTGTACAAAATTATATGGATATAACTTAAATATCAATATATCACCCAGCCCTACATGTTATACTTCTGTAGTTAATAATTGAGATTGGACCTGGAAAAAGTGCTATTTTAA
The DNA here is from genome assembly GCA_019594935.1 of Periophthalmus modestus. Taxonomy (NCBI): domain Eukaryota; kingdom Metazoa; phylum Chordata; class Actinopteri; order Gobiiformes; family Gobiidae; genus Periophthalmus; species Periophthalmus modestus. Next base: position 15,612,220 of record JAIEZT010000007.1, on the reverse strand, counting down.
TAAAGATAAAACATAAACATTGTGGACCCTATTTTTTAGGTAAATTATCAGTTTCAACATTTTTTCCTTAGGCTAATTGTCATAAATACCATCTAAGAAATCCTGTCCTCCTGCCCCAGTCAGCGAGTGTAACATCACCAGTGTAGAATGTGAAAACAACCAGGTCTAATGACCAGTGTTGGGCATCTTACTTCAAAAATGTAATTAGTTATAGTTACAAGTTACTTCTCCCAAAAAGTAACTGAGTTACTGAGTCAGTTACTTTTTGGAAGAAGTAACTAGTTACTAGGCAAAGTAACTATGCCGTTACTTTCTATGTTAAAACAATAAAAACACAACAGAAGTGAACCTTTAATATTTATGTCACAGATTGCAGTTATATTGCATTTGTTTAAAGTGATCCACATCTGACAACAGTCTGGACACTTTCAGTCACATTTAAAACATGTCGATATCAAATATGTCGCAGTAGTTTGTGTAAAGTTGCAGGAGGAGGCGCCGTGCGTCAGGGCGGCACGTTTCTGATCAAAACTCAACTCGGACCCGATCAGCTGTCAATGCAAGGTGTGACAGGACATCATTTCCCATCATGCATTAAGCGTTTGTAGTCCATGCAGGCGGTGGAGAGCTGCTGCGCTCACCTTGCTCAAAAACTGCGTCCGTGTCCCAATTCTCCACATGCACCGTTCGATGTTCGAAGTGATGAATTGAGACACGGCCTTGCTCTCACGGATGCAGTGTCTCAATTCACCAAAAAATCACCAAAGGGCTCTTACATGCGCCGTTCGTACGGCGCATTTAAGTCGGGCGGGTACTTCAGCCCGCACTTCGAACAGTACATTGAATGGTGCATGTGACGAATTAGGACACGGCACCGATTCCCGTTACCGGCGCACAGGTTACGTCAGAGCAAGTCGGTGGCATCTTGGACATTAAACTAACTGGCATCCACCGCGCACCTATCGACGGCGATCGCACCTGCGCCCGCCTCATCTCAAACAAGCCTCTCACCCCGAAGCCTCCTCTTTCACCAAAGAAACACAACAGCGCCGCAGCTCCTCTGGCTGAGAGATGCTCTGATGAAGAGCAGAGTGAACTGAAGTAATAGTAACGCGCCACGTTTTACTGTCAGTAACGGTAACGGCGTTGGGACGCTGGGAAAAGTAATTAGTTAAATTACTCCGTTAGTGAAAAAACTACGCCGTTAGTAACGCCGTTATAGTTTAACTCCCGTTATTCCCAACACTGCTAATGACCTCTTATTAACACACTGCCAAGTCAGTCCCATCAGCCCCATTATAACTAATGGCCATCTCATCACTCACCTTGTTCAGCACAATCACGGCCTCTCGCTCGCGGCCGCTTATGTTAAAAATCTGCGCCTCCTCCGTGTCCATGATGGTGAATTCCAGCTGTGCGTTCTCTCCCAGGTCGGGGTCAGAGGCAGTCAGGCGGCCCACCTCCACACCTGGAGCTGCCAATTCCGAGATGGAGAAGGACCACGCACCTGCACACAACACAAGCAAAACATCAATACAATACAGTCCATGAGAACTGGCACTGAACGCAGATCACAGCCTGTTTATGAATAAGAGAGAAAGTCCAGCACTTACTCACTGGTTTCATATAGATTCAGTCTAACGAATGCTTTCCCTTCATGAAGTAGAGATCCACATTGGTGCAGATTAGCAGCCATACTTCCATTCATTATACCTCAGGGAAACTGTGCCAGCTTTGAGTTAGCGTTGGGCAGTACGACACACGCACGTGCACACATACACACAAACACAAACACAAATACATATATAATAAAAAAAATACTAATAAAAATGGCTTTCAATAATAATTTCCTGAACATAGGCAATACAGACATTCGGTCATGGCCATTTAACACCAAAATAGTAAAAATGAAAGTCTGAACTCTGCTCCAAACCACATGCTTAGAACTCAGGGTTTAGAACTCATGATTAAAAAGACCACAGCTGATGATGGATTATAAATAACTGAATCTTGAGGTGACCAATCTGACATCCTTTGTATAATTTCTGATTCATTTCTAAGTTAAATATTACAGCAACTTGATTAAAAAAAATCTGTTTTTGTTATTTTGCTGTAGGCAGGTTATCAGGCAGCCTTGATTTTAATGAAGGTGGCTGAGAAATAAATGTCCATTGATCAGTTTATGATGATAATGATCCAGAAAGGACACGAGTAAAATGACCATAAGCAGCTGGTTAGTAACAGCTGAATACAACATTTTCTTTGAGATAAAACATTGATTATAAAAAGCCTGATCTGCTTCATGGTCACACAAACACACATCATTATTTCCATGTGGTTGTTTTACTCACTGGTCTCCTGTGCATTCTAAGCTCAGCCATTTGTACCAGGTCAATAATGCTACGCTTTTATAATAAACACTAACAGACTAAAAAAAAAAAAAAAAACCCACATTAGATTCAATGCAGAGTGATTTTGATGCACCACTGAGTGTAATTGTGTCTCCTCCTCCACAATATAAACACAGTCCTGCATTCAAAGAGCATTCTGAATGAGGCGCTTCAACTGTGGCTGCTGTTGTCAATGTGAAAGTAATTACCTGCATAGTGTGGAGGGTGATACAGAATATACAGCTGCATAAAAACATATACTGAAATATACAATGGGTTTTATACTTTTTATTTATTTGCGAACTCAATCCATGCAACATTTAATTGAAATACGATAAAATCAAGACCGAATTGGAGTTAAATAAACTGTACTTCCATCAAATACATAATTACTGCTCCCATATTATATCCTCAGCAACTAGGGACATAAATCTCAGCAAAATTAGCAGCACTACTCTGAAAATGACTACTACTTCCTTCCTTCCTTGTAATTATTCGTTTACTTTGTTGAACACCTCCGTAGTATTCTCATCTGTTCCATATTGGTAATATTGGAAGCTTTTTCTTTGACTTTTTGAACAGACTAATGAGTAAGAATGGAAATAGAAAGACAGTTATACTATTTTTATTAATTTTACAAGCGTGAAAAGTGAATTATCTAAAGCTAAATTTCCCATTCAAGTATCGGTTATTGGCCACAGCAACAAGACAAATATTGGATATTGGACTGGATCATCTCGAAATACACTTACAGCTTCTTCAACTAGTACGTCAACTATTACTATTACTGCTGCTACTAATACTCTACTCCTGTTACTACAACTGCTACATTAAGTTACTACTACTACTACTGCGTCTATTACCACTACAATCCCACCTATTCCACTGCTGCTATTGCTGGCACTGCAACTTCTACCACCAAAACTGCACTATCACAGATAATGTAGTTAAACTGTAATCGTCACAGTAAAAATAATGACCTTGTGTGAGCTTGTGGTGATATAGTAAACCGATAATGGTGAATAAATTACGTTGGCTCTGGCATTTGAATATATGAAATGTCTTCTTCTTATAAACCATTGTATTGCAGTACAATACATCAGAGGAGAGGAGAGGGACTTTTAAACATTAAGATGAATGACATTAAGCCAAGACTGTCAGAAAGAGAAAGTAGGGAAATGGGCAAAAAGGGAAGACAGATGTATATATAGAGAGAGTATATGTCTCATAGTGTTAAGGCGCATTCTGCACAGATTTTACTGTCTATTGAAGCATAACGTACTGAACTTTATGTTGAAATATTAATAACTTGGAACAGGGAAAGAGCTTGGATAAGAAGAAATGGACATGATCTTTTACTCTTCTACATCAAGGTCCATTTGAACCTTGGGGGTGGAAGGGGGGTGTTAGCACTACAGATGTTAAATCTACTCATCTCTCCAAAGGTTATAGCTTGCAATCTGCGGTAAAACAATGATTAGATAAAAACGGAAGGAAAAAGCCTGGGACTGACAATCTTTTTAGCTACTTCAGAGCTTATCTTGAACCTGTCAAGTCAACTGGAGCCCAAAGGAAGGGAAACGATATCAGACGGCTGTCACGAATACCATGACAAGACGTTTCATCATTTTAATCTGTACACACACGCACATGCAGTCAGACGCCATGAGTAAGATTGAAAGGGGAGGACATTGACGTGGTGGCGAGATAAGGAGAGTGCTTACTGCGTCTGAAGTGTGGCGGGTTGTCGTTCACGTCACTCAGCTTCACCGTCACTGTGGTGGTCCCAGAGAGCCCACCCAAATGCCCCCCCATGTCCTTCGCCTGGAGCACCACCAGGTACTCGTCCCGGCTCTCTCTGTCCATGTCGGGCACAGCAGTCCGCAACACTCCTGGAAGTGAATGGTAAAAGTTATAATAGCAATGTTTGGCTGTCAAAGCAAATAAATATTAAAAATTACAACTTAAAGGTGTGCGATGTAAATTTTCTGTCTCTATGCATCCTTCGACCAGTGCCACTGAGACAGCCTGTCAGGAGCAGTGAGTTATTGCCATACAGTGCTCCGGGACCCAGAACCTGTTAAGTCTTGCTGTTAAGTGGGAGTTCTAGCCACAAGATTAATACCATGCTGTGGAACATTCTAAGAAAAACAGTAACATCTCCATGAAGGCAAGCAGGTGGCAGATCCTTAACCAGAAAAGTTACGCAGTGCATCTTGAGGATGTTTCTCCATTCAAAAGGTTTATATAGTTCAAAGCAATGCATACAATATCCTCGTTTGATGCAAATGTGTCAGTTACACATATGATCACATACACATATGGTGTCTTAATGTTATGGCTGATGTGTGCATACAACCTATCCTAGTTTTGTCTTATATGTCACTTACACCCTTTGGCTTCTCAGCTTTTTAAAAGTCATAAATTATATGTGGGCATGGACATATGGTCAAACATATGAAAACTAAGTGCCTCAGTAGGACTGACATTAATCACCATCAGCTCAAGGGTTGTATTATAAAGAGGGGCTTTAAAGATGAGGGGCGTGCCGTGGTCCAGACCTGTTTGAGGGTCCACAGAGAAATAGTCCTGTCCGTGTGTGATGGCATAGACCAGACGTGCACTGTTTCCATAAGTGGGATCATCCGCATCTCGGGCTGTCACTTGGATTATAGACGTGCCTGTGAGTATAGAACATACCAGATGTTTAAATGTCCTAGGATTATATGTGTACACTGATATGAGGGGTGAGGTACAGTTGAGGCCAGGACAGCATGTTCTTAGAAGTGTTTACATTTTACATTGCCAGCCCAAAGAGCCACAACAGAAATGTGCATGAACGTCAGAGAAAACATGGCAACATTTTGGCTCCTTAGAGTGCAATGTCCTAACCCAATTGATTTGAGGTATAACCTTTGTATAACTGATGTGAGGTGTAACTTTTGCCCTTTGAGACATAAAAATCATCAATTCTTGGCACTGGAAATAGGTACTTTTGTAATTTGTTCAAGAATCAAACTTTTCTCATTTCTACAATGCTTTGAACATGTTTATAGCCAAGTTTGTAGCAGTTGCACCTAGGTCTACAATGACTGAGTGACTAATCGTGATTAGTCAACTAATAAAATTAATTGTAAGAACATATATAAGAAATGTCCATGTGCAATAGGAATAATCGTTTGGATAGTCACTGGAAAAATAATTGCTGGCTACTAAAATAATCGTTTGTTACAACTGTAGCTGCACATGAACAAAACTAGGATTTTTTACTTTTCATTCTAAAAGATTTAGATAGCTGGGGAGAACCTATCAATTATCATAATTGGTGCTGATGTATTCCACTTGAAATATTGCATTATTTACATATAGTTAAAAAAACATCAGTAAAGTAAAACATTAGCATATTCACAAGCCAATGGGTCACAACTGGAGAAATGGAGAAAATGAGGTGTGAAAAAAAATATCTGGCATTAAAAAGCAATATTAATCCAAGAGTAGAGTTTCTGTGCAGCTCAAAAGGACATGATAGAAGGGAAGAAATATAAGCAATAAACGCTACAAAAACAACCATAAAAATAGCTTTTTTTAAATAAAACTATAACCAACAGTTGTTAATTATACAGCATATGGAAAAGTTACAGTAAATCTAGACAATATGGCTCATTAAAACATTGTCAATAAAAGTTGTACCTATGTTAGCCATCTCCGGGACAGTGGCAATGTAGGGATCGTTGGGGAACACAGGGGGGTTATCGTTGATGTCCTGCACTCTGATGATGAATTCTGATGAAGGCTCCAGGGCGCGTCCCGTCTCTCTGTCAGTTGCCGTAGCGATAAGGCGATACTGGTCCTTCTCTTCCCGATCCAAAGATTTGGTCACGTGTATGTTCCCTGTGTTACTGTCGATTACAAAAACAGAGCCCACACCTTCTCCCTCCAGCGTGTATTTAGTGTGGCCATCCCCTCTGTCCATATCTGTGTGCAGCTAAAATTAAAACACAAAATAGCATTAAAAATAAGGCTGCACTGGGACACCTTGAGGCAATGTCACTTAGCAGTTTGCTGAATCAGGTATTCCTCATTAACAGCTATCTTTCTGTCTGGCAAGTGGCGGAAATGATGTGAAATGGGCGATTTATGTTAAGATGAGATGTGTTCAGTGAGTGTGAATGGCACCAGGTGTGGCAGATACATATGGGATGTTGGGAGGGGCGCTGATCCGTGTTCCAAAATCAGTGCAATAGACCAAGCACAGCGTAGAGACAGAGATTGGACAGGGGCCCAGGCGGCAAAATGTCTGACATGCACAGTGGCACATCGACTTGTTCAACATTTAATATGCACCAGCAGTTATTCAAATCTTAAACTTTTTTTTTTTTTTTTTTTTAAAGTATGCATCATAAAACGTACAACTGGAAAGAAAGAGTAAATGTAATAAAGAAAGAAGGTGGATGGAGAGTTCCTGCCTCAAGTGAATGAGTTTAAGTATCTCAGGGTCTCACTAGTGAGGGAAGGATGGAGCGTGAGATTGACAGGCGGATCGGTGCAGTGGACTGTTGAGGTAAAGAAGGAGCTGAGTCGAAACACAAAGCTCATGACATAAAGGTCAATCTACGCTCCTGCCCTCACCTATGGTCATAAGCTTTGGGTAACGACCAAAAGGACAAGATTGCGGGTACAAGCCATCCAAATGAGTTTCCTCTGCAGGGTGGCGAGGCGCTCCCTTAAAGAGGGTGAGGAGCCTAGTCATAGAAGAAGGGAGAAGCTCGTAGTATAGCTGCTGCTCCTCCACGTAACGAGGAGCCAGCTGATGTGACTCGGGCGTCTGTTCTGTATGCCTTATGGACCCCTCCCTGGAGAGTTGTTCCAGGGAGGTCCCACTGGTAGAAGCCCCGGGGAAGACCCAGGACACGCTAGAGGGACTATGTCTTGCCTCTGGCCTGAGAACGCCTTGAAGTACCACCAGAGGAGCTGGAGGAAATGTCTGGGGTGAGGGAGGTCTGGGGGTCCCCACTTAGACTGCAGCCCCCGCGACCCGGGCCAGACAAGCAGAAGAAAATGGATGGATGGTAATAATGAAAGTTTAGAGTTATTACGGGAAGTCTGTGGTGGTACAAAACTAAAATTTCAAACTTGATTTCAGTACTAAAGAATGGGCTTGATACTTCCATACTTCGAAAAATATAAACATTTTAATACAAAATAATAGCACTTTTCGTTAACATCATTTACCATCTGGTTTTCTAGTTCTAATAATGCTCAAGATCTTCCTAAAAGTGTTGAGGAAAAATCCGATTTGATCCTGTTTAAGTGATTTTTTTGAAAATTTTATCTATATTTGCTCAAATGAGTATCTACTTTCAGTACCCCTTTTAGTACTGATTAGTATCTGATTTTTGATACATTTGACCTAGTCTCTGGTGATGGTAAAGAAGCTAAGTAGGAGGTTGAGGAGGCTGATGATTCTGCTGCTGTGGTGGAAATAGTGCAGATGGTTTGAGAGATGATTGACTGAGAGGAAAAGCTAGATAGGCGATAAGAAAAGCAGACTTTCCAGGTGAATTACAGACTCAATTTCATTTCCCCATTCAAGTTTTTAATCATCTAAGTAACACTGTCACATGACCACAAAAACACCAGGGGCAGTAACACAATGGCCCAGATACCACATGGTAGATTCGAAGATGGAACCCCCACATAAGTAAGGGACAGTGGCCTTGTAAATGTATGCATGTCTACAGATGCATTTGTCTTAGCTATATTTGACTCAAAATCTTTTCCATCTGGCTTCCTTGTAAGTCCATCTGCCTGATTCTGCCGCACCTTTTAAAGCACTTTTTCATTTCTTATATCTGTCTTTTTACACAGAACGCCCATCTGCTCTCATTTAGTATGCCCCCTCCTATCTTTCATCCCCTCTTTGGTGCATACACTTTCGGTATTTAATGGCACAGAGGATATTGGAGCGAGGAGGAGGAGATAGGTAAAAGGCCAAACAGCGCACAGAAATAGAACGCTGAAGAGATTACTCAGCCTTGATCACACGGAGCATCCTGACCACAAACCTTCACATCTCCGTGCCCTGGAGGCGCTCGCTCTTAATCCACAAGGCCCTACCCCTACTGCTACGACTGCTGTTACTGCTACTGTGGGGATTGTGCTCAAATCAACTCAGGCAGGATTGAAACAGGGAGATGATGCACATTATGTCTTTTTAGATATATAGGGCTGGACCATATGCCCTTTTTCTCAAACAAGCATTGCCATTGTGATAAAAGTTACAATTTATGTTTTAGGATCCTGTTCAATTGTCAAAAAGACTGCAATATTAACTAACAAACTAATACAAGGATCACATTTCAGAACATGTACAGCTCTAAATGAAATTATGTGTGCCACTGCAAAATTGGCAGGATTTGCAATTTGATAACTGTGTGCATTCAAATTGTGATGTTGATTCGATTTCAACTAAACTTGCAAAATCGATATCAAAAGAAATATATAAACTAAACCTAAAATGTAAAGAAGTGCAATATCAGTTGAAAGCAATCAGTGATTCTTTCAAGTGGAGATGGTATTGAGGCCACACGTTGCTGCACTAAATTGCTCATTGGTCAGAAGTTCAGTGATAATTAGGATAATAATATTTTATTGTCCCCACGGGAAAATTTGTCCTCTGAATTTGACCCAGCCTTCATGGTCACTGGGCAAGCTCAGTGAGCAGGGAGCGATTACGGTGCAGCACCCTGGGAGCCATCAGCAGGTCTTGGTTGGATTATTAAAAAAAACTTCTAATAAAATCACAACTGAACCTGGGGTGCCAGTGCTGATTGTTCACATACACGTTTTTCTCATCCTCAGTATATGGACAACTTATACTGCAGCAGCAATGGCACTGATTAATGATTGGCTGCAGAGGCTGGGGTATAGGTAGTATAGGTAGATTCAGATCAGAGAAAGTCCTTTTAGGTTTAAAACAACTGAAAGTGGCGACCCAAATGAGAGACTAATGTGTGTGTAATGCTTATTTTGCCAAACCAAACCAACCAAAACACCAAATTATAACATAAACAATGTGTTTATTATGTCCAATGTTAATCAGCATTACAATTGTTATTAAAAATTGTTAGTAAAAACTATATTTGATTGGAACATGTCTACCTCCTATCTGGAGACATAGTTAGATCAGGTTTGTTGAATTTGAAATCAAAATTCATTTACATATAGTTCCTTTAAGCCAAGGTTAGTAACGTGTTGAGGAAGAAATGAATCTTTTTGAAGTAGATGACTGCATAGTACGGAGTTTAGTTAAGGCAAGGTAAAGTGACTTTGATCACGAATCACTGTGCTCCTTGGCAGTTCTTTTCTAAGCATAACTTACCAGCTGTCTATTTAACATTACACTCATCCTAGATTGTTTATGATTGTGAAATGCATGTTGCGCACACGTTTTACTGGCATAATCCTTCACCATATATGACACAGGGTATAGGTATTAACACATGTGCGTACATACTAATGCATATATGGGTATAAAGCACTTGAGCATGTGTACACAGCATATGTTTCTGCGCCTCCTGCTCTCGCCCGCTCTTCACATGCAGCCGGTGAAGTGCTAGATTAGTGTAGGGCCTATGCGAGCAGAGTGGATGTGTTAGCGAATGAAGTTGAGGATTAGAGCACTTGTGATAGAGCCACCCCCCACAAACTGCTGGATAAGGGACTCTGGGTTTATGCTCCCCACTCTCACATTCTCTTTCTTCAGAAACTAGCTTTGATTTTGACTTCACAACCGCAGACAGCTTTGTCACAGCCAGCGCAGCCTGTGTATTACCTAATCAACTAAAAAAAGAACAGAAACTAGAAGGGCAGTATCTAAGCATCATTATGAATGTGTTTTATTTGTTTTAGCCCTGGTTTAGAACTGAGTTAGACTTGATTTGTAGTGGGTGTGTACACAATGTTGCCGATTTTCTAGGTATCTGGGGAGCTGTACATATCATTTAAAAAGATAACATAGCGCTGACCACATTTAGACCAGATCTGCTGTGGACCTGGCTTAGACCTGCTTTAGAGGCTTGGTTTACATCCATAACAACTGGTTTAATTTAGCGTTCCCCATGACTTGTTGGTCTTTTCATTTTAATACTAGTTATGTCCTTATTCTGTGATTCTAATTTTATCCCTTTAAAAGACTCTGTAGAATGACATTACTTCTGACATCTTAGATTTGTAGAACATTAAAAAACACTGAATCAGACCAGCTCATGATAGCACCCCCTCCGTTACAGACTAGAGACTCGTGGTTTTACTCACTATCCCTGCTCTTTATTCTCTTTCTTCAAAAACTGTCTTCGATTTAGATCCCAGACTTCACAGCCACAACATCTTTGTCGCAGCTTGCTCCTCTCTCTACCTGGGCCTCTCTCCGCTCTGTCTAATTGCCGCCTCAGTCCTGCTGTGCTTCAGTCAGCATGGAAAAACACTCTCACGGCGGGGAAGAAACCCATCCTCCACGCTCAGACAAAGACACCAGGACGGAGAATTGTCCTACAGTAACTCCTATGGAAGTCTACATCCTCCTCTCCTTAACATCTACTGTGGCAAATGTCACTACAGAAGTTCCAGTTAAAATGATCCTTTACTTAAATGCACATCATAGTGAGCAGGGTGAAATGGGGTGAAGGGTGGGGAGAGACATTCGGCTTGTCGAACTTTAGCATACCTCTTGGTACTAGTTGCAACACAACCCTAGTGTCAAAAATCAGACTGACAGTAAAACTTATATCAAAACTAGATACTCATTTGAGCAAATATCAAAACTAAAAAAGTCACATTCTCAGGAAAGAAATGAATGAACCTTTCCTGAGTAGCTTTAGAAATGATCTTGAGCTGTATCAGAACAAGCACAAGTAAGAGTCTTTTCATTGATGTTTCCTGTGGTTTTTACTTCTTCATCACAGTTCACACCGTAGAACAAACACATCAAATATAACATAAGCTCTGGCTCATATTACATATACACACACAACCCAGTGAACCCAGTGAACCCAAAACTTTATATTTTACTTTTCAATTGTTTCTTAAATAGTGCTCTGGCAGGTCAGACTTTGCATTAGCATGAAACGCTGAATCGGAAAACAGGAAGTAGTTTTCGTGACCTTAAACTAGACTTATGATAAACCAAACATTTACAATATTGTTCCAAATGAAAAATGATCACCTTTATGGTCTTATAAATGAAGGGGAAATAAATAAGGAGATATTAAATATGAAATCTACAAAAGGAAACGAGTTGAGTAAATTTTCTTGCAGGTATTACAAACACACTACTGCCATCTAGTGGTCAAACAAGTGAACTGTAATATGTATAATCAACCATTCCGTAACACGTATATATTCAACTACATGAAGCACAGACAACAAACTGAATATGTGTCTGGTATATTAATGTAAAAATATTAACAGTTAATCATATAAGTAAATCATAAAAAAACAAGCTAACACGTTTACTCTGGATCTCACTCCAAATCACTAAATCCATTGACTCCTTCATTCTCGGTGTCGCTTCTGAACAACTCCGCTTGCTCTGGAAGTAGATGAAGCGCCATTTCCACGTGGCCTCGCGCAGTTGTCAGTGTGACAATAATAAAGATGTGAAATTATATACTTTCATAATTTCTCATATAAGTTGCACCCTCGGCCAAACTATGAAAAAAGTGTCCATGGACCACTATGGATCATACCTGGAGCACTGAGGGATTACACAGATAAAAGGACACATGGTAATAGAAAAGAAGGTACTATTATTTAATGTTTAAAATCACATTCTATTGTCTAGAGAGTTATTTTTATTATTATCATTGTCTCAAAATCGTCAGTGAGTATTGAGTCTATTCCCTGTTGTGTGTTGTGACAACACTAAACACATCTTACTTATAATATTTTGTGTGAGAACAGTTTTAATTGAATTCCTGTAAAATCAAAATTCTCAGTAAAAGAGAAAATTTTGCCTAAATATGGATGTATGACACTCTGACATGACATGTTCAGTTGCTAATTAAAACAAAAGCTATAAATCCGGACAAAGGTTTCTGAAGTATTCATCTCATTGTATCATTGTAAGATAAAGCCATAACAATCTAACTCAGTTAAGGGTCAGGGTCGGGTTCAGTAAAACACATGGCTATTAAAATATGAGGAATCATTATGGCTTAAGGTCTCCATTGATTCTCATATCACATACTGTATCAAACCACAAATCTATTTATGATCCATGTTTTCTATTGGGAAATGACTTCTTCTGTTTAACAGCAGTCGCCTGTTATTCAAACTGTTGATAGCCCACTTTAAATCTCACACTACGCCAACAGGTGTGACACGACTGATTCTATTTAAAGCAACAAATACCTCCAAGAGGAATTTCCCCTGTCCTCATCGCGAGGTGAAGCTTTATTGAACATCTGAGGTTTTTACTCTCCTACCATCAATAAGAAATTTCACTGGTCATTGCCTGGATTACTCCTGGTTTAGTAATGATTTTAGACCTTGTAAGTTAAGATTTCATCCAGTTTAGTTATGTTTTACAATAGCTGCTTCCAACAGAGTCCCACTTTGTAGCAGATTTGTCCAAATGTTGTCATGTCCTTGTTACAGATGCAGACTCAGACCTGGTTTCATGACAATATAATTGGTTCTCACTTCTCAGACATTTCACATCGCGTTCCTCCAAGAAAATATTTGGCTTCTCAAGTACCACAAGATCTCACTCAGATCTATAATTAGCCTTTACCAAGTCTAAAATAGCTTTTGTTTCATTTAGCTCATTGAAATCCAATCTTTTCTGGACAGGTTTAAAAATCAAGTTGTATTACATGATTATTCCTGAAAAAATCTCTAGTTTAGCAAAGGTTCAGACTTTATTTATCCTGTTTTGTTTTTTTCTATCTTCCTTTCTGTGCAGTGTGTGAGGGACCTGGCACCTCCACTTATTTTGATTGCCGTTACACCTCTCCCTCGCTCTCCAACTGTATCAATAACAAGCGGAGCAGCAGATTAAACATTTATGAGGTGTACGCTGCTCGGCTAAGAATCCAATCTACACTGTCACTATAAAGCATACAGCTAAAGCTAGGCCGCGACTGGCAGGGGTCCATGCTACAACTGATCCGATCTTACCAATGACAGCACTGAGGTTGGAGAACCTGACTGTGAAATGCTAGTATACTGTTGACCCCAGGGATGTGACTGGTACAGGTGCATCACGGGTAAAATCATCAATGAGACTTCCACATGTTGCAATGCCACCAGAAGAACTGCAGGTAAGGAGGTGTGCTAGCAAATGGGATGTGACGCAGCTGCCACCGCCAAACTGGATAAATGTGCAAGATTCCTGCAGGCTATAGGGACACTTGGTCATGTAGAGCTGCACAGAGTGTTGTAAATGTAATGTATGTCTATGGCCATAACAGAAATGGCATTAAATCAACTTACTATCTGGATTGTATCATTATGGTGTGGATAGAAAAGAACACAACTGGTTTAGTTCTTTCTTAGTCTTGGTTTAGATCTAGCTTAGTCTTTCGTTTCGCTTAATCCTTGTTCAGTCCTAGTTAGAATTTGTTTTGTTCTAGATTAGTCCTGGTTTCATCCTCTCCCTAGTCCTGCGTGGTTACCGTTTTAGTCCTGGCCTAGACTGGCTTTGGTCACCATTTATGTCTTGCACTTTGGATATTAATTCAAACCTCCTCTTAGCCTCCTGAGACCCGAGCTCTTGCATGGCATTCATTTCTTTTTGCTATTTGGGCTGACTGGGACCCGATGAGTGTAAAAACAAACAATTATCTTTTTAAATTATGTAGTTTCTGAAAAAAACAATGTCCATATATGAGGACATTTGTTCTACGTTCTGAACATTCTAAAAATTTGCATTGTGGCCTAAACAACCCAAAATGTGTTGTTCACATATGAGGACGCCAGATCTCGCGAGGTTAGTCCTGGTTTACTGGTTTAATGAAGGTTGAGTCCGTTTTCAGTGTTTTGTTCTTTTTGTTTAATAGCATTAGGTCTTTTCTGGACAGTTTTGTAAAAGGATTAGATTTTCAAACACATGTACTTCCGAAGACCTACATTTGGGGCCAGATCCTCACTAATGAGAACATATTATGACTTCTATTTCTACATTCACAAAGGCCTCTGACCTCAGCTCTGTCACATGGCTGAGCAGCTATGGTAATGACTTGGTCAATTATGTTTTTACGATTATGCTTTATATGGACTTTTCTAGCATTATAAATTTGACGTGCGATGTTTTGTGTCAGTGCAGCCCAATTTGCCCCAAATCAATATCTCATAAACGGACTGATTTTGATTAATGAATGGTTACAGTGCTTTGCTTTAGTCTCTAACAGAGTTTGCATTGTATGGCGTGTGTTAAAAATGTCTTTCGCACAAATCAATGCACATTAGAAAACTCAAACAGAAACCAAGGAAAAGTAGTGCTCAGGGATTGCAGCCTTGCATTACCGCTCCTTTTTATATCTCAAAATAAATAAATAAATGAATAACCTGAAAGGCAAAGTTGACAAAGTAAAGTCTCTGGTATAATATGATTCATCTGCTTGAGTTCTTTCTTTGCATTTTCTTTCAGTGCAGGTGGAGTATTATGGAGTATTATGGATTTTTCTGTCCTATAATTGTTCAGCCACCCTCAAACATTAATCTTTTCTATCAATACTGGTCCTTGTCAATTAAAATCTGATTTCCAGGGGGACAAACAATTCACTTTACATCACAGACAAAACAAAGCTACCTAATTTATTCAGTGAATGTGTAGCAAAGCTTTTTTTCATTGAGGTATCACAATAAGCTGGGCTGGATCCCTATATCAAAATAAGCAGACTAAGGAGCTACTTAGGGCCCCGAAGCCACCAGAGGCCACCCCAAGAGCGCATACATTTATATTGAAAATAATATATCAAATTTTATTGGAAACTGGACTTGTGTGTTTACTGCAGCCTAAATATTCCCCCAAAACAATTACATTTGTTTTATACCTATAGTAGCAAAATATCTCCTGCTACCTACATTTGTCTTTGAGCTGGGCAGAGGTATGTATTTACACCGGTGTAAGGACCCTTTATAATGTCAATTTAGGCACATAGGTCAATTTGATCTTTAGAGTGACCCAGAATGACATGTTCTCCATAATTTACAAATGTTTGCGGTAAACCTTGTATAATTGCACATAAAGCTCTTTACATATGACATATTCGGTAAACTAAACCAAAGCATTTACTGGAACTAGACTGAGCACTGCATTTTTATATTTCTGAGAATAAGGGATTCAAGTTTTGCATGGAAAAATAGGGCAATGCAAATTCATGGCACAGTGACTGGACCGGCATGAGGACCACATGTAATGGTTGTGACATGTATCTTCAAGTGTAAAACATTGTTACGTAACTTTCACTTTGTAACTGGGTCTTTGTTTGCTAACTCACCCGTCCGATCAGCACTGGCTCCGGTCCTCTGTACTCCTCTATCACAAAGAACTGATTCCACAGCCAGCTCCTCCTTCGTCTGGAATGAACTTGCAGTGTATTACTCCTTTCTTCTTCGCCCCTGGATTCTCTGACCCACTTTGGATGTCCTGCGTCCGTCCTTTCCGGCACAAAGTGGACACCTGTCTCCAAATAGCTGTCCAAACTTGTGCTACTAATTAAACCATCCACCATTTTATTGCGATTACTTTTGTATTCACTGGGTGTTTTGGCAGTCATTGGAATCTGTTTAAGCACTTCAATTTGTCTCGCTAGGTTGTTTTTGAAGTCAGTTTCATTTAACTTTCTGTCATTCAGTTGCACAAACAAATGGGAAGATGTTTTCACTCCATCTTCTTGCCTACTTTTTCTTTCTTTGACCGTGAACTTATGACGAGGCGAATCTTGTGCTTTGCTGTTTGATAATAGCCGCAAATCACCGTCCCGCTCTGAAGACCTGACAGCTAATGAAATACCACTTGTTTCTCCTTCACAAAAAAACAGGAAAAGGAAAAGAACAATGCAGGTGGCCATTTTGGAAGGTTGCTGATTGTTTCAAAAATAGACTGATCAGTGCATTGATTACATTCGATAGTTTGGAATGGTCCATTTTGGACATAGGAGATTCACATTTTGCTGTCCTTGGATGCACTCCTCTAATCTCTTTCTCTTGGCTTGAGCAGTCATATTGCGCCCTGCGTGAATAACCTAGAAAGAAAAGAAAGAAAAGTGTGAAACTTCTTAATTAGAGCCGGACAAGAACATCACAGCTGTTATTATCTTAAAAGGAAAGAGCTTAGCAAATTATGGCACAGCTCTATGAAATGACATGAAACCCAAGTACGTGCATTGTGGCTGTATGCAGAGTTGTTGTGCACACATACAGAGCTATAGCTACTCATGGAGATATGCCTGTGAATAAAATGGTTGTAGCAGTATAAGTCCACTCTTCTAAATTCACAGAACTGCAAAATATCAGTGTTTTTAAAAGTTCTGAAGAAAAATGGATTCAGGGCTTCTATTGAAAAGTCAATGAAAGAACACTGTAACAGATCTGGTTTGAGGTTGGTCTAGCATCTTGCATTTTTAATAATACAAGAAATAGTAAATTTTTTGACCAAAACATTAAGATGCAGGAGACCCGAAGGCAGTTCTGGTTGGTATCATGGCAGCGACACATAAATCACAAAAGCACGCTTCACTTGCTGCTTGTAAACAACTTTAATAGCCTTTTGTGAAATTTATGTGGAGATCTTTCTATGAAATTGTGAGTTTCTTTAAAAAAATATTAAAATAATTCTCTTTTTTAGAAGATCAGAGTAGCTCTACAATTGTATGCATTATTGTTTCCCTCTCTAAACACAGTGGTGTTAAGCCACTTCAAGAGCCTGGCCTCATCCCTGCACAGGGCTGGCAGAAGGAGCTAAGCTTCGCAGTCTGGCCCATCGGCCACCACCAACCACTCACACCACATTCAAATACAGGCAAAGGTGAAGAGTTTTGCCCAAGGACACGATGGCAGTACTGGCACTGGTCAAAGCTGCTAGCCAAACTTCAGATTGGTGTGTGAATATTCTAACAAGCCATGACTGTCCATAAATTGATGGCAAACTTTATAAATGTAAGCTTTAGATAACAGTAAAGAATCAGCTAAAAGAAGGCAGCCACAAGCTCATCTAAAAGTGAAGGCTTTAGAACTTTCTCACAATTTCTTGGACATAATTGTATTTCAAGCTCATTTTTCTCTGACCGTGAGAAAGCTGTTATTCTTATTTTACATCTTTGCTGTTTTGAGTTAACGGTGTTTGGGTTGGTTTCATCGACCCCATTCTGGCCGAGTTAAGTGCAGTCCTAAAATTTTCAATTAATTTGTGGCCCGGAGCCTGGCGGCGAGGGGGGGCACAGGTACTTTAGTCTTCTCTTTCACACACAATTGCCTGGATTTCAGGAGATTGATGGTGGAACTCAGGAGGCTCTGCCTATGCCTCAATGCCGCTGGTGAAAGTAGTCCCCCTGAAGAGATTAATTAGGCTCATAAATAATTGAATCAATGACTGCCTGGTTTCCCAAAGTTTAATGATCTGAGTTTCGTTTAGTGTTTAACTCCAATTCTCGGCCATAGATCTTTTTAAAGTTGATGTAGTGAAATCTGTCACAGGAGTAACAGGACTGGAAACTATGAGGTACGAGCAGCTTTTCACGTGTCAAGAATTGCAAATTAGCAATCTTATATTTATAAATTAGCAATCTTACATTCATATATTTAAAATGTCACATTTATACTTTGAAATAATATACAAGCTTTAAGTTTAATGTCAACCAAAAGCCCATGGGCCTGAGGTGCACGGGACCAGGGCTATTCTAACAATGGCTTTTTATCATGTTACCTACTATTAAGGGTAGAACTTTTACAAAGTATTCAAACACTTTTTTAAGTATACTTTTTAAAAATCGCAATGTGAGAAGCTTTTAAAACTTTACAAATAGTAGGAGATTACACTTTGAAAAAGTAAAAAGAAAAAAAAAGGATTTCAGAGTGCTCATTTTCCAACCCCTTAAATATGAGATGAAGGTTTGCATGTTTGCAGAGGGCATTATGTTATATAAATAACAAATCCCAACCTACGTGCATATTTGCAGATTGCAAAATGTTTTGTACAATCATAATGCATTACACATTTTTGGATACACAAGTGACTCACTAACTTGCAAAAGTACATTACTATATTACTATTGGCACTGTATGTTTCCCTACTCAGAAGTGTTACTTGTTTGGGATTAACACAACCTTGTAATAGGCATTACACATTCTCAGATGCATTACTCGGGGACAATTACAGAAACTAGTCCCAGCAACTACAACCCATTGAGCCACTGTTGACATCTTATACTGTGTTTATTGTTTATCTTACTTAATCTCCTCTATATGATTTTATTGCCAGTCTTGTTGAATGCACACAATTGAATGTTCCCTTATAAAACATGCTTTGATTCATTTAAATGCAAATAAGCTTGGAGAGGGCCTATATGGTGTTTTAATGCATGCTCCTTTGATAGCACTATATAATGGGAACCATAACATGCCCTGATGCAGTGGAGCTGATATACTCTATAATGTACAAGTGAAAGACAGCACTCATAAAACCAATTTATTCCTTTCCTACAGACACTGACCCACTTTGAAAACGACTTCATTTTGATCATAAGAAGTAGTCACTAAGTTGTATCTAAGTTGTACAAAAATGTATTCCTTCTTGCACACCAATTATACCAACTGAGCCAGATCTAATGTGTTATGTTCAGCCATCGTAAGCCACTGCATGTGCTTGTTGTCGACTTAAAACTTGCAAAAATATGAGGGATGCGCCTTCAAGAGCACTTTTGTCTCTTATTCCTTGATTTGTATATTTGCATACACTGTTGCGAGGCTCGGATTTCGCTCCATGCCAAGCTTTGCCGCACAAGAGCCAGCAGTACTTGTCATTCGTGTTGTTTGAAGTATGCCTGTGTATACGATATCTGTGAGAATGTTAGGCAGCCAAAGAGGATGAAAAGTGCGGGGAAGATTTGCTGTTGCAGGCTCAGAGGAAGGAGTGATGAGTGCTGGTGACACGGCTCCAAATTGCAAATCGCTGTTTTAGTCCTGAGTCGCTCCACTGAAACAAGGCTATTTCATTTTTATTAAAAATAGCCTCTGCATGTCGGGCCTGTTATATAGGGACAAATGGACTAAATGGACTAAGGGGAGAGGAAAGGTAGGGGGAGGAGGGGGAGGAGCCGGAGGAGGTGTCAAGGTGCACTAGAGAAGTGAAATGGCCAAAGTCAGATTGATATATTAGGCTGACGGTTAAACACAGTAATGTTGTGGAATGTGGAAAACTTTTGTTTTAGTTTCTCTTTCTTTATCTTTGGTTTGGACACATCTGGATGGTGGGCCAAGATTTTTACAGAGCAGTAGCAGAGCATCAGACTGCTACAATGAAAAATAAATAACAACAAATTACTATTATTAAAATCATAATTTTATTTAGACAGGTTTAGCGGAGGGTCACCAGATTCATCATGATACAGCTATGGAAGCCTATGGCCCAGGTTTTGGAAGATTTAAGGGGTATATAAATTATGCTAAATCTACTTTTAAGAGCTTCTGACTATGTTATAATTGTTTTACCTTCTTATTTACCCACCAATCACCACCATAATCTGCAGCTATCTGTAATAAGGGCAAGCAGTGCAACCACTCAATTCCACATCACATTAAAATACAGGCAAAGGTGAGGTGTCTTGCTGACACATCGGCAGTATTCACTGGTCTGACTGGACAACCAAATTTCAGGTCATTAAACTGTTTTAGAACAATAGTGAAATATTGATTGAAAATGTCAAAAATACAAAATAATGATCCACAGGTCATAGAGTAGACAAAAGCATAATATGTCTTCTTTAAAACTTACTCACTGCAGAAAAAAACAACAACATAATATTATAGTAGCAGTGAGTGATTGTGGAAATGATCATGGCACCAGCTGGAGTAACAGTGTGTATAGCAGCAGTTGCATTAGTAGAGTTGACACTTAAACTCTAAATTGTAAATGGTTGTTGAGCCTTAAGTTGCTCCACTGAAACATGGCTATTAAAAATAGCCTCTCCACGTCAGGCTTTTTACATAGGAACAAATGGAGAGAGCAGCAGAGGAGGGGTGGTGTCTGAAGTGCTTTGGAAACGCTTAAATGACCGAGACGTGGACAAATTCAATCCCATTTAACAACCCCTGCCTTTTTCGGTCACTGCCATTTGTCTTAATGCTTATATAGACCCATCATCCATTCTCAACGCTGCTCCTCCTACCCATAGAAAAAAGTCTGGTCCGTTTAGAACCACACTGGTGACAAGAAGCCCACTGTACTCAGCACATCAGTCAGCTCATTAGAGTCCAGCTATGACACTCAGACAGCTTAAACGCAAGTGAAAAGCAACAGTGCAGACAAACTCAACCTATTTGTCATTTGAGTGTCACATGAAGTACTATATATGAGTGAGGCTAGTGACTCCACTGCTGCAGTTCTCACTGGTGAGAGACTGCCCAAGACTTCAGGGAATCAACACTAAATTAGAACTAAAACACTTTTGTGTTGGCTGAACTGAGATGAGACCAGAGAGATGGTCAGCCATTGGATTTCCATTGCCCAAACCGCAGACAATCCACAATAGAGACAAACCGCTATACTTTTTAGCATATCAGCTATTGGCCTTAAAACTCCAGCAGAGGTCGATATTTTGTTTGGTCAACCAGCTGCTTCCACATGCATAAAGAGTATATGCATATCGCACTCTTTATATTTGCACTTTAGTCCAAAGAGTGTACTCTCTGCTCTCTTATCCAGTTTGCAGTAAGACAAGGTCATGGAAGAGTTTGTATTAAATTCAAATGAGATCATTTGGCCCGACATATCAGCCTAAAAATATTGGCAAAACTTATTGGCTATTGGTTTCTCTGGATCCTAAACAATTGGTGTCGGCCATGGAAAAACCCATAACAGTCGATCTCTAATCCACAGGCCGGAGAATGCACTAGCCTTGCCTTTGTGAATGTGGAAGAGTGTGAACAGAGGCCATAGGCTCAGACTGACAGCAGAGCTTTCATGTGTCTGTCTCAGGGCAGATGTGGCTACAGAAGTAACTTATCATGCTATGAGTCTGTCTGACTGAGCAATGTGTAAAAATGCATAAAAATGCATAAGAATAAAAATGTTAGATGAATCATTGGCCCATGATTCTATTTGAGCATGTTGAATAGTGAAATTGTGAGGGCATGCAGCTGTGAATTAGACTGAATACATGCACAAGTTGGTTTGCCAGTGATAAATCAAAATGAACTAATCAAGATTCTACAGGATTCATGAAGCCTGTGGGAGCTGCTTGTGATTGTGATGGAGAGCGTGGTGTTTCCCAAGCCACAGGTTGGAGAAGCAGCCTTGCTTAATTCAACAATTTAGTCAAAAACAGTGACATTTCATTCATTCAAGTACCACATTGCTGCATTTATATAAATATATAATTATTAGATAACAAACAGACTGCACACAGTGGCACTGTTCCTAACACTTGGGAGAGAGACTGTACAAATGTGCAGAGACACAGTGGACATGAACAGTGGGAATGACTGACCTGTTTCCTTGGGGAATAAATTAAAATGGAAGACGGCGGGAGACTTTCTGGACACCAGTGAAGAAACAGGGAGGGGCTGGAGGACTCCCAAACACAAATCACACAGAAAAACTGACACAAGAAATCAAAGTCGTAAATTGAACCAAATGGACATAGATGAGATGTATTTATGACAATTGTAAAATGATATGACAAAACATTATTCAGGGATGGGAAAATGTAGTTTTTGCCTTGTCAACTTAAGTTATTCAATGCGGAGAAATGGCACGCACAAACCCGCACAAATCCGCACAAACCCGCACAAACCCGCACACTCACATCTGGAGCGCTCATTAGCATATCCACACGAGAGACGCCAAACAGCCCCCAGCCTGACCTTGTCTTGTTAAGAAAAGCCACAATATGACCTAGTTGATGCACGAAGCATGATTTACACACTTGGGCAAACTATTTTAACGAAGGCACTTTTCCTAAATGATGCGTGTGACTGAGCGCGTTATCACCTCTGCCCGCGCACCTCCGGGCCCCGGGGTCCAGCCTCTGTCCGCGCACCTCCGGGCCACGGGGTCCAGCCTCTGTCCGCGCACCACCGGGCCCCGGGGTCCAGCCTCTGTCCGTGGACCTCCGGGCCCCGGGGTCCAGCCTTTGTCCGTGCACATCCGGGCCCCGGGGTCCAGCCTCTGTCCGCGCACCTCCGGGCTCCGGAGTCCAGCCTCTGCCCCTGCACCACCGGGCCCCGGGGTGCAGCGCACGGCAACCTCAGGTCCATGTGCGGGGTGTCCTTACGCGCTGGGGCATGAAATTAGCCTCGCGATGTGGTACAGAGCTGTAATCACTCAACCACAGCGCAGAAGTAAAATGTCATCTGTTTTCCTGTAGCTTCATTTTATTTGGCAACTCTGCGATGCCGCAACATGTTAAGAGCAATAAAGGCGAAAGGTTCCGTTAGTTTCCGAAAAGGCACCGTGTTCCCCGCTCCTTCTCCTGACATGTGAGGGGAAGTACACCCGACAAACGAGAGCTGAAACTTGCCACGGTTGTTAGACGCTTCATCACATTACGAGTCCAGTGGTGGAGATAAAAAGTGTTTTAAAACAGGTCTTACCGTGTGATGGGCTGTGATATGCTCCGCTGCTGCTGCGCCGCGTTATTGGAGCTGAAGCTGATCCACCGCGCGGGAGAGAGAAGCAAACGAGGATGAGGAGGAGAGGCGAGCACTACGTGAGGTCTGTCCACTTAGCCCGGGCTCTCACTCACTCTGTCTGCTGCTCTTCCCTCCCTTTCTGCCCCTCTCTCTGTGTCTCCCTATCCTCTTTTTAAGGACCAGACCAGCAGAAAAGCTTTTACTTTTATTGAAAGCTCATTTTTTAAATAAAAGATGGTTTCACTTGGAAATCATGATACAAAAAACTCCCAAATTCTATCATCCTGGCATTATATTGTAGACGTACAGGATGTTTTTTTGTTCTGGTGTAGTCTCTGTTCTGAGTTAAACCAGGTTTTCTGATGGACCTGATAGAGCTAGTTTAGTCCTGGCCACGTTTTAGATTATACTTTTTTATTTTTATTTCTGTAGTCCAAGTTTAGGGACCTGTTTTAGCCATTCAGCCTTCTGGTTTTCTATGGTCCCATGTTACGTTGGATGGTCCGAAGTCCTGCTGGTTGAAATCTGAATCAATCTTAGACCTGGTCAAAATGAAATACTGACCAATCCCTGAGTTACAACATGTTCGGTCCATTTCCAATATATGGAAAACCACTCATTTTCTGCACACTTTGACAACCAGTACACCAGGGATTCACGCTC